>CM048851.1:57426455-57816455 GCA_026545225.1 Cornus controversa | reverse complement strand
GTAACATTTTTCAATATAATATATATTTATATATAATTTCTCTTTTATGTTTAGTTTGGCTTTTGTTATTATTCTCTTGTTGTTTGCTATTCCTAATAGTTGCATCTATGTATATTTATATCCTCTGCAATGTTTATTCCCTGGTCACTAGTGACATTGCACTTCTGGACTAATCCACATCCCTAAAAATGTTCTAATAAGGGTTTTTTTTTTTTTTTACTGTTTGTGAATTCATTATAATTTTTTAACTATTTAACTCCATGATAAATAAATATACAATATAAACAGTGGGAGAAAAAAAATACTTTTTTTCATTTTCTACTTCTTTCACGTGTCTATTGACCTATTTTGGTGCACTCTGTGTCTCTTAACAAAATAATAAAAAATAAAAATCTAATTTAAAACATGATGTTTTTTATTTAGCCTTGGCTAGTGGCTACGGGTGTAAGAATTTAACTTATTCTTATCTATGAAATGTTAAACCCACATGTGTGATTAAGGATGGGTTTATCTAAACTCATTTGCGCTCTGCTGCCTTTTATACTATTTTTAAATTTGTCGCGAATTTGAGACCGAGTTGGATTTCAAATCGCATCTCCGTCCCATTGGGATAAAACATATCTCGTCCCTGCCCCACCTCGTTTAAAATTTCAGAATGGGATGGGGCGGGTCCTGCCCTACAGATTTGTAACCACATCAAAACATCAACCAAAATTCAATTTTTCAAGTCGAGTGCTAAGTTTAATACTATTAAATTCAATAAGTATAACATCGGTTTAAAAAAGTAAAATGACAAGATTCTATAATTAAAGAGTCTATTACAAAAAAAAAAAACATTCCACAGTTAAAGAGTCCAGTAACAAGTTTTATCCAACAAATAAAGAAGACTTAATACAATCAAAAGATAATAAAAAAATTAAATACATTGGCGGGACGAAACGGGTACGGGACAAGTTCTTATGGAATCCCAAACCAATCTCGTACCCACGGTGAGTTCTACTTTTCTTTTCCAAACCCGCTCCTATAGAAAATAAAAATAAAATAAGTTTTCATACTCGTCTCATATGGGACAAGACGGAGTGGACAAAATTGTCATCGATGTGATGTGTTGCAAAAAAAAAAACTCGCACAAAATTCCCTTAAACTAAAAAAAAGTGGTAAACTTTTGCAAGCTGCGGTTAATATGAATGTGAAATTTTTACTTCATCTTTTATAATAAAAAATACAAAAAAATCTTCTCGGAAATATAATTTTTCTTCCAACAAACTCCCTAAACTTTTTGCATGATTTTGAAAGACTAGTGACCATTTTCCTCAAAAATAGTTCAGGCAAGAAGGTTTTTGGTAAAAGAGTAATTTTATCATTATTGAAGTCACTGGAGTTGTCACATGATGAACTAAGGAGTAAGGACTATTATTTAAACGACATCTTAACAGGAGTAATTTGTCGATAACAAAATAATTAAAAGGGATCTAATGCGGAATTAAGGAAGTGTACTTCAAAATGATTTTCTGTAATTTACCCAAATTTTAATAATTTTCTGTAATTATTTTTTTATGAATTTTCAGTCATTATATTTATTCCTGTATAAAAAAGTTGTGGTAAGAACACGTATATGCTCCCCAATCTCAAAGATGGATGTTATATTGGATAAATTACATTTTTCTTTCAACATCTCCTCCAAATAACATTTTTATAAAAGATACTATATATAATATAAAATCATATATAAAACTATAAATTACACCCAAAGTATATTTCAATTTAATAATAGATATTAATGTTAAAACTAATCATAGAAAATATTATTTCAAACTTAAATAATTAACATTATTCAAGCAATACTTATTAACTTAATTTTAAAACCGAATGTCTCAAAATTGTTAAATTAAGCTAAACATATAAAAAATAAAATTGAGAACTAAAAAAATCATTTACAATTTGGTCACACAAATTAATCACCAATGCTTGAAAGGGAAAAAATACTAGAAATTGCAACTCTTGATAGAATTTTCTAGACAGATAGACATGTGAAAAATATGTGTACCAATATCTAGAAAAAAAAATACTAGAAAATGTAACTCTATAAAGTAAAAAATAAAAAATATAGATAAAATTTTTTACACAGTAACACAAATGACATGTCAAAATATATATATCAATATCTAGAAAAGAGAAAATATTAGAAATTAAAACTCTAAAATAATCAACAAACTATCCACATTCTATCAAATATTCTATTGACCAAACAAATCCATCCATTAACAAAGCACTTTAAGCATCTCACCTAAATTCGAAGAGACTCGTGATTATAGAAGGGTGAATGATTAGAATATTTTTTTGAAAAAACAAACTTACAAGGAGTTAGATAATCGAAAGTTATACCTAATATTTTAAGCAGTATTCTAAATCTTTTATTAAAAGCGATTATTTTTAAAAATCATTTTTATATTGTGTTTGGTAGACAAGAATGGAATAAAATGTAATGTCTGTTCCAATCATTTATTTGTTTGGTATAAATTTTAAGATTGGAATGGTCATTCCCTTGGAATGAAAATTTATTCGATGGCTAAACCTATGGAATGATTATTCCATTTCCAAGTAAGATTAAAAAAGAAATTGATATTCCCAATAAGCTCTTCACCACATCGCCATTTCCACCTCACCTCCACTGCCTTCCACCATTGCCACTGCCACCACCTTCCACCACCACTGCCTTTCACCACCATTGTCGTTTTCCACCACCACCACCTACACCACTATTGTCTTTCCATCACCACTACCTCCATTGCCTTTTACGACTGTCATTGCTTTCCACCATCACTACCATATACACCACTGTTTCTTCCCACTGCCACCACCTTGTACCTTGGAATGGCAACGAGGCGGGGTGGGTTTTGATTTCTCTGTCCCTGCAACCGTTTAACTTTTTTCTCCTTGAAATCGTTTAATTTTTCCTGCCCAGCCCCCATTTATACTTTTTTTTTAATGCAAAAATTTTTATAATAATAAATCTGATACTTAGATACATATATACTAAGTTATTTCAAACATTGCTACATCACTGTGTACTTAATTCTTAGTCTCTTACTTGTCCATAATAATTCATAATATAGTGAAAATTAAAGAAAAAGTGGTGCAAATTTCATGTACTTTGACGTAAAATGGAATTAAAATTGTAAAATTTGAATTAGAATAATTCACAAATTCAAAACTATATATACTGTGACATAGAATCTTTTCTTTATATATTATATATATAAGTGTGTATATATATATACTTAAATAGGGCGGGGAGGGGCAGGTACCCGTCGGAGTAGGGTTTTACCCCGCCTTTGTCCTGAACTCGCGCGAGTTATTTTTCTTAACCCCATCCCCGTTCCGTTTCCTTAAACAATTCCGTAAACGGGTTTTAAACATGGCGGATACTCGACGGGACAGGGTAAATTGTCATCTTTACTTCTACCACTTCCGCCACTGTCTTCCACAAACACCACTGTCACTAACACCACTATTTCTTTTAAAAAAATTATAAAAAAATACTATTTTGTTAGTTTAATTTATTCGTGAATTTGAATTTCATTCCACTTTTACATATTTTTATTTTTGCAATCAAACAGTAATTAAACGACATAAATAAGCATTTCATTTCATTCTATTTTTATTTTATCCTCAATTGTATTAGATTTCATTCTTGCATATCAAAGGAAAGGGTTTAAATTTCATATATAAGAAAAGTTAAATTCTTGCCCGCGTAGCCATGGCTAAGAAAAAAAAAACTTAGGCGCGTAAGTTGACTAAAACCTTTCACATGGTATAAGGGAGGCTCATTGATACGTTAAAAACGTAGATGAAATTAACGCAACTTATGTAAACGGTCGCAGAAAATTATCAAACGTATAGAATTCAATTCCAACTATTCATGCATTGTGTGTAAGAAACAAACTCTTGACCTTCTTGGTATCTTCTCAAGAAAC
The DNA here is from genome assembly GCA_026545225.1 of Cornus controversa. Lineage (NCBI taxonomy): Eukaryota > Viridiplantae > Streptophyta > Magnoliopsida > Cornales > Cornaceae > Cornus > Cornus controversa. The sequence continues at coordinate 57,812,478 of CM048851.1, read as the reverse complement.
ATCCTCTACTATTCACGGATCTCACACACCAAATTTCACCAGGTCAACAAACAACTCACCAATCACGTGAATAAACGTGGCTTAGATGGGTCCCACCAAACGAAACAATCTACAGTCTAGGCTAATATAAACACTATTTTGGAGTAAAACTAGAAGAAGTCAACAGATTTGCACACTGTAGCACGGCAAGAAGAGTAGATCCTCGTGCACCTGATCTCTATCTGCCGGTTTCTGGAGAGGGTATTTCTGTCATTTCGTACCCTGCCTTAATCTTCCTACTCTCTTGGAAAGTAAGGACACTTCAGTAATTATAGACACAAACCCAACAGCCATTCCATTTTTTGCAACTTTTTCTAGTTTCAGACGCCTCTTTGACAGCCTAAAAATAATGGACTGGTGGGGTGTTATAGTAATTCCATTACAAGCGTTAAAACCGTATGTACCTCGTATCAGAAATAAATTTTCTCGCCACGCGCTTTGTTTCTGTAATACGGACGCTAATTTTTGTATTATTATTATTTTCTTTTCCCATGTGCCATGTCTCTGTCAATATAGATAGTCTATATGATTATTTTCATACTCAATAAACTTGGGAAATTATATTCCCCCATTTCAGCATTAAAAGAAAAAAGATTTGATATATCAATGCAGATATATCTCCTTTGTGTAACTTTAACTGAACATCCATTAAATTTAATTGTCCTTTTATTAATGGTTTAATAAATTTTCAATTAATGTTACCTACCAAATAAATTCATGAATTTTTTTTATTTACCTATAAGAGGAGTAAGTATACGTTGTGGGTGGGTGTATCTGGACCATTGGTGCCTTATACGAGCAATAAGACTTCCGTGTGTAGTGCATTAATAGTCCAAATGCATCCAGTACATGTGTATCGAGTGCATCCAATATATATTTCTATAAAAAAATGGGTCTTATCTTGATTTATTCATAATTTATAAAAACTACTTTATTTCACAAAAAATAAAAATTTTCATTGACTTCAATCATTTTATTTAAAAATTTCAACTGTAACTATCCGAACTCTATATTCTCCCAATTAGTAGGAAAGTTAATAGTTTGTATTTGGGGAGCCATAAACTAGCGTAGTTTGATACTATATATATCTTAGGAATTTTTTCTTAAATCTTATAATGAATTAATTTTAATTATATACTTCTATATACTTTGTTAAGACTATATATTACTATTTGTGATAAAAAAAAATGGAGGCTCATTTAAGTAAAAATATATATACTAATATTAAAACAAATAAATATGCAACTCTTATAATCTCATTATAATCAATTTAAAATAGTTAATTTGTTTGATCACTCTTTAAAAGGTAACGTATTTTTCTATTGACATTCATATTATACAGGTATACATATACATGTATAATATACGAGTATGTTTGTGTTTACTTTTTTTTATGCCGAATTGAAGTCATATTTTTGAAAAAAAAATCTTATTGCATTCTTTTTTATTTATTGTTCCATTTTTCACTGCACAAAATGAATTTAAAAAATTTATCTTGATAGAACGCTTTTTCGGATTAAACTATTTTCTATTTTGATTTTATGTTACCTCAATTGCTAATCTTGAATTTGAAAAAGAAAAAAAAATTATATATATATATATCAGCGTATTGCCCATGTTTATGATACTATAAAAAATATAATATTATTTTATATGTGAAGAGCTTTGTTTGGCACGTAATACTTTCAAATTAACATATTAATTTTTTTGTCCTATTTTACTAATTATGAAGTAGAAATTTTGAATTTTTTGAAAAAATTGCATGCATCCGATGGTAAATTATGAAATACTCTAATGCATCCCAAAAAAAAAAAAAAAAAAAAAAAGAAAAGAAGAAGAAAGAAGAAGAAGGGGTACTACGCTTCCAAGTGTCTCATTTAATTCTACATTACCGTGTGAAAAAAGAAACGGGGGCTTTAACAACTATACCTTACATGGCACGCGCTTCCATTGCGATTGGGTTTATCGTTTAATCGTTGAAAAACATGAAGATATATATAAATATTAAAATATAAAATTCGCCGGCTGAAATGTCTCGTATGGAACGGAGCCAAATACGACTGTTTCGAGCGAGGCTTCATCTCAGACAGACAAAGAATTTTAGAGAGAGAGAGAAGAAGAGACACACAGACGCATCGCTGAAGGAAATAACGAATTAATATTGTTATTTTTTATGTAAATATAAATTTATATATTATAACTATTTATATAGTTCTGTCTATGTCCTCTCTCTCTCTCTTCTCTCCCTCTCTCTCTCTTGGTCTACTTCTTCTTGTGCCCTAGATCTCTTATAACATCAATAACAAAAACAAGTGTCGCTAGATCTTTTGATTCGATACCCTAGTTCGTGATATAGGGATCTTGGGGTCAATCAGGTATGGCGTTTCATTCTCATTGGTCTATGTGCTTTCTTTTGATCAATTACAGCTTAATACAGAGAGAGGAAGTCATATATATATATAAATATATATATATATATATATAGAGATTTCTTGAGGTCTTGGAAATTACTATTTGTGTTTCTCAGTTTGTTATTTATTGATTAGAAATTTTATTCGTTTTCAGTGTCTGTCTGACTTCTCAATGCTTCAGTGGTTTCATTAATGTGATTTCAATTTACACGTCAATCGACTTCATTTGCTTGTAATCTGCTTAATACCTATTTTTTATGCAAGGTCGGGAATAAGGAAAAAGATATAAAATTCTTTTGGGCTTGATTAGTAGCGCAATGGATGGTATATTTTGGATCATGTGTATTGTATGTATAGGTTTGGGTAGTTGTGGTGCAAATTGATTTCCAAGAAGTCTTGTTCTGGTTGGCTTGAATTTGATGGGAGTTGAAGTTGGTAGCTCTGATTTCGATGGATGGGTTTGACCAGTTTTTATTTGCAAACTCATGTCTTTTAAAATTTTTTTTAGACATATCAGTTGTTTTTGTTGGTTGTCCAACATGGACAATTTCAGTTTTTAATGATTTTTTTATTATCTTTTATTGTTTAATTTTTTTCTTTCCTTTTTTATTTTTCATTCTGAACAATTGTTTGCCTTTGGAATCTCAGCAACTTTTGGGGTTTTTTCTATCCAGGCGTTGACCCCAATATTATATGGTTTGCAAATTTAACTATGTGAAATTAGTAAATTTTGCTTTCATTGTGTAATTCTTTTTTTTTTTTTTCACTTTTTGTTTTTGGAATTTAATTTCATCTCTAAATTGAATGGGATACCACAAAGAAACAATGGAATTCGAATTGGGGCATCCAGCTCCAAATACAATGTCTGATGTTTACAATGTGAGTCTCGCTGGTATAATTCAGTTTATGGTCGGATCAATTGTTGGATAGTGTGATTCTATGCCTTTTCATGGATGTACCATGGACACTTAAAAATGTTGCATTTGTTGACCGCATTCATCAATTATGCAGCTTCCAGTGCTCAACTATTCTAGACTGGAGCAGATTTCGAACTTCACTCTTTTGGCTACTTATGGAATCATTTAATTCATTGATTTTGAATTTTGATTCTCACCTATTTCTCAGTTTTTTGCAGGCTATATTTGGCAATATTTCCTTAGAATTGAATAATTTCTCCTTTAATCTTTCTCTTTGTAGACTATCAAGTAGTTTTCTATTAAGTGTAGGATACTCTTTAATATTGCATAATAAAACTATTGGGATTGATTTGTCTCTGCTTTATGGATTCAGGTTCTTTCTCAATCTGTCAATTGGAGGTTGGTGGCAGGCTCTTAGGTATTGATGACATCTTAGTAAGAAGTGTTCTGGACGGAAATTATGAAAATGGAGTGAGTTGTTTTTAGATTAAGTTATGCATTAATTCAAGATGAAGACAGCTCAGCCGTGGCGTATAGGCATGAAAGACATGCAGATCTTGCATGCGCCCCGCCAACGATCTCATTTAAAGAAGCCAACATGGATTATCATATTGGTTTCATTGGTCAGCATCTTCTTAATTTGCGCATATGTTTATCCACCCCAGAATTCTGCTGCTTGTTATGTATTCTCTTCCAATGGTTGCAAGGCTTTCTCCAATTGGCTTCCACCTGCTCCTACAAGGGAATATACTGATGAAGAAATTGCTTCTCGTGTTGTAATTAGGGATATTTTGAATACACCGACAATTGAATCAAAGAACTCTAAAATTGCTTTCTTGTTCCTGAGCCAGGGTTCTTTACCTTTTGAGAAGCTATGGGATAAGTTTTTTCATGTAAGATTTTTCCTTCCTAATATTAGTATTAATTCATTTCTTCCTTTATTTTTTGCTAATTCTTTTTTTTTTTTTACACGAAATATATGCTAAATTTGCGTAAGTTTTTTCAGATATTTATTTTTTTCAACCATTGCGTTCATCAATTTTTAATCAGTTTATACACAGAAATTGTACTTCATGTTGCCTCACTTTATGGTCTCTTATGATGATAACTTGTGAATTTCTTGTATAAAGTAATATGGTTGATTGATTGTGTGCGCAACAAACATTCTGAAGCTCACTTATAATATAATTTAGGATGTGGAGCCTACTGAAAGTAAATTTGGAACTATGTATTAGTTATCATTGGAAAGCTTTAAAAGACCCAGAAGAGCATGGTTCTACGAAGAGTGTGGCAGGAGCTAGGTGCACTGGAAGTGGAAGAATTTGTTGTCTCATATTTTATGTAATTTGGAGACTGTTGTATTGAAAACTATGGTTATAAGCCAAGCTTGGAGACAGGGTTTTGACATGTCTTAGGGTTAAAATGAATGGACTTATTCTAAGCATATTTAACTTTTATATCATTGGCTTTTCTTCTGATTGGAAAACATTAAGTGGGAGGTGGATATGTTAATGCGATAAAATCATACCTTGAGGGATAGGCATAAAAGATTATGCACACCTGGCCACGTTCCAAAAATAAGAGAAAATTAGTCTTGTGAACTGGGAGAATAACGGAACTACTCATCAAACCATATCAAATTTAAAAATAATTAACAAAAAACATAAACTAGGAGGAAGTTAGTATTGTATTGCACCTACTAATCAAACCAAATCAACGGACAAAAAAGAGATTATACGCAAATAACCAAACTGACAGCTAGAGGTATGAACACTTCTAAGGAGGGGTTGTGTTTGTGTTATACACGTGTTCAACACATATTAGACGTGTGCACAATTTTAAAATAAAATTGTTAACTTTGCACATATGGCTGACACTTCTTGGGCAGGCGTTCAACATCTTGACCACCTTGAACATTAGATATATCTTTTGCCCTTGTTATCTTTTCCTTTACGTGACATGGTTGATTATAATTATAGGATTTCAAGTTATAAATTTCATGTTGTTATAATAAAATACATATTTGTTGTGTATAATATATCTTTCATACAAAATTACTTATTTTATTGTCACATCCTCGGTGTTAAAATGTTCGTGCCTGTGTCATACTTTTCCTAAATTTGCCTTGGCGGAGTATCTGTTTCTGTTGTGTCCAACTCCTGCGTCCGTATTCAGGCTTCTCAGACTTATAGAAATTATAAAATCTTTGAACACTCGAACTACTCTTTTGCACTTCTATTTATATATATAATGAATTCATAAAAATTCCATGCACTGATCAATTTGATATAATATTATTGGATGTTTATGTTTTTGGCCTTAATGATATAGATCATGGTGAGAGATAGTATTTTTGAAGGTTTAGGAGAAAAGATTGGAGAGTAAAATGCAATAGGAAAGGGCGTTTAACTACTGAAAGAAGTTCTCTAACATGGTATCGTTGTCTGGCAATATAATCTGATTTACTCGTTTAAGTTTTGTCCAGTTATGATAAGAGGGAGTATTTATAGCATGAGCTGCCAATTCGCTGTAGGTTGGCAGATGTGATATTTATAAGCCAATGTTTCAAACCATAGTTATAAGATTTGCTAGCATTCCTGGTAACTTCTAGGGATTTGAAGGGTGGTTACATTAAGATAGTTGTCTGGAGTTTGTGATAATGCTTGGCATGAAATGTCAAATGATTTGAAGTTTGCTAAGAGATGTATCTTTGACAGCACAGATGAGAAATCTGATAGCTTTTTCCCTTGTTGGAGGGGTTGAAGTTGTTGACTTGGAAAGTGGCATTGCTGAAATTGAAACCTCCACTTTCTTTCTTTTGGTCTTCTACCTGTTTTACTTGTAGGAATTGGTGCATTGGCATCTGCAAGACAACTTGTGTAGATTAAGATGTAGCACATTAGTAGAAGAAAAAACACTGAAATAATTATTTGTGTAAACACTGTAATAATTATTTGTGTAACTTCCTTTCCACTTCCAACTCATCATTTCTTTTTTAGGTGAAAGTTGTTTCCGTGTTGGTTCAATTCAATTTATATGCCAACTGAAGTTTTAATTATTTTGTCAGGGCCATGAGGGCAGATTCTCTGTCTATGTGCATGCATCTAATGAAAGGGCAGTACATACGAGCCGTTACTTCATTAACAGTGACATTCACAGTGACAAGGTTTGTAAACTTAATGTCAATTTTTTTTAAATATGGTTAGATTACTTTACTTAATATTTTTTTTGACCTGATGAGGTTAGGTGCTGTTCTGTTCATTTTTACATATATGTCTATAATTTATTTTGTATATATTTTTCGTTTATAGTATATTTCCTAGTATTCCCTTTTTTTTTTTTTTTTTTTTGCATTTCTGTTTAATACTGGAAATCTGCAAGTCCTTATAATAGTAGCGTGGTCGGTAGAAAACGTATATAAAATCAATGATTACTCCATTGGCTATCGTGTTTGCAGTGTAAAATTGAATAATTAAATAAATGGTAAGAAGGATAAAAAAGAGAGAACCTATCAATAAACGGCATAATTCAATACTTATATTTGTTCCTTTTGTATCAAAAAAAAAAAAAAATCTAAGTTCAAGGGTTCGATGAAGTTGTGTGTTGGACTGTTGGATTCAAGGGATCGAAAGGGAGATGTCTAAGTTGAAGTCTTCAGTTACTAAGTAGAGATTCTCCTTAATTGGTAATTAAAACCTACATGATTGGCAAAGCATTGATGGAAGAAAAAGTTCAAAAGGAAAAGAAAAAGGACCTCTATCAATCCTGATGCACTTAGACTTTTATGGACCTGGGTACCAAGCAGCCAAATGAAGTAAAAGCTTCGACTTTGGAGTAGAATTCTAGAGCCTGGATAGTCTCTAAAACGAGCAATTGCATACGTATTGATAACTTTTTATTCTGTATATCTGTATGTATGGTCAAAATAATGGATGCCAAAAGAATCAGGAAGGTATTGTTATACATTTTTTTATCAATTTGGAATTGAAACGATTAGGTCGTCGTCAGCATCACCATCATCATTGTACAAGCTCAATAATATAATTGATATATTGATTTCCTGTGCAGGTAGTGTGGGGAACAATTTCAATGGTTGATGCAGAGAGACGACTTTTGGCAAATGCATTGAAAGACCCTGACAACCAGCATTTTGTTTTACTCTCTGATAGGTGATTAGATGAGAAAGTTACTATAATTATCTTTTGTTTGCTAAATTATGATCTTTAACTGTTATCTATTTCTGACAAATTATTTTCTTGCATTGCAGTTGTATACCACTGCGTGATTTTGACTTCGTATACAACTATTTGTTGTACACAAATATCAGCTTCATTGACTGGTGCGTGCAATGTTTCCACATTGGGAACCACTTCTCTTTAATATAGCTCTTTAGATGAGAATTTCCAATTACCATACTTTGTTTAACTAGATAGTAAATACAAAACTATTTTCAATCATTGCTGCTTTTATTTTCTTACTAAATGGGGGTTGTCATATATTATAATTTATTGTATTGCAAAATTGATTTATCTTCTTACTTTTTATGTTTGTTATAGCTTTGTGGATCCTGGTCCGCATGGAAATGGCAGGTATTCAGAGCATATGTTACCTGAAGTTGAGAAGAAAGACTTCCGGAAGGGCTCACAGGTATATTTTCACACATTTAATGTGGAGGCTGTGAATTATTTGTCAATTTGTAAAAAGTTTAATGTGTTTATATTGATATATGAACAAACTTACTTGAACTTATCAAGTATTCAGTTTTTTTCTCATGGTAGACCTTTTCTTTCCCATGCATGGGGGGCAATGACTATACAGCCTATGCTTTCATAGCCTTCCCCATTGGCCATGTGAACACATTTGGAGAAGGGCCATATACACATAAACTACCCGCAGATCCGTCTGCAAATTATTATGACATTTAAGCCCTAAAATGCAGGGGTTATAAGTATGAGTTCATTTTCCAATTATGTCAAGGAGGTGATGCATTGTTGCATTCTGTACCAATACATTGATGCATTGTGAAAAATAGCTACACCAATCAATGAAACTGCTAAATCTCTTTTCTATCTTTTAAAAATCCTAGGAGGTCGTTTATGAATAGTCCAATATTAAGTCTACAAAAACTTCAAAATTGATTTAGAAACTTATTATAAAGTTTGAAAACAAATAGAACCTCTTTCGATAATTAAAAGTTGCTAATTTTTCACGTCAGGACATTATACAGTGGTGCAAGTACAGGTCTCACCAGTAATATGTCTGCCAAGTTATCCACCATTGGAAGTACACTGTACCATGCAGAACTCACTGTGTAGTTATGTACCAGTGGAAGAGCAACATGTCTCGCCAAATAACTCTCTGCCAAGTTTTGTAGCAATGCAAACGCACCATGTAACAGGGCAAAATTTGTTGTCTATTGTAATTTGAGCAAAATTAAGTCAAAATTCAACTAGCTTATTTTTCAAAATCGTGTTGAAGAAAATAAGACATGCTATTAAACTCAAATGTGTCCACCTCACTCACTTACCTTGTCCTGAAGTGTATGCTCGACTGGAAGTGCCAAACAATTACGTGAATTCTTAAAAGTTTTTGTTTTGAATTTCTACAGTGGTTCACAATGAAGCGGCAGCATGCTGTGATAGTAATGGCCGACAATCTCTACTACTCAAAATTTCGGGATTATTGCAAGGTGACTCTGTTCCTGAATATATTCTGATTTATGATACATTTATTTGTTTATAAATGAAGTTTTGATATATGGCATGCAACTGTTGCTTCTTATATCTTTACGAACGGTTTCTTTTGTGCATTTCAAAATATTTCTTTATTGATACTTCTCCTTTATAGTAGGTTTTGTGAGTTATAGCCAATGACATTTAATACCATTTTGCTTCCATTGGTTTATTATTTCATCTTGGCAGAACAGTTCATTTCTATTTTTTGAAATGTTTATCATATTTTTTGAGATCTGTACACTTTATCTTACTCTACGTATTTCTCTATTGGTACATCTTACAGTAGTATTAGTTTGTACAGGAAAACAAAAAAGTCCAGGGTGCAGTTTCTCTTTAAGTGTAAATGCAAAAGCAGGTGCGGCATGAGATGGACTGCAAGTGTAAAAAGGGATTAATCTCATCTAGTATCTTGATGAAAATAATTTACAAGGAATTATTATTAAATAGTTAAGATTGTACATAGGCAATCTTGCTATTAGCCACTTCCACTACGTGAAGTTACCACCCCTTGATCATAAATTATGATTATGTCTTTGCTTGAACTAATAAAGTGGTGCCAAGTGAAGTTTATATTCCCTTTAGTGCTGCAATGGTCCATGAGAATATCTGAAACAGTTGCTCTAATGCTTGGGGTGATATTCTTCTCCCCTCCCTCCCTCCCGCTCACCAATTGAATGATTGGTTATTTTATTTTTGCTGCATTCAGTCTAGGTGAGATTATTTCTATCCAAGATGGTGGGTTTAAAAATGCAAGAAGTTGTCCATTAAAAACATGAATGCAACATGGCAAAACATATTTTATCTTTTCCTCATATCGTTGCCATTGGCTTAACTTAGTCTCATGGTTGGCTGCATAAATTGTGTTCTATTGTCATTGACTTGTATCAAATTTGGAGTTGGCAGCATAAATTGTGTTCTACTGCTCTAGGATGTTGAATGCCATGAAACATATTCGACCTAAATCTCTAAAAAGAAAAAAAATCGAAAACATTATGCATGTGTGTTGACACTATTTTTTAGGACACCTTTGGACATGTCTTAAACACATTCAGACATATTTGGTATTTAAAGCAAAATTATATAATCATGAACATTCAACATGCCTCTCTCTGTTTTAATGCCTTTGTGTATAGAAAAAAATTATTATTGTAAATAAAAAGTAGTATAATTGGAAAAGGATTTAATATATATGTTAGAGGATTAAGAACAAATCTCTCTCTCTCTCTCTCACACACACACACACACACACACACACGCCTGCGTGCGCACCCAGAAACACAATTCGACACTTCCATTGAAGGTATGGGTGTTTGTGTGTGTATTTATGGCATATGGATGTTAGAGAAGTCCATACTCCAGGCACTATTTTTATAGCCATAACTTTTCTTGTACCCTGTGCCTTTTGGGAAATGTTTGGAGTTTCAAGGGCGCATTTACATATTTTTGATAGATCCCAAGTGTAAGATCATGCATTTATGATTTAATTATCTTCATTAAATTTTTATTACTTCCCTTGAGTCAAAATGTCCACTTTTCTAGTATCTGAAAAAATATCTGCGAAAATGGAAAGAAAGCTGGAACAGAAACCTACCATTATTGATGGACTGAAAGTTGTAACCTTGCAACCTGTTGTCCTCAGGGTTACAGCACATCAACAATGGCAAATTGTTCTCCATTAGCTGATGGAAATCCAACAAGTAATGAGTATCCCAAAACAGACACACTTACATTCCTTGGGATAATTAATAGTTGCCATCGTTTCATTTACTAGAATTTCAGCTACAGTGTGCATGTGTTTGTGTGCTTGAGCGCACACATCTGGTAAAGGGGGTGGGTTAAGAAAACTCCGCCAGTGTCACAATAACACTGCCGGTCCCAAGCCCGGATAAAGGAGGAGGGTTTTACAGGTTTTCAATTTGTGTAAGATTTTTCGACATTTTCTTGATAAATTCTAACCCCTCTTATCTGCTGTTCTTTTGTTTTGTCTTCTAGTTGTTTGACAATCTTCTCAGGTTGAAAATTTGACTAAATGTCTGTTTTGTGAGTTCATATCTTTCCATCAATAACTGAGCCCTTGTATTTGATGAGTTGGGGAATGGAAAACCACATTGTCCATATGCAACTCAGTCTGCACTCAATCTTCTGAGCTACAATACAACTTGAATGTGCAAACATTCTTAGAGATACAAAAGAGCATGCCATCAAAGATTGTGTTTTGATCATCATTAGCTAGTTTATATTAGATTATAGAGTTTTTATTATTTTATGTTCCGCTTTCTCCATTTTTAATTTTGTCTTCTAGTTGTTTGACAATCTTCTCAGGTTGAAAATTTGACTAAATGTCTGTTTTGTGAGTTCATATATTTCCATCAATAACTGAGCCCTTCTATTTGATGAGTTGGGGAATTGAAAACCACATTGTCCATATGCAACTCAGTCTGCACTCAATCTTCCGAGCTACAATACAACTTGAATGTGCAAACATTCTTAGAGATACAAAAGAGCATGCCATCAAAGATTGTGTTTTGATCATCATTAGCTAGTTTATATTAGATTATAGAGTTTTTATTTTTTTATGTTCTGCTTTCTCCATTTTTAATTTTGTAATGCATTGAATCTGTTTTAATCTTCAAATTGCTTTAATAAGTTTGTGTCTTATCACGCATATAGAGGCAAATAAGTGAGGTGCTAGAGCAGGATTGGTATTGTTTTACCTTGTCTTAAGTGTATTTAATTTCTACTGTCTGGAATCCCCAAATTGTGTATTAATGAATGATGATTGCCTCAACTTTATATATATTAGTGTTTCTCCGTAAATAGTGGTACTACTGTGTCACAGCTGCAGACGGATTTCTTCTATTATACTAATTGTATTACTTCAATATTCAAAAAATGGCACCCTTTTGAACTTTGCATCACTTGTGGGCTTCTCCCCTTCAAGGTTCAAGAAGCTTTCTTGTCCTGTGAATGGAAGAGTTAAAAGAAGAAAATGTTTACTGGACCTTGCAGTGTCTCAATAGTAGACAAGGTTTTCCTAGGCCTTTTCTTAGTCCTATTGGGGCTTTCTGCTTGATGCCTTTTGGCATTTCTGAGGAAATTTCTGGTACATTGGCCATGTTTAGACTTACCTGAGTCCCTTTCTCCTCTAGATAATATACCTGTTCCTTAAGACCCTTCTTGTACCTGCATTGTTAGTTGTCAAGGCTACTCTAGTGTACCTTGAAGTTAATGGATTACCTCTTCTAGAGAGCATCCAATGGATTCCCAAAAATAAGAACGGTCCACCTTAAACATTTGGTTTGTTCTCGGGCTATTTTTTTCAAGTACAAATATACTTCTAGTGTAGATAACCGAGAAGGTTTGTCCAACATCATGGCAAAGATCTTTTGAATAATATTAACTAGACTGTTCCCTGATGTCATTAAAGTTGGTCTTTTGCAAAGCAAAAAGCTTGCTTGCTTTCGCAATCTTGAAACAATAATATATCCCCATGCATTAAGTTGGGAATATTAGAAAATCATATCGTATACAGTTATATTAGGAATTTATTAAATTATTGTCCATCTTTTCACAATCTGATATACAAATCTAACTTTCTCAGACTAGGTTTTGGACTCGATTAATTTAGGTTCAGCTGAATCCATCAGCTAAAACCTTGTGAGGTTCATCTGCATTTATCATGATATTCTTGTAGTATGCCATATATCCAACACAAAAAGTTTGTTCTGTCATCATATGATTTGGACTTCTGAAAAATATGTAACTTGTCAACTTGGTTAATAGCACCATTGTATTGACAACGATATTTTTTCCTTTTGCAGCCGGGTATGAATGGGCGCAATTGCTATTCTGATGAACATTACCTGCCAACCTTTTTTCTTGTGAGAACATTTAATATTTATGCTTTTTCCCTTGCCGAATACTTCCATCTTCAACTCTGCCTTTACTGAACCAATTTTCTGTTCATTTTTAAGATGTTTGATCCTGCGGGAATTGCAAACTGGTCAATAACGCATGTTGATTGGTCTGAAAGGAAGTGGCATCCAAAATCATACAGGGCTCAGGATGCTACTTATGAGCTCATTAAAAATATTACAGTATTTCTCTCTCTCTCTCTCTCTCACACACACACACACACACACACACAAAGCTTGTTTTTGACATGTGTCAATATTTCATGGTACTTCTGAAAGTCATGATAATGTTCAGCTCATTCCAGTAGAGCCTACCAAATTCATCTGGGCATCATAATATATGCTGTCTCTTCCAAGGACAGTGGCGTTTTCCCCAAAATGCATGTCTATTCAGTGAATCAACGCTCTGTTTAAATTGAAAAGACTGTAGCTCCTCTCTTTACAGCAGTGTGGCATAATTACTTTAGAACCAGAAGGGACATGAGAGATGGCAGATATGATGGACACTAGCAGAGCAATGCTGGTGTCCTCATTATAGAGCTAGAGTTCTCTTAGTTTTAATTGTTTTGCCTCTTGGAAATGGGTTTTAAACATCTCATTGTGTGTTTTTTTGTTTTTTTTTTGTTTTTCGCAGTCTATTTATGAGAGCGTGCATTCTACAAGTGATGAAAGGGTATGTATTCTGTATTCTACTAAAATTTAAAAATTCTTGCCTCCAAAATTGGTTTAGGGCAGAAAAATTCTGAAAATAGTCCTTTTCTCATGTGCTGCAGAATGAAATACAGATTAGACCTTGCTTTTGGAATGGAATCAGACGACCGTGTTACTTATTTGCAAGGAAATTCTTACCGGAAACTCTAGATAATTTGATGCAGCTTTTCCCCAATTATACATCAATTTGAGTGGGATATCATTGATTCTAATTCTTTGGTCGGATCAGCAGTTGCTCTCGGCCCATTCTTCTTCAGTTCTCATGTAGCTTACAGTGTTGTAAAGCCCCTTATTGTAGAAGGATTGAATGCTCTCCGACCTGGCTTCTTTTTGAGTGCAAGGGCAACTGGCAGAGCAGTTAGGTTGATTTGAGTCGAAGATGAAATTTAGAAAGCTGTTGCAAAAGTTGCTTCCTTGGGGATGGGTGATATAGTATTTTATCTTTCCTCCCCCCCCAATCTGGGCTTCTTTTATGCTATATTCTAGTTCTGGAACAGAAATTTTGGGGACTTATTGCAGTGCGGTTATGAATGACCTTTGTGAAAGTTGAAAAAGTGAAGTTGCAAATGTTGTAGTCACAGTGACAATGGTATACCTCATTTTGCGAATATATAAGGTCTGTTTGCATGGTCCCACATAGTCTGGGTACCTTTCGAATGTGCAGTGTATATACACATGGGCACCTTCTCCTTATAAGCCGATTTTTAAGGATGAATTTTACCCATGAGTTTATAATGATATCAGAGCAGGTGTACTGCAGGAATAAGTCGGATTCGTATCTTCTGCCTTGCTTAGAGGGGGAGAGCTGAGTGTCTTTAGTCCTGGCACTGAGGGAAAGTGTTAGAGTAGTCTCACATAGCCAGGGTATTTTTGAAATGTGCAGTGTATATATACACATGGGTACCTTCTCCTTATAAGCTGGTTTTTAAGGATGAGTTTTACCCATGAGTTTATCAAGGTTTAATTCTAGAAAATAATATTTGTGAAGTGAATAAGAAGTCCCAAAAAAAGAAAAAGGTATGAAAAATGGATCATAATAAGTGAGATATCTAAACAAAAAATTTAGATCAGATGCCAAAACAACTCTGTCATTCAGCTTTACTGCAACTACAATCACATTAATTTACCAACTGGCAGTTAATGGAACCATCCATTGCCTCCATCGTCAGAGCTGGCTCATTTTTTGTGGTTATGGCTTTATGCCAAGAAGTTCGATGTTCAAAACTCTGAATCTGGCAGTTACTAGTTTAGGGTTAACTTGAATCCCATTTGTTGTATGTAATAATATGAGAAAATTACAAATACATGTACCAAGAAAATTATAAATGCATGTACTTTTAGAGTGTAAATTACACATACATGTAGTGAGAGTCAAAGATTTTTAAAATCATGTATTTGGTCCAAAAGCAAGCTTAGATTGACATGAAAAAACATTGTTTACTTTCTCAAATTGCTCTTTTTATTTTGATGACCGATAATAAAAAATTAAATTAAATTTTGATCCACTGTAATTAAAATAGTATGCACAAAAACTAACACTTGGGCCCACAAAAAGTGGTATTCAAGTATACAAATATAGTACTTAGTACTTTTTTGAACAAATATGACACTTACACCACAAAAATTTTAAACTTTTTGAAAACCAATTAAACAAAATAATATAACATTTGTATGATAAAATCAAAAATAATTTGGCCTTAACTCAAAGAAAACATATTAGCTTGATGTCTTATTAAAATATCTAATTTACTTCAAAATGCAAAAAAGAAAAAAAAATGGCCCGAAAATGCTCAAAGGGAGAAAAAAAAAGGCAAAAAGTATGTGAGGCAAGAACTTGTTATATATAATTATTGATTTTTTTTTTTGCAATTCATAATTCTTCTGCATACATAAATTCGAACAAAGATAACATTCACGCGTTTAAAAGCTTTTTTAGTCAAGGTACCAGTTTTGTGCAATAAAGTATTATATTTGTACACCTCAGTATCACTTTGGACTAAGTATCAATTTTTGTGCACACCATTTTAATTACTGATGATTAGTTCATTTTTTTTTTAATTAAAAGTCATCAAAATAAAAAGGGAAAATAAAAAATATTTTTTCCATGTCTATCTCAGCAGCTTTTAGGACAGTTACATGATTTTAAAAATCTTAAATCACATCCTCGTAAATAAAATTTCACATGAGCGAGCTAGTGGTGTAGAGCACGGTGATCATAGAGAGATTATGCAACAAATTAGGTGGTCACCAGTGCGTGACTTCCTAACTGTGATGATCACATGGGGCCGGGTGACTAATTTTATTCGGACGCCCTATTAGTTAGTTAAATCACTATCATTATTATTTTATTTCTCTTCAAATAATGGCATTTAATTAATTAGGTGGTCAACAGAGGGTGAGTTCCTAACTACGATGATCCCAGGGGGTGACGGTGACGGTGACGGTGACGGAAGCTTCAAAAGTGGAGAAAGTAATAATGGTATAATTGAATGCCATCTATTATCTAATTGAAATTATAGTTTCTTAGTAGAAATTTTATGCTACATTAGGTGGGATCATAGAATTGGATGTTTGTAAATGGTGTGCATCAAATTTGCAACAGTGATGGTAGTTCTTGCATCGGTAGTTAAAAAATATATGAAAAACAAGAAAATAAAACAAGATCCACTATCCCCTTACCCCATCCTTCAACGACCCAATCCAAAATATAACAAGAAAAGGCAAAAAAAAAAAAACAGTATTTATCAACAAAAAATAAAATGTTCGGGCCGGGTCGGTTGAGACCGCCCAACTGGCACCCCCAAGAGTTGGTATTAGACAGATCAATTCACTACATGTGATAAAAGGAAAATATTCTTTCTATTACTTGCATACTATTGTGATGACCTCAGACAGAATACTCCAGCAAGAAGTATTCGGAGTCCCTGCCATGCCGGATTAAGTAGGAAATTCAGATGGTGGGTAAGATCGGGCACCGCCCCGGAATATTCTTCCTCTGTTGGCCCATGTGTCAAGACCAGATTGTCACTACTACTTGGTTAGTTTATAAGTTTATGAAAAATGGAAGTTTGTAAGATTTGTTGAATCATGTTTCACATTCTTTTCATGGCTTAAACTATTTGAAAGAATGTGGTCAGCCACTCTTGAAGTTTGAGATCATCACTTGGTCACCCTTCCGGAAGGATTACGTCTGTTACAACAATAATTTTTAAATTCCTAAAATATTCTAATATTAAGGAAAATGACTTCAATGTCATCAAGGCATCACATAACACTAAGGTCTCAAAAATGTCCTCTAAAGCAACTCGAGTATGCATGGAGAAAGGTTCCGGAATATTCTAAACTTCTCTACACAAGTGTGAACTCTTCTGAAATTTTTTTAAATTATGTGAAGCTCTATAGACTTGTGTGAGTCTAAATTTGTATGGAGTAATCTAGAATTGTATAGGAAACTCTAAACTTGTATAGAGTTCTCTAGAGATGTCTAACATTGTAAGATATTTCTATGAAGCATTCTAGAATTTTTTCAACTTTTAGATTAGTGACAGTTGTAAATATCTTAATTATTCATTATCAAACAAGTGACTATACAAGGAGGGTCAGAGTTCATTTACTACTCACCAAGTTACCAAGTTTTGTAAGAGTTAAGTAAAATATAAATTCTCTACATTCTCTTAGCATAGATGTTTAGAAAACTCTAATTCCGTGACAATACGCTAATCCGTTTTGCATGGAGTAGTTGACTGAGGTTGAGGAAGATATAAATTCGATAGTCACAGAGGTTGAGAAAACAATGAGTGTAATTGGGATTAGGGCTCAACATAGGGTGACAAATTCAGCCGAAATACACCGAGCTGTCCAAATCTGTCCATTAATTAAAGACTGTTGAACCTGTCCAAATCTAACGGTAGCGGATTGAGAGTGGATATGCCTTGCTCAAACATAACTTCTAAGAAGTAAGAAAATTTACACGGGCATGTGTGTATATATATATAATAAACAAATAAAATATATATATTTTTTTGGGCTCAAACTCTCTAAACACAAATATTATATAGATGTGTGTATATATATAAATACATATAGTTGGACACTATATATACCTACATTGATTTATTATTGTTTCGTTTGAAAAGAAAAATTAGCTGAAAAGGAATGACACATCTCTTTATATATATATATATATATATATAATAGATCCATTAGTTGTCTGGACTGCTACTACGTCTAGACAACTAATGGATGTATTATATATATATAATCTTTGCAATAATATGTTAATGTGGGATATATATTAATTGGTAGACAACTGCACATAGCTTCCTGCATATCATTTAAGAAAAATGATATTACTAATTAAATTTTTTACCTGATATATTTAAAAATAGTTACTTCTAATTTCATTTTCACATAATAAAAGGAAATTTATCATGAGATTCTATCTACTTTTAGATGAAAAATTTTACTATTTTTGATCAATTGATTTGTTACTAACATTTCAAATGGTTCATTAAAAGGTTAGAATTAAAATTAAGGAAGCTAACAAATTAAATAAAATTTAGTAATACCTTAATCTATGAATTATTTTTGAGTTCACAAAGTTTATGTGGTATAATAAGATGATATTTTTGAGGAAAAAATAAAAAAAATAATATAACCTATCGACACAAACATGAATCAACCAACCTACATTCAACTCTTTCAAATCTCATTTGTAGTGTTATTGGCCAAAAAAGCGTGTATTCGGGTTTACGGGTAAGATGTGAGTTGACCAGCCCATTTAATAACTAACATGTTTATAATCTGCTAAAACAAGTCGATAATGGGTATTAGCTCGTTTGTCACCTGCCAACTCAACCATTTGCATTTTTATATCTCTCACAACACCACTTGGTCAGCCTAACTCCAGAGAGTCGTGAGGTCCCACTGGTTATTACTCAAAGAACTTGTGGATTTACGAACATGCTCCTACCCTTTATATGGGCATCTACATCCCTAATGGACGGCTAACATACATTCAAATCTATGCCTAACATATTCTATCTAGAATTCTCTACAAAAATATCTACAACTCTACATCTCTTTACAATTATCTAAATATTTTACATCATACTAGATTATACTAAACTCTCTATACTTTTCTAGAAATTTTTAAAAACTTCACTATACTTCTTTAAATATTTAGAATGTTTTACAATACTTCAGAATCTTTCATATCTCTCTAAAATTGCTCTCTCCATACCATGCAAATAACAAATAACGTCATGTTCAACGGCTGCGTGACAAAATCTCCTCTTATAAGTTGGTGGGAAGGTGACACTTAGCTCAATAATATTACAACATTGCCTATGAATTGAATAACACAAAGCTCTATTTCCGAAGGATTGATTGTGAACTTCTAGAGTACTAATGATATGACCTAGCTAGCATGAAGCGCTTTTGAGTAACGTGGCAGTCGCCGATGGATGTGTCACATGGGAGTTGTACAGTGAGAAAATGGGATTAGAGAGAGAGGTAGCGTTGGTCAAATGAAGGAGGAAAAACTATTTTTGTCCGAACATATATGACATGCAACGCATGTGACCACCTTAACAGCTCAAATCTAATGACAATCTGCTTAAAGGGGTTGGATGACAACTTTTGACAGTTTGAAGGTATTTTTTTGTGACAAAAATAGTATAGAATAGTTTAGTGCAGTTTGACCTAAGTTTAACTTTAAAAAAAATTAAAAGTTGCAATTACATTTATAATTTTACTTTGATTCACTATAGTTGGGGTGTAATGATATTTTGATACATATTCCATTAGACAAAAATGTCTTAAGAGATATTTGAAAGTCATATTCGTCATATAATGCTTGAAAATTAATCATGTCATCGTTGACCATGACTGACTAAACATATTTGTCATATAATATTTGAAAATTAGTCATGTTAGTGTTGACCACGGACTCTTAACTCATCTGATGTATAAATCGTATAATTGTGTTTGTTACAAACATGCAAAGTAAAGGAAGCTAACTGAAATACAAGTATAATTTATTCTAAATTGAAAAATCAAAATTTGAAATATATATATATATATATATATATATATATATATATATATACACGATGATCTTATGGATTGTAATATATGATAAGTTATAATTCTACCCATCAAAATTAAACAAGTGTATTATACAATATATATATAATATATATTTACTTGTCACGATTTGGTTCAGTTCAGTCTGCTTCTTTTAAATTTCAAATCAAAATCAAATTTGTATATTACAAAATTTGTATATTAACAATTTTTAAATTTTTAGGATTGGAGCCAAATTATTCCATTACAAAATCGGATCAAACTGTACCATTCAGATTTGGTCCCGTTAACCGGTCCTAACAATTTTTGTACACACCGAACGGCTAGTACCACTTAAGGGCAAATGGGTTAAGCCCAATTCCAAAGGCAAGGCAGGCATGGCCACAGAAGAGACCTAGACCTGTAATCATATTCTCTGACAAATGATCTAAATTCTAGCGGCGATTGGTCGTCGGGGAGGGGTTCTCACCAAGCCACCCCTGTTTGTCAGAGCTTTTGCTTCGGCTTTAACGTAGAAGAAAAAGAGAAGTAGAAGCTAAATGAGGAAGTTAGTATCCACTAGTTTTCTTTAAACGCTCTTTTTGGACTTCAAAACTATCTGCCTTACCAATCCAAACACTCTCCAAAATGACTTTTGAACTTGAAAATTAGCTGAAAATCGTTTTTCAAAAGTCAATCCAAACAGGGCCTTTTTGAACTTGAAAATTAGCTGAAAATCGCTTTTCAAAAGTCAATCCAAACAGGGCCTTACTTTACTTCACTCACTCTCCGATAAGCTAGCTTGCATCCATCCAAATCTTTCCGTTTTCTCATATTTGATTTTGACCACGAACTCAAATGAAAACCCTAATTTGAAGCTTCCTTATTCAAAAAAGAGTGTGAACAATTTAAAGTGAATTTCAAACAAAACAAGCCTGGTTTTGGAGGCTCTGCTCTTTTGTTCAGCTAGTGTTAGAAAAAAACTTCACATGTAGAAAAAGGAAGCTATTGATATTGATGGTATGGGAAGTGGGGCTAGAAAAACTATCATGCTATTAATACAAAAACTAAAAGAAACCTCTAGTAAAAAATGTGATGAAATTAGAGTGATTTTTAGTTTTTGATTATTATGATATTTGGTACCAAAAAAATTCTTCAACCGGGGAGGGAGAGAGCTGCTCTCTCTAGAATCCTAAGCTAGACCTTTGGTGTAACAAATAAGTATAATAAATGAAGTTTAAAATATAATAAATAAATATAATAAATGAGATTGACCTCATTTAATATACTTATTTATTACACTTTAAAACTAATGTGTTCATTTTTTTATTGAAACACATCAGCGGTCAGGAGGGCTCACCTACACACTGGTGAGTAGGTAAGTATGGTCCATATACTTACCTACTCACCAGTGTGTAGGTGAGTTCCCCTGACCGCTGATGTGTTCCAATAAAAAATGAACAATCAACTTTAATTACAAAATTAAATTTAAAATGTAATAAATAAGTATAATAAATGAAGTTTAAAATACAATAAATAAATATAATAAATGAGATTGACCTCATTTAATATACTTATTTATTACACTTTAAAACTGACGTGTTCATTTTTTATTAGAACACATCAGCAGTCAGGAGGGCTCGCCTACACATTGGTGAGTAGGTAAGTGTAATAAATAAATATATTAAATGAGGTCAATCTCATTTATTATATTTATTTATTGTATTTTAAACCTCATTTATTATACTTATTTATTATATTTTAAAATTAATTTTGTAATTAAAGTTGATGTGTTTATTTTTTATTGGAACACATCATCACCTACACACTGGTGAGTAGGTAAGTATTATTCATATTGGACGATACTTACCGGACAATACTTACCTACTCACCAAGGTGTAGGTGAGCCCTCCTGACCGCTGATGTGTTCCAATAAAAAATAAACACATCAGTTTTAAAGTGTAATAAATAAGTATATTAAATGAGGTCAATCTCATTTATTATATTTATTTATTGTATTTTAAACCTCATTTATTATACTTATTTATTATTGGAACACATCAACGGGAGGGCTCACCGGCCTACACACTGAGTAGGTAAGTATTATATATATATATATTGTGCAACTATATATTTCATTCATTTGTCATACAAATAAATGAGTAGGCAAGTTTCTATATGCGCAGGGTGAGTGTTTAAAAAGATAACAAAACCTAGAATAGCTTTAGATCAATTTCTATCCGTGCTTCAATTGAATAATTTTGTCTCTACGAAAGATGCTTAATTATGCATTTCTTCATCATAAACTCTCTCTTGTCGTTGTCGTTGTCATTGTTGTCTACACAAGCAGTCATGCAGCCATCACAAGGCCTCATGGTTGGGTCATGACTAGACTCATTCACCGTGATTCGGTCCTCTCCCCATACTACAACCCTAATGCCACCACCTTGGACCGTGCTAGATGGGCTACAGAAAGCTCAGTAGCACGCTTTGCTTACTTAAAGGCAAGGACAGAGAGCGATTTAGACAACGCAGATGATGTCCAAGTTGGTGTTGTTCCTATTGATATTGGGATTATATTTCTTGTGAATTTCTCTATTGGAGAGCCGCCAGTTCCACAACTTGCAGTAATGGACACCGGAAGCTTGCTATTATGGGTTCAATGCGTCCCTTGCAGGAAATGTTTTCACCAGTTAAGCCCCCTATTTGATCCCTCCAAGTCATCCACGTATGCCAAGTTAAAATGTGATACTCCTTATTGTGATAGTCAATTTAGATGTGATGAATCTCTAAGTTGCACTTATAATCAGAAATACTTTGACAATACTACCACAAATGGAAACCTTGCCTTTGAAAAGCTCACTTTTTTGACATCTGATCATGAAGCCACTACAAATGCCCCGAACATAGTGTTTGGATGTGGACACATCAATGAGAACAGAATAGGCAAATTTAGTGGGATTTTGGGACTCGGCAGTGATTATCCGTCTTTGCCTTCTCAATTAGGTTCTAAATTTTCTTATTGCATTGGCAATATAAATGACCCTCACTATAATTATAACCAGTTAATTATAGGAGACGGGGCTAGATTTGAAGGTTACTCAACTCCAATGTCATTCTATAGAGGTTGGTACTATCTAACCTTAGAAGGCATACGTGTGGGAGATAAACTGCTTGACATCGACCCACAAACATTCAAACGTAATCCACTGGGCCAAGGTGGTGTGATCATCGACTCAGGCTCGACAGATACTCTACTGGTAAGAAGCGTGTTTGAACCACTTAAAGCTGAGGTGCGAGCCGTAATAGGTGGATTGTTGAGACAGGTGGTGTATTATAACCAACCTGATCTGCTGTGCTACCAGGGGATTGTGAGTCGAGACCTTAAAGGGTTTCCAGTAGTGACATTTCACTTTGCTGGAGGGGCTGATTTAGTATTAGATATAGACAACATGTTTCGACCCGTTGACCCTAACACATTTTGCATGGCTGTGTTTGCGTCTGATCATAAGGTGATGCCTAGTGTAATTGGGATTATGGCTCAACAGTATTACAACATTGGCTATGACCTAATTCACATGAACCTTTATTTCCAGAGGATTGATTGTGAAGTATTTGAGGATTTAGCTGAGGACTGATCGATCAACTCGTGATTTGTCTTGAGGACTATATATATATATATATATATATAGATATATTGTTAATGCGATTAATGTTAGAAACAAGCTGTTCTATTTTTACTTTCTTTTCTTCTACTCCCTGTTAAGCACTTTTATGATGTTATATTTGTAAATTACAAGTTTAGTGGTTTCACTCAACTGGTGTCTCTTGTTTGGTGTAGAAATTATTTTCTGCATCAGAAAAATTAATCAATCAGTATTAAATCTAAGAATGGGAACTAGAATTTGATTACAAGTTTAGTGGTTTCACATTATTGTGATTATCAGTCTGTATTAAATCTAAGAATGGGAACTTCAATTTGCAATAGTAATAATAGATTACTTCGTCTAAACATTTATATATAAACACACATTATTAGGGTAATAAGAAAATATTTGATGAAAGACTTGTAGGTTAACTGGTGACTGCAACTAAACTCGGATCCTCTCCTTCTATAATATATAACTTTACATCGTTTATGCAACAACTATGTCATATGCTTTGATGTAAAGTTGTTGTGTCTGCCGAGGGTAATGGCCCTTGAGAGCAAAAAGAGCCGTATACAATAGAGCCGTTGGAATCTATTTTGTTAAATTTTGGATCCAAGCCTTGGGCCTTTGGGCTAGCTATTTTCTTTCTTTGGGATCCAAGTCTTCGGCCTTTGAGCCAGAAATAGCAATGTTGTTTGGTCTACCCAAGCCAACCACCTGTAAGCCTGTACATGTTACAAGCTCATCTAAACTTCTTTGAATTTCCGGGAAAAATAATAATAATAATAATGATCTTTTAGTGTAACTCATCTCTTTGAAATTAATCTCATTCTATATCCTTTTAAAATAATGTGGGAGAGTAGAGACGGGGAGGAACTGATCTATTGGCAATGATTCTGAAATGGAGGGGAACAATAGTTGTCTCCTTATGGATAAGGAGGAATTTTTTTTTTTATTTTTTTTTTTACAATTGACATGTCATGATATGATTGGACTATATTATTTGATTTGACGTCAAATTAACTCATCTAAAAATAAGTAGTTTTCATTTTCTCTTTTATTTTTGTTTTCTAATGTTATAAAAGGACAGTGGGAACAACGTGTGGGGAAGTGGCGACGATTAGAGTTTTGGAACAAATGTTAGACTACGGGTAGATCGATTGCTTGAGAGGGGAGATTTTTTCTTCCCAATTGGGTTTTACTGATATTGGTCATGACATTAAATAGAGCGAAATAAAAATATCAGATTTATGTAGCCGATCCCAAGTAATTGAAAAAATGTTTAGTTGTTGTTGTTGTTGTTGTTGAGTTTTACACGGATAATTCAATAAAAACGTATCTTCTCCTTTTAAAAGAATATTATATAATTTTTTTAGTACACGTGTTGTTTTTTTATTGTGCCACCTCACCTATTCTGATATGGCAAGTATTGTCCTTTAAAGCCTAGACGGTGTTCGGCAAGAATTTATATATGCTGAGGTTTGTAACAGAGAGTCTGTTAACAACGACAATTAAAAAAGAAAAGACTGGTACTCATGGATTCAAAGTACATTGTCGGAAGGTCAAGGAAAAGAATATGTTATGCTGATATTTAATTACATTTGAGACATCCGCTGTATTGCAATATATATATATATATATACACTGTATCTTAAATGTGCCCATGCATTTTGTAGAAACCTCTAAATAGGAGAGGCCATGCATTATACATGCTACAAAGATGATATGGCCTCTCACAAAAGCTTGACTGCTATGCAACAATGTTTAAAACACATAGCAAGGTGGTAAACTAACAATCTTTTTAGTAATTGTTTAACAAATTCCAACATAAATAAAAGATAATGCTCTTATCGCAAGCTCTTTTAGACCATTCGTATTGCAACTAGCTAGCTATATTTTGTTCAATTTTCATACAAATAAATTAGTGAAGTTTCTATAAATCCAACAGAAAACATAGAATTTACTAGAAAATCAATATGTATCAGTGCTATCAATAATTTTATTCTCAATATATTCCTCATCCATGAAAAGTCATAAGCTCATTCTTTGGTCCTTCATCATTGTTGTTTCCTCAACCAATAATATTGCAGCGATTGCCATTGCCAATGCAAGGCCTCATAGGTTGGTCACCAAACTCATTCACCGTGACTCGGTTCACTCTCCATATTACAACCCTAATGGCACCACCTCGGACCATGCATGGAAAGCCATAGAAAGCTCGGTGGCGCGTTTTGATTACTTAAAGGCAAGGAAAGGAAGCTCTTCCATTGTCACAGACGATGTCAGAGGTGGTCTTATTCCCGAAGACTATGCCACTGTATTCCTCGTGAATCTCTCCATTGGCGAGCCACCAGTTCCACAACTCGTGGCCATGGACACCGGCAGCATCCTATTATGGATTCAATGCCGCCCTTGCATAAGATGTTTCAACCAGTTATGTCCCATATTCGATCCTTCCAAATCATCCACGTACGCTTACTTACCGTGTGATTCTTCTTATTGCGATGATCGAAATAATGGAATTTGTGGTGTTGCAAACCGTTGCTTTTATACAAAGTTATACAGGGATAAAACTAGAACTGAAGGAGAACTTGCTACTGAAAAGCTCACATTAGTCACATCTGATGAAGGCACGATGAGTGTGCCCAATGTGGTTTTTGGTTGTGGAAGCAATAATAACAACGATATAGGCAAATTGAGTGGGGTTCTAGGACTCGGATCCTATAAAACTTCTTTGCCTTACCAATTGGGTTCTCGACTATTTTCATATTGCATTGGTAACATAGATGATTCTCACTATAATCATCACCACTTAATTATTGGGGAGGGGGCGAAAATTGAAGGCTATTCGACGCCAATGACAATGTATAGAGGCCTATACTATCTGACTCTACAAGGCATAAGTGTGGGAGAGAAGAGGCTTAACATCGACCCAATTACATTCAAACAAGACTCGTTAGGCAATGGTGGTGTGATCATTGACACAGGCTCCACCATCACTTACCTAGCGAAAGATGGGTTCGAGCCCCTTAGCGCGGCGGTGCAGGACTTGATAGGTGGACTGTTGAACCGGGTGGTACTCGATCATGATAGTAGAGGTCACTTGTGCTACAAGGGGATTTTGATTCGAGACCTTAAAGGCTTCCCGGTGGTGACATTTCACTTGGCTGGAGATGCAGACTTGGTGTTAGACATAACCAGCATGTTTCAACAACATACAACTGATGTATTTTGCATGCAGGTGCTGACTGATGTCGAGGAACCAATGAGTATATTTGGGATTAGGGCGCAACAATATTACAACATTGCCTATGACTTGAATAACATGAAACTCTATTTCCAAATAATTGATTGTGAACTTCTTGAGGATTGATTTGTAATTATATTTATATATTAGAAACATGTTAAACTAATTTTCAGTTCCTTCTTTTTCTAGCTATGATAAATCACTTTTATGAAATTTTCATTTTGTAATCATTTGCTCAATTTGTGTTTAACTATTGAACCGGTAACGCTTGTACACGGAGCAAGGAAGGGCCGAGTGGAGGCGGACCATTAAATTTTTTTTTTGGCATTTTATATTTATAACTTTGTAAAATTATACAAATGCTTCCACTAAAATTTTAAAAATGCCCTAATATATAAGTATGCTTTCACAAACGCTCTCCTCACTTAAGTTTTTCACTTCGTGAGTGTAGTCTCTTGCTATTCCAAAAGAGAAGGGGGGTATGATTGAAGTTATGAGTAGGTGTTGGTGCCAGTGATACTTTAATTTAATATTTCAAATCGGGTGGTGTTATTGTGCTCCACAAAACAGCTCTTGCACTCCCATTCGATCATGTTTCTATAAAATAAAATAATGAGTGTACCTCCAAGGTTCTTAGAATTTGTGAACGTTATCTATTTTATTAAAATATGTCAGATATATTCTTACACAGTTTTTTATTTCCTATGAAAATTAATGACGATCTCAAACTATATCTTTATCTATGAATAAAGATTGATAACAATCTTTCATGATTTTTTGAAATACTAGAATCCAAATATCTTGTTTAGTGAAAAAAAAATTTTCTCTTTAGTGCTGCAGAGGTTGGGCTACATATGGATTATGGACCAGTTTGAATCATTTTTTCTTACTCTACTTTTTTGGATCAAATATTGAGGATATAGTATTTATTTGTTGTTTTAAATATTTAGATTCTATATTTTATTATTATTTCATTGATGTACTGATATTCAATATGTTTTTAGAAAAAATGATAAAATTACTGAGGAGAGTTGAAGAGAGATACATGAATACCACAGTACGCTTTCATTTTAGAATAAAATACAATACCATCATTTTTTTTTTAATAAAATAAGAATTAAAACGTTACACTAGTTTCATGTTACACAAATATCACTACACTTTCAAATATATATATATATATATATATATATATATATACACACCATTACCACGAGAGAGATGGCAAGAATAATAAAGAATGATAAGAAAATGAATTAATGTCCGCTGTAACACGATCCTTTTGTGTGAAGAAAGAAAATCTTCTTTTTTTTCTTCTTTTTCATATTCTCAATTAAATTTGTGCCTCTTTGAAACTTTCATATCTTTCCACCCTACAAAGAGAAATTTGTCCTTTCTGGTGTGCCCATCAATGTCAGATATCAGTTCAAAGATATCCGCGTGTCCCATCTGCTTGCTATAAAGAGGCTCCACGCGTTTTAATCTACAATGAGTAGCTTTCATGCATTAAATTTGAATCATTCGATCATTCATTCGTAAAGAAAGAAACCACTATCTCCTAAATCACTTTCCACTCACCCTCTCTAATACCCATCCAAATTACTCACTCCCTTTGGATTTGGAAGAATTTTTCTCTCATTTTAATTTTAGGTTATCAATTCACAGCTTCTAAACATAGTATATTGAGTATTGACCCTCTCTTTGTTTACTATTTTAACGCAAACGCATTCATTAATTAAGAAGAGAAATAATCACAAAGGTAAGATTTCATCTCTGGGGTCATTCAAGGACCTTCTGTTTGATAGAAAGAAAGAAAAATTAGATGTAAAGGAGAGGAGGAATGGATAATGTGACCCGAGAATTGTCGCTAAAGAAAGGTGAATTGAGACATTAAACAAACAATGAAACTTTTCAGTTAAACTTTTTTTGACAAAAAATAACTTAAATGAACCTTTGTCAAATACTTGATGAACTTATGTTAAACACTTGGTTTAGATTTATTTAACAAGTGGTCATCTAATTGCACAAAATAAGTCACATAAACATGTTAAATAATTAAGCATGCATTTATGATTAAGGTAAATTCAATGCTTGTTTATTGTGCAATGACAATATATTCAATTCAACCAAGCAATCCACTTATCTTATCTTTCTTTGAATATATATAATTATCTTATCAAGAATTCTCATAAAGCATTCATAAATATACTTATAGTGTATGGACATGTTAATTACACATTTTATTAAATATATGGTATATAACTTGATTGGCAAATGAATAATCAAACAAATCATCAATCAATCAATATACTTCAAGCATTCATCTCATCTGATCCTCCTCATGTGACTTAAAGTATTTAAACTTATAACATTCATATATAAAATATATGAAATTTAAACAAATGAGATGTTATCAAATAAAAGAGTTTAAAGATAGAGAAATGCAAACCAAGTGATACCATAATTTTTATATGGTTCGGCCCCTCTTCCCTACGTCCATGCCTCAAGAGCACCTCTTGAGGTTTTCATTATAGATCTTCTCTTAAGGATGGAAAGCAAACCGTACAATTACCAAGTGAATCACTTGGGTTTCCTTACTCCATGAACACCTCACTAAAACTTCATTATCAAGTTCCATTTCTTTGCTCCATGAAAACTTCACCAAGACTTCTTTGCCAAAATCATGACTTGAGTTTCTTTGCCAAGTGCACCACTTGGTCTAGAGTTAGTAATAAAATACTCAATTAAAAGCTATTCACTAGGATTTTGCCACTATGAATGATATGCAGGTATTTGGTTCAATAGTGGTGGCTACAAATGGATGAATGATATGAATATTTAACCTCTAAAGTGGCATCTACTAATAATATATGATCATAAAGGGTTATGGTAATCTCTATCACTTGTATAATGCATGTACAAGGTGTCTTTATAGTCTAAGAAAGAATTCTGACGGTTTGAAAGTGGTTGAGAAACATTAAGTGCAAAACTAGCCGTTGGATACAAAATCCGACATTATCGGCCGGCTGATTTGATGACACTATTTTGGTCGGCTAAAGGTACTCTTCAGCCGACTGAAACAATATTTCAGCTTCTCCTATTTTGCACACCCTACTGAAATGAATTACAACTTCTACCAGCCGGCTAATGGATTCCATCAGGAGACCGAAAATCCTCTATCAGCCAATTGATAGGTTCCATCAGGCAACCGAAAGTCCCCAGGTCAAAATCTATTATCAGACTCAGCCAATTTCTCCTACATAGTGCATTGATACACTACACACTTAATTACATTGAAAACATTTAAGTCTATTTATTTTAAGTTATTCAATGTAATTAAGCAAAGTACCCCCCATTTAGATTCAATAAAAATAGTTTCATAATCAAATTTTAAATGAATCAAAATCTGATTTTTCAATTTTAGTACAAAACAGATTTTCACAAACTTTGACATAAAAATTCATTGTGCAATATGAATGACCAAATTAAGTCATTTGGGGTTAAGAAAATTCATATGATCATGATAAATCATGAGATACAATTACCGAAACTTTTTATGTCAAGATTCATTAAAAAAAACTTATACTTACATTTTTACCCCTAGAATACAACACTTAGCCAAATTTCTGCGCTAAGTACCCAAAACAGCAACTATGCATAACATGACTTTATAGAGTGATTCAATTGAGTTCAAAGCTTAAGTCAAATCTATCTAAGAACTATAAATGATATTTTCTAATTCAAGTGTAGGTTCTATAATTTATTTACTCAAGAATTGAGTTCTTTCAAAGCTAAATATAAGCTTGAATTAACTCAATCTCAACGAAAACCTTCAAGATGATTCAATGAAGTTCATGACCTAATTCTAAGTGTCCAAGGAACCATGATATGATATGAATAATATGCATTGGTACTAAGGTCCACTAGGTCAATAAATGAGCTTTCAAATGAAGTTACTTCAAAAATAACTTTACATTAAATCTAGCACTCACCCAAGACTAGCCTACCCAAGTCTTTAAATCTTTAAGCTTTTGGGTTCCTTCATCACGTGGCTTAGATTCACTTTAACTTCATCATAAATCTTTGATTATTGATTTTTGAGTTCCATAATCATGTAACTTCATATATCTTCTTGCAATTTATTTTGAAGTCCAACGCCTTTAAGGTATTTAAGATAATATGATACTTTGTAAAATTCACACTTAAATAAACTTATTAAATCTATACTACAATAAGTTGTTATCATCCAAATCGCCCAAATAATCTAGGGTTGAAACCTTGAGGTCAACAGATGAGACATTCCTAAAGAAAAGATTGTGTTTTTCTGTCTTTTTGTTTGATTAGATGGAAGAGAAGAGAAGAGAAACAAATCATACCTTATTTTGTTTGTTAGGAGAGAAATAAAGAAAAATAAGAAAAGTTTTGTAACTTAAAACATTTATAATAGTCTTATTTTTCTTCCTTTCAGTCTTCCGTCCAAATTTGGAGGGATGAAAATTTGTGAAAGAGGAATGATGGTTCATTCATCATATTTTCTCTTCTCTCGTTGCATTCTCTCTACCAAATGAAGAAAATTTGCTCATTCTCTCCTATTTTCTCTCCACCCCTCTTCCTTTCTACCAATTGAAGCATTAAGGTCTGTGTTATAAGATTTTTTTTATAAAAAAAAAATGTGTCAGAATAATTTTTAAACTCATAGAGAATGTTTGTGTAATTATGACAAGAGAGGTTAGTATAATTTATCCTTTTTTGAATGATGATAGTGAGACTAATTCATGTCGACGGTCGACACGCTTGATGCTCTAGTGCCACGTTTTGAGTGTGAAAATTTGGGTGCAGCTGTCCTTAAACGATAAGAGTTGAATCTGAAACCCCCACCTTATAAACATAGTGGAATCCCATCTTTTAAGTGCATTAGTCTCTCCACTAGCTCATCTACTTCCTTAGTGTTGTAAATCATTTTGATTTTCAAAAGTTGTAGAATTATATCTTAGACGGTTTGTCATTTTCTTATATGATTTCTATTCATGATATTTATACAAGTTGAGAGATTATATGTTTGATCCACATCTATCTATCAATTCATGATGGAATTATTTTTAAAATCCATATCTAAATACAATATTTATTCCCATTTGTTGCATTAATGGCCCCTATTGACACGCAAAAGAGTACATCTCTTGTTTTACTTGTTCTTGTTTTCTACATCAAAGGGTGACATTTTTTTTTTTTTTTTTGGTTAGCTAACTGCCTAACATGTATGTACATATGCATGTGTAGAAAGCAAGTCTTGTGACTACTTTGGTCTTCGTTTTGTTTCTTTTGGCCACTTGGTGATCAGTGCAAGTCCTTTTTTTTTTTTTTTTGTCAATCGAAGTTTCACGTTCTGTCTCTGACTTGGTCCTACTTCAAAGGTTGACACTTATTTTGGACTTGGACAAGAGCACAATAATTAAGCTTGAATACAAATTGAGATGAATAATTAATTAAGTTGTAAGACTAATCAAGCTACTCAAAAGTGTTTTTAACTGACTCTGAGTATATTTTTGTATCTATAGTCATACCAAAATATATCAGACAAATTGCATTATTGTATATGAAATCTCACACACATGTATATGTATATAGATATATGTATGTGTATATATATATTGTAAAACTGAATTTGAAGATAGAACCCTCGTCCAAGTCTCCAACCCCAGACACTACGGCAGGGACGAATTCAAAATTGGTCACAAGTCCACGGAAGTCACTTGTAGTGGTCCAAACAAAATGTCTTTAGTGGAAAGGTAAATTTCTTCATGTCAAATTCTCTCTTGACTTTTGAGTAATATTCCAAAGTAGTTGGCCTGTAAATGTCCAGATTGCCTACTATTTTCATTATTTAGGCATGAAATGAAAGTCTTGTTGTGGGTCTCCTCTGTTTATATATAGACCTCCCTCGTTAATTTTCTATGCATTAGACATATATATATATATAGAGAGAGAGAGAGAGAGAGAGAGACACACACACACACATACATACAGAGAGAGAGAGATGGGCTGTTCTTTCTCTTGCAGATCATCATCTACATTTGACAACATTCGTATTGTGCACCTCAATGGCTATGTTGAGGACTTTGAACCTCCTGTCACGGTTGGCCAACTCACCGGCAACCCCCCGAAGCATTTTGTGTGCACTCGGGCTCAGCTCCTGTCCGGTGAGTTGAAGCCACTCAAGCCCAATACTCAACTCGAGCCGGGACACGCTTACTTCTTACTAGCATACTCAACATTCCAGGCCGAGGTCTCTCCGATGGACTTGTCCTCTATGGCCAGGAAGCTCACAAAAGCTGCAAAGACTAGCCGGTCAGAAGCCCCATCAGGCCGGACAAGTTTCAAGTCCAGCCCACATTGCTCGAGCCCAATATGGAGCTCACCTGCTAGGAGTCCTAACCATTTCTCGGACCAGTGCAGAAGGATGGAGCCTGAAAGTGGTGTGGTGGCTTATGGTTTATTGAGGTCATCCAAAGCAAGGTCATGGAAGCCAATTCTGGACACCATTAGAGAAAAATCGTTCAATAGGAGAAGCGAATCCGAATTACAAGAAAATCATTTAGAGGTATCAAAAATAGCTTGAATGTGAGATTGTGAGGTGGGTTTTTTTCTTGTAAATAAAAAAAGTGTTATGGAAAATGTATTGAGGTTTTTATATAATGTGCTGATAGGGAATTGGGTAATGAATTTTGTTCTTTGTTGCTATTTCAACTTCTTATAAATGGCTATATCCAATCCAATCCAATCCAACAGGCATGTTTATAAGGTCTTCAATTCAATTCAATTCTCATCAACTTCTTAAAAAGAATCTAAAATCGTATTTCTATTAAGAGCACATCCTCTAGGTCATAAGTTAAAAGTTCTAACTGAGTAATGGTGGCTTGTGTCATGATGTAGATAAAAGGTACCAAAAATGTTAATCCCTACAGAGTCATCAAAACAGCTCAACTACCCTGCCTGCATTATATGAACACAAGGTATACTGATCTTTTTAATTTCCATCCACTTGAAAGTTGGAATTTATAAGTGTGTACAAAATATTAAGTTTCTCCGGCTTACCTAGATGTATGTATCATGAACACTCCATTTATCAATTTCTACAAGCAAAAATGATTTTCATTGAATTTTCAACCCCTGCAGCCAAATGTTATGAATCAATTTTTTTATTATTTTATTTTCTAATTATCTGGTGGATTTGTTCAGGCAACTTCTGCCTGGGCATTTCTCAATAATCCAGGTGCCTTAATTTAATTCTTTACAAGTTTGTTCAGCTACTAGAAATTTGAAAAGTATCAAATTCCATTGATTAAGAGAACAATTAGAACACTAGTCTGCTTGTGTGAATCAAGTGGATCAAAGAGGTACAACAATTGGAGCTGGTGGGACCCACTCCAGGTTTGGTAAGCAGTCCCACCCACCTTCCTTGCTATATGACACAGTGAAATGCTTGGGTACCCAAGTTTCTCCTTTTGCATTCCTTTCTCTAACAAGCTCTCTTTCAATTTCCTCAACAGTGGCCTTGCCTTCCCTTGCTTTCTCCCAATTTTTCTTCAAAATGCTTTCACTCACTTCAGTCCACACCACAGCTGATTCACTAGGCCAGATCCCCTAAGATAGTCAATAACACAATCAGTTACGGAGTTACAATCATAAGCATATATACATATACATAAATAGATGTCCAGCAACGAAAATATATTCAAAAAAGATACATTCATGCATAATCCATTCATACCCACAAGTGTAGTCCATATGTCAATGTTGTTAGTACCTTGTTAAAACAGTTCATTAGTTGCACTTAAATCATCATACTATTTTATTGAATTTGACAGTGATGATTGTCGTCTGATGGTATCATCATTCATCACAAATGACCTTATATATGTAACAGAATTAAATAATGGATACAGCAATTGAAAGGGGTTGCTAACCTCTGGATCCTTAGCAATTGGTGTCTTCAGTCCTGAAATCATTTCCTTTGCATCATATATTACCGTCACTTTTCCATTACTAGTGTCCTTAATTGTAATCGTTCTGCATTTTTAGATAAAGCAAAACAAATCAAAAAATTTGTCTAACAAAAATAAAATGTGCATAAAATCCCATAGATGCAGTCAGTTGCTACACGCAATTTTTATGTTAAACACATTGGGATACAACAAATGTTGTTTGGCATATAGTCCTTGCAATAAAGATTCCAGGAAATGTATCCAACACCCCAAAATTCCTTGTTTTCAACCAAACAACAATTAATAAGAAAGTATGTCTTCAAATATCCCATGAATTACAAGCACAAAAGAAGGAATGCATCAGGCACAGACCTATGTATACTCCAGTGGGGGTGTATGCCCCCACTTAAAAAAATATATAGATTTCAAAATTTTAAAACTGCCCCTTCAATTTTTTTATATTTTTATTTTTGATATATAGAATTTTATAAGTTCTAAAATTGTCTCATACTTATATTTTCTAGTCTCAAATTTAATCTCTCTCTGATCATTGGACACTTCCTATCTCCATCTTCAATCCTCGGTTTCCTAAGCTATTTTTTCTCTAATTAAATATCACAATCTCTAAGAAGGTAAGGAAAAAAAACCCTAAATTAAAATTAAAAAAAAATATCCACATCTCTTTAGATTCTTTTATTATATATGATATGGAAATCATGAACATACACCCATTGTAAAATGTTAAGACTCATATTGTAAAATGCACAATTCTTTATTTATTTGATTTAATCTAATTATCAATTAATTTTTTATTTGGAGAAGCTAATTGAATATAGTTCAAGTTTCCAATACAAAAACAAGTTTCATTTCATTAATTTTAAAATTATTGCAAATAAGGACTTTCTAGGTTTGTTTAGTCTTAACTAATTTGATTTATTAGAAAATTCTTAATAGTATACACTGTAAGAGGGAATGAGATATAAACTAGAATACAAGCACACATTTTGAATTTATATTATTTTGTATAATTGTGTTGCTTAAATATAAATTTTCTCTTCAATTTTGTACGAAAATCTTGCTTAATATAAAAATTAATCAAGAAAAATTGTAAATGTCACAAAGAATTTTGGCTCCATCACTAGAAACATATATGCTAAATGAAAATGCAATAGTGAAATACCTATCCCAGTGGCCATTAATCTCGTAAATAGTCTTCAATGATGATGACATAAAAATCTTTCCTTCAATCGCCCTGTGATTTGTTCGGCGGCCTAGAAAAGAGTTGGCTCGATAAGAAAACTCGGCTTCTAGGCCAGTTTCTTGACACTGGATTGTGACGTTGCCCACCCAATCAACACTGGGAAATGGCAAGAATCTTATTACAAGCTTCGGAGAGTTCATTACATAACTTTCACCCTTCTTCAGGAGTTTCAGCTGCCTTTTCCCACACACCTCGGTTTCTACACAGGTACCTACAACATGTATTTAGGAATATAAAGAAATAATCTAAAATTAAAGGGAAAACACAAGTCCTGAAACAACATGATTATCAATGTAGTAGAGCTGTCCCAAACCTGGTTTTGCTAAACTTGAGATAAATGATCTCTTCACCTTTACGTATTACCTTTTTGTTGTCATCTAAAATTTTGATCTTAAAGGATTGAAATTATATTTTTGATGTCTGTTATGAGAGCTATAATGATAATTGTAGTGCTCATGAATTTTGCAATACTTTGGAATCAATTCAATAGTAAATTTGAATTATTTTTTTCCACAATTATAAGATAATAGTTATAGTTGAATTAGAAGCATAAGGATGTTTACAGATGTAATTTAAAACCATGTCCATAGATGATGCATATCTAAAGCTGAACAATTTTTGATGCATTGTTATAAATGTTTATAGTATCAATGCTCCCATAATTTACACTTCCAATAATATTAAGAGGATAAGATTTATACCATAAAATTTTGGAGCAGCATATTGACACCATATCAATTCAACATTATCTTTCTCATCAGTTGCATGAAGGGCAGATACCGGTGGGTGATGAGAGACCTGCAAGCATGAAACACTGGAGTTCAAATATGAGCAAAACGCAGGGGCATTCACATTAGAGGAGCCAAAACATATAATGCCTGGTAAGCTCTTCCCAGTTGAGCTTCCAAGCTCAGCATTGACTGATTGTCTTGGCTTTTCCCAAGGTAACCCAGACTTAGAGCTGTTTGCTTGCCAAAATCAATTGATTCAATCATATTACCATATTACTAAATTGAGCTTGCTTAGCAAAGTTAAAACAGTTTGATCTTGGTTCCCCTAGCTTGCAAAGAAGCTAAATTTAGCTAAAGAACCCTCTAGGTAAAGAATACAAATTTAAGAAGATAAACAATTGAAAAGTAAAACACTAATGTTCTAGTACCTGTTCAAGCAGCACATTGAGATTGCCCCATGACACATGGTGAGTCTCTCCAAGAATGGGATTATAAGGAGCAACGCCAAACGCCAGAGGACGCATGGTAGAAATGCTCCATGCAACAACAGATGTTAATCTTTCAAGTGAGCTCTCGGAATTGGCAATCTTAGTCAACATATTGTTACCAACGCAATACACTGATTCCCCATAACACTGAAGTTGTGACTTTGGAATGTTGAACAGCGGTGGCAGCTGAAATTACAGATAGAACAGATTAACAAAATAGTCATATGATCAGCATTGTTGTCATCAACACATCAACAACCAGGATCCCACTTTCATATATATAAACTGAACAGTGATAGAACACAGTGTTGTCCCTTTTACCAAAGCAGTAATGGTTATTCCCTGATGTAGAACGGGTTGCAAATGACTATGGGGACAGTTTGGACCGCCTGAAGGCCAAATGGGCAGACTCACATTTTTCAGGACAGTTTTGACGAGCCCGTTTCAACCCGAGGAGACCTATTCCCAATCAGAGTCGGGCCGACTATCAATAGTCACCAGTTTTGTCATGACATGAGTCGTTTTTGCACCAAATTCCATCTTTTGGGGTCCCGAAATTGCAATTTATCTTATAAGAAGACCGTTGAATATTTCAGGATTTTTGTTAGTTGTCGAATTGAGCTCTAATTAGGCTGATTTTTGGTATTTAGATGTTTCTAGTGATTAGGTTTCATTCCTGATTTTTTTCGTAATTTTGGGCTTATTTTTAGGTTTCCTTTTTGTTAGTTCTCTCTCTCTCTCTCTCTCTCTCTCTCTCTCTCTATATATATATATACACAAAGCAAAGCATTCATTCATTTATAATATATCAGATTCCTCTGCACCTTTGCTTGTCTTTTGCTTCAAGCATTCAACCTATTTATCTTCCATTTCTGTCATTCCCATTTGCACACCTAATACTGTTACTAACATGAAACACCAACCATAAAACTAAACATCAAAGGAAGAAAAAAGGGTTTACACAATATTATTAGCTCTTCATATTCTGGCTACATGCATTTTTTGTGACATTGAAACCATAATGCCAACAATAAAGTTCAGATATGAAATATTTGACTGCTCATCTCTGTAGTAAGAAAAATCCATGAAACTCGTGGTCTAATTTAATGGTTTGATCTGTCAGACACTTTCATGTGGTTTAATCAATTATATCTATTTAACCATAAAGAAAAAAAAATACCTTCTTGGAGATTTCTTTCTTTAATTTGTCATAATAATTTTTAATGAGCAACTAACTATTCAAACAAATGTGTCCTGTATTATTCCTTGCATTTTGGGATACAATAGAAAATTCATAGTCTTAACAAACATTGAATTTAAATGTCCCACCACCATATGTGGAATCCTAGAAGAGGGTGTAAAAACAATTACAGAGAAGATGGGGAAGGTTAAACCCTCTCTGATTTTGTCAATACGGCCTAGGATCTCTCAAATTTTGTACTTTTTATTTCACTCCACAGAGCTCTTTGTTATGAACATTTTACAGTTACAAAAATTATATATAACCCTCTCTATTCTTTCCTTTTACAAGTAACACCAAATCAAGTTCTTTAAGCAGAATAATCAGTATTCACTCCAACATTTGTTATGACATACCCATATATCCGGTTCATTACAAAGCAATCTAAAAGTTGGTCTAAATTGTTGGTTTTACAATTCAAGGCTAGGGTTTAATTAAAGACATATGCAATTAATATTGACCATAAATAAATAAATATAAATATATATATATATATATATATATATATATATGTATGTGTAATTATGTATATTGTATTGCTTTACTTGCCTGTAAGCGAGTGATATCTGAGCCAGGGCGTACGTTCTTCAAGAGACTTAAGATACGTTGGATGAGATTAGGAGCTCTGTAATTGCCGTCTGATTCCCCCTCCAACGATAATGGTGATGTAAGAACAGCCACCTTTGCACCTCCAACGTCTCCTTCATTCACCTGAACCATATATGTATATATTATCTCGGCCTCTCTCACTATGCATATATGTTCCTATCTATATATTACACACTTACACCTCTCCAACTTTTATATCTCTCTTCAAAAATTGCAAAACAATTGACCAAAGAGAAATCAACCAAGAAAAATGAGAATATTTTTGTGGGAAGAAAACCAAATTGAAATTAGTGCTCTGTTGATTAAGAAACGTTGTGGTATTTATAGAACAATCTATATATGGATATATACGAGTGTACCCACCATATATATGTGTTTGTATATTTATATATACTCAAGATAAAGATCATCTGTTTTGTTTAGCTAAGATCGACACAGAGATGGTGGTGGTTGGTGTTGTCATCGGAGTTTGAATAAAGTTTTAGGTTCCGGGGAGAAAGATGGAGATGGGGATGAAAGTGAAAATAAAATGGTTCAAGGAGGGTAAAATTGTAAAAGGACATGAAATGTTTTGTTTCGTGGGATCGTGGGTAATTTACCCAAATAATTTTACTTTTAAGCAGAGTTTCTTTTCTTTTTCTTTTTTTCCGATGAAATATGTAAAAGTCATATAAATTATAAGTATATGAGCAAGTAAAAAGTCATTTCTTAATTAAAAATAAATTATCAGTTGGACCCACTATCTAAGCTGCCAGACGGATGATTCTCAGCCAAAAATTCAATCAACCGTTTGAAGAATCCAGAAAAGTGAAAAACGCCTAGGAGAAGGCAAAAATTTTAATGGTTTATTTTTAATTTGATGATTAGGTACAAGTAGTTCATTTTAGAAAACGAAATAAAAAATTAAACACCAAATTAAAAATAAATAAAAAAAAGCGCACCTAATAATAGTATTCCTTGTGCCTTATGATTGAAAAATTATGTTGTTAATAATTTTATTTGAAAAATATATGATCGGTTAGAAACATTGAAAGAGAAAGTGTTGCATATTCACTCTTATATGTCCAATTTGATATGAAAAAAACTCCTCTAACATTCTTTTCCCACCACTCTGTCACTTTTATATGTCCAATTCGATATGAAAAAAACTCCTCTAACATTCTTTCCCCACCACCTTGTCACTCTTATATATCTAATTCGATATGAAAAAAGCTTCTCTAACAATCTCTCCTCCCACCCTGTCTACTCATGCCTGTACCTAGACTCAAGTTGAGCGGGCACTTGACGTGACATCCAGACCAAGGACTGAGTCCTTCAGACTCTGATACTAAATGTTACAGATCGAGCGTTTTCCCTCTGACCTAAAAGTTTAAATCATTGGCTAATGTTGTATAGCCACCCCTTATATGTGTGAAGTCATTTTCCATCTGAATCTGGTGTGGGACAAGCCCTCTAACATTTAGCCTAGTTGAAATGAATCGTCTTGAATGACAAAAAGAAAAAGAAAAAGAAAAATGAAAAAAAAAATGTCATGAGCCGTACCATCTGACTCGTGGAATATCCAATACTAACCCTAAAATCCTCTTCAATACACGAAGAAGTTCTAATTTTCATTTTATATTGTCTACAGCTTTTAAATTTTTATTTATTAAGAGAGTTGATATTGGCACTCTACTCCCATATTTTTTTTAAAATAAAATTATAAATGTGGTTCTATGATATACCATCTTTGATTCTTATATTTTTAGTATCCTAATTGTCCTTCTAAATCAGGAATCAATTCTAATTTTATTTTATCTTTCTTAAAAAAAAGTTTTTTCAACTGCATCCTTGTTATCCCGAATAATTTGTGATTGATTTTATTTTTGGTTTAGGTTTACAATATAACAATACATTTATTGTCACCCAGATACTATAGTTTAGACATTTTTTAATTGAAACTTGTTTGTGTCCCTATCCTATATAAGTAAAAGAATTCAAATTTTCAAATATTGTCTTTTTACTCACTAAACGTGTAATTTATTTTCGACGTGACTTATTTATAAAATAACATAAATTAAAAATTAGAAACATACCATCAATTTGTGAACAAACAACATAGAAAGGAAAGGGGGGAAATGAAAGGCAAAGGAAGAAAAATATCATATTATTATTATTATTATTATTATTATTATTTTTTAAAATTTTGGTGCAAAGGCTCTTTAGCTAAATTAAGACAACTATAAGTGGAAAATGATTTCATAGAGTCATGTTTTTCTCTTTTCATCTCTTAATTTCTAAAAGTTTCCTATTAAAATAAAAAAGATTTCCTTCGTTTCCTTAATGAACTATATATCATAATTTTTATTTAAGTAAAATTAAACATTCTTTTGATTTTAAATATAATTAATTTTTTTCCAAATAGGTTTTATTCATTGATATAATATTTTTTTCCAACTCAAATACTTTTTAAATATTTCTCTAGGTAATCTATTATTAACACTTATTCTCAACTTATCTAATCACGTAACTTTTATTATCCTAATCACATGCATTTGATCGATACTCTCTAAATCAATATATTGAATCCTAAACTTTTATACTTCTAAAATAAATATTGATAAATTGATTCAACAAGAAGAAATAATATTTTTAAAATCAACTCAAACAATATAGTCTAAAGAATAAAGTAGAACAAAAAAAAATCACATTAATAAGGAAATTAAGGTTGGGTGATTCATAAATTTCTGAAATCTCTTCAATACTACTTGTCTTAATAATTTCAATGACTTCCTCTAACTCAGACATTGAGGGGAGAGAGAACTTGAAAGAGAATAAGTATTTTCAAGTCAAAAAAGAGAGGAAATGTGAGGGAAAAGTTACAATTTGAAGTCAAGAATTCTAATCTTTTCAAATAAGGGTAATTAGGGTATAAAAAATATAAGAATCAAAGATTATATAATAAAGGGGACACCTTTATAATTTTGTTAATAAGATGATTCTATAAAATGAAAAGGAAACTTTTTTTGTAATTCTCTCTTGTTCCTCGTGCAAGTAAACTAAACTAAGAAAAGAAAACGAAAAGGG
The DNA here is from genome assembly GCA_026545225.1 of Cornus controversa. NCBI lineage: Eukaryota > Viridiplantae > Streptophyta > Magnoliopsida > Cornales > Cornaceae > Cornus > Cornus controversa. Next base: position 57,770,408 of record CM048851.1, on the reverse strand, counting down.
CAAGTAAAGGGTAAGGAGCTCTTAAATTCTATTTACTCTTAAACAAGAAAAGGAAATTTTAAGATAGTTTGTAATTAATTACTCGGTATTATTTTTTCCTTTTGTCTACGTCTCTAATACTTGACATAAATAATGTTGTCATTAGTTTCTGTTTCTTTCTCTTACTTATTCAAGAGACATTGTTTAGAGAAAAAGCAATATATTTCCATTAATAATCATAATACAAACAAAATCACTTTAACATTAAAAAAAACAAATAACTCTTTTTTTTTATATTTTTACCCTTTTATGGAGAAAATTCCATTGCACAACTTTTGGTTTCAATACTTTGTAAATTATGATTATTAGTCCTAAAATTGGAATGTTAAGATGGACGGTGGAGTACTCTCAAGAAGAGTTAAGGTCATTAACGAAAGTGTGAAAGAAAATTATGTGTAATATTCTTTAGTATTAGAGAGAGTAAACTTAAATAATTTGAATTTTAGACAGGAAGTATAATAACTGGACAAATATAATAATATATAATAGATAAATAACATGCCATAGAAAAGATAGAGGAAGAATTCTTGTGACAACATTCGTATGAAGTTAATGATAAAAGATGATTATTATATCATATACATTAATATATGCTATATAATATATGCATTCGCATGTGATCAAATCTTAATTAACCTTCAAAAGAAAATATAAAGACAACATAATTAAGACGCCATAGGAAACGGCGAACCCTACCACTTTCCCATTTCGCATTCACACATGACAAGTTGACAACAAAAGATTATCAATAATATACGTGTAAATATATTATATGTAATAAAATATTAACACCCAGTGCGCATATTAATCGGAAACTGCTTTTTACACGCCGGAAAAGGAAACTTTTCCTACCTTACGAATGAAACAGCCAATCAAAAACGGGTTCTTTTAATTATACAGTTTATGACCCAGTTTGCAACTTAATTATACATGTTACCGAAATACGCAGATTCATATATATATATATATATATATATATATATATATATATAGAGAGAGAGAGAGAGAGAGAGAGGTACCATTTGGAGTGATGGGTCTGAGGGCATGGAGAAGCTTGCTTAGGACTGGATGCAGTGAGAGAGACACACAGAGGGAGGATTGGGGTCTGTTGGTTTATGCTAAGTTTGAACGATGAGGCAGAAAGGCCTTTTAAAAAACTTTGAAGAGAGAGAGAGAGAGAATTGAGTAGTATTTCGTGGATGTATGTATGTATAGATACGTATCTAATCGGAATAGTTGACTGAGGAGTTGTTGTATAAAGAAACAAATCAAATCCTGTAAGAATAATGTTTCGTTTGATTCAAGAAAGGGAAGGGAAAGGGACGGAAGGAGAAGGAAAAGGAAAAGGAAAAGGAAGGACTCGATACTCGTATTATATATGTTTGGTTAAATACAAAGTAATTAGGAAAACGAGTAATGCCTAATTTGACTATCGTACCATTTTATAATTAAAACACCTTTTATAACATTATACCTTTTTCTTCTCTTTTCTTATTTGGAAACAACAAAGTGAAAAAAAGTGACTGATTTTGATTTTGATTTTGATTTTGATTTTTCCAGATCTAATGCGGTTCAGTGATTTGGTGCCCATTGTGCTTGCGCGCGTGAGTTGGTTTGGCTTTGGGTTATCTCGGGTAGCGAGCAAGCCTAAAAGGGAAAAAGAAATCTTTGAAAGTAGCAGTGGAGTGGGTAGGTTTTTCTCTTGGATTGTGTGAACGGTGTGTGAGGTTTTTGGACTATACAGCGTGGCGACGCAAGGAAAACCAACAACTGTGGTTCATACTTTATATAATTCCGCTGTTACAAATGAAATGATATTAGAGTAAAAATTTTATCAAATATATAATGTTGGATTTTTAAAAAAAGTGATTGCGACTATCTTGTAAGTAGGTGTGTTGTGAATAAGTGTGAAAGACACTTGACACACTAGCACACTAATGAGCGGAGAAAAAAAGAAACATACACTCTAAGTATCAATTGCAATCAAAAAGTGGACCAAAAACTTGACATCAAAAACCTCCTTTTTTTTTTCTTTTTTTTTTTTTCTGAACAGTATGTAACATGATAATCAAAAAAATTAAATATGAGTAGTTAATTTTTTCACCTAAAACTCCATGTTTTGTAAAAGAGCAGCGTTACGACTGTCGGTTTTTTATGAGGGTACTATTACAGATGGACCTATATATATATATGTGTGTGTGTGTAAGGGTGCACGTGGAAATAATAACGCCTAACATCCCCCATTATTGTGCACGACATTGGTTTAAACATGACCCGTGACCTTAACTTTTCAAAAAAATAATAATAATAATAATTACTTAAAGACAATATCAATGGTATAGCATTTTCTGTTACATTTTTATTTTTTTCTTTTGTTGATTAAAGGGGAAACCATTCTCTAACTTCTAGGAAGTATTAGGAACCCAAGGTGCCGTAATTTTTGTCAATAATAATTAATAAATTGTTATTTTTTATTATAAAAGAAAATATATATATATATATACTTTTCATTGATCGCGTACATAACCGAAATATTGAATATTTTTTTCAAGACACATAACATCTAATTCAGAAAAAAAAATCGAAGATAGACTTGGGGGCATGAGAATGGATCCCAAGGCAAACCTCCTTTTTTTTTTTTTTTTCAAATATATATATATATATATATGGCCTGGTCGTTGAAATGGATCTCTCACCTATCTCCTAAATAAATCTGTTTTTTTAGTGGCTGAAAACTATGCTAACTTTAGTTGTTTACATTTTGACTAAACTTTGGATTCAGCTTAAGCTAACCACTTAGAATAAATAGAGTTTATTGTACGAAAGAATGTTACATAAGCTATCTACCTAAATTACTTGTATCCATATCTATCTATAAACACATTGCCACCACCAAAAATTATCCCTACACACCTTATGTACCGCTTTTAAGCAATTTACTTCAACAATTATTACAATCGCAACCCTTTCGTCATTTCTGTTGACCAAAAAAATAGTGCCTAAAAAAAGAAAGACTTATGTATATATATAAGTTTAGCCCCAACAAAAATTGTACAAAAATTTTATTTAGAAATTGTGGCTCATATTTCTATTATAATTGTATTTCTATTTTAGAGTTGTATATAATTTTCGAGAAAGATGTCAAGAGAGAGTGAAAGTGTGTGTGTGGTAGGCATATTTTTCGCGTGTTGTATATTTTCTTGTCAATAGAGTGAAATCTCTCTCTATATGGACGTAGCCCTAGAGTTGGGTGAACCATGTAAAATATTATCTTGTGCGTAAATGTGTTTGATTGTTATTTCTATATATGATTGTGTGATTGTTGATGTGATAATATGCTTTTATTGTGCCGAATGAAAGTTAATTAATTTCTAACAATTGGTATCAGAGCCAATGGTGGTCAGAGCCTGTGGTTGGTTCTGAAGATCAAAACCAAATATTGGTGGTGTATCAAATCAGAATGTTGATTGTAAAGAGTTATGAAAATAAAATCAAAGCTGATAAAGACACAAGAATGATGATAGTGTGAAGCCCGTGAGGAACAAGTCTTGGGACAAGTCGGAGGATGTTTGTTTTCAAGATGAGGCAGGATGTTGGTATAAAGAATGGAGGTTTGTTGTTTTCGGTCTAGAAAAATAGTAAGAAAAGAAAGAGAATGGAGTAGTGAGTGGGAAAAGAAAAGAGTTTGGGGGGTAGAGATGATGAGAGTGATTGGTGGGTTGTCATGCGTGAGCAACTGAGCACCAATGGAGATGATGTGATGGAGTTTGATTCGAGGTAGAGGAATCTTCAGTCGAGGCGAAGTTATGGAGGACTGCGTTGATGGAATTTGAGTTAAAGTAAAGATTGTTAGGAATTGTAGTTCATATTCCTATTATAATTGTGTTTCTATTTTAGATTTGTAATTTATTTGGTAATTTTTTGTTAGGCACGTCTTGGGTTTCAAGTAAATTGTAATCATTGTACAACAAGGAATGGGTTTGGAGACTCTGTAAATAGAGGCAGGGTTAAAAGGAAAGAGAGGAAAGATATAAGGGGTTGGTGAGTGTTGTGAGGAAATGAGAGAATATATGTAATTCCGGGAGAAAGATGACAAGAGAGAATGAAATACTGTGCGTGGTAAGCATGCTTTTCACGTGTTGTATATTTTCTTCTCAATATAGTGAAATATCTCTCTCCATGGATGTAGCCCTAAAGTTGGGTGAATCATGTAAAATATTGTCTTGTGCGTAAATATGTTTGATTGTTATTTTTATATATGATTGTATGATTATTGATGTGATGATATGTTTCTGTTGTGCCGAATGAAAGGGGATTAATTCTCAATATTTACCTAATCAATTAATTACTAGAACTGGGTCTTATTTGCCTTCTTTCTATCTTTCTCTCTCTAACTTGTGTTCTCTTCACATATCTCATTTCTTTTCCCCGCTTCCGTTCATGGGAGCGGGGAAGCACAACTCCCTTTTCCAATGGGACCACTTAATTTGGTATAACTTCATCTTATTGGTGCTTCTCACGCCGTTTTTCCTTTTCTTTTGACTAGATATGCTTCTGATCTGCTTGTTTCAAGCTTTATGGGTGAATTTATGTTTTGCTCCCGTCTTGATCAGATCTGATCTGATCTTGGGTCGGGTTGTTTGCTCTCATCTTGCTTAGATTTGGTCTCCACTAGATCTGATCTTGTGTTGGGTTTGTTTGTTAACGGCTGCCTCGTGGTTGTGACTTTAGAGTTGTTGTTTATTTTATTTGGTAATGTCCGTCCTAGAGCTTTTTTGGCTCTCTTTTCGATAGATTTGGAGCTTGTTTTTCATTTTATTTGTATTGCTTCAAGATTTGTATTGGCTTTATGCCTCTTTCTCGCTTGGCTTTGTGCCTCTATGCTGGTTTTGAAAAATTGGCCTTCAATGCCTTTTCAATGATAAAATTACTAGAACTGTACACGTAGGGTTGTTGTTGGGTCTATCACTAACTGAGGGAATTAATGGAGTGTTTTGTTCTATGTAAGTTTATTCAAAACTTTAGATGGTTCAAATAGTTGTCGGCCTTAATATCTGAGTTGCTTATAACTAGAAAGGAAAATGATGTATTCTCCCAATTCGAAGAGATTATGTGACGGGGACACGCCGTCACATAGTCTCATTGAAAAACTTTCAAATTCTAACTTTGTATCATAACTTAATTAGAAATGAACATTACGATAGATTTTTCAAGCCAAACATTAGAGATATAATTGTATTATTAATGACTGTAGAGACCGGGTCCAATTTTGACCGATTTCTATTTTAATCATCATTTTTTTTTAATTATATTTTAATGATGTTTAGCATGTTTTAATTGTGAAAAACATGTTTGGGAAGTGTTAATGGGGTTTTGGAAAGTTTTGGAGAAGTTTGACTTTTTTGGTCAACGAGCCTCGGGATGCGGGTCGAGTGGGCCCGAGAATCCTGAAAAATATTATTTTTGGTTATGAACCACAAAAAATGTTAAACGAGTTAAGGAATTGATTTCAGAGCCATAACCACTTTCAAAATTGAAAACGGAGGTCGGTCAGGTATGCTAAGTGACCCGAGGGTATTTTTTTCATTTCGCGCCCCAAGAAGATATAAATATCTAGGAGCTGGGACTCAGCCATTAGATACATAGATTTATATCTCTCTAACTCTCCCTTTTTATCCCTCTTCATTCTCTCTACATTTCAGAAATGTTGGGCTAAGAATTGAAAAACGCCGAAGGCAAAGGGTGTTTGCTCTACTCAGTAAGGGCTACACATTGAACCAAACAAAAGCCATTTTTGGCAAGATAGAAATGGCTGTAAATTTTAGAACTTGTTAGGACAAGCTTGAGATTTGAGGTAGGAGTGTGAATCTTTGTTTTATCTTGATTCTATAGGTCACATAGTTGTGACATAAAAGTTTTCAAAGGTTTATATGTGAAATTTGATTCTTTTGTGCATATATAAATTATCTAGCATGTTTTAGATAGATTTTATATGTTGTATATGTTTTTGTGGAGATTATGAATGCATTATGTGAGTTTGTGTTCATTTGAAAAATTTATGAGATTTGATCTCATGTGTAAAGTAAATGCATGAAAGAAGATTTTCTTAGAAATGCACAAGTGTTATGATTGTCATGAGGTGATTAAATTATATTGAATATGCATGAGTTAGGATTTGAAGTGCATTAAGGTAAATGTTGTTCATTGAGTGAAATTGTGACAATATGTGATAAATATGCATTATATGAGAATTCGTGGTTTTTGGAGCATGTGTGAGAATTAAGAAGGGCCCGGAGCCTTAGGATGCAAGGCACAAAACTTGGTTAAGCGGATGTCACTTCTGTCAGGTTAGTAATCCGTAGAGTGTAAACAAAGTTTGTGGTTTCAAAGAAACCCCTATTATGGAATTGTGATAAGCAGAAGTCCCTAGTTGAAGTGATTTTCGGGTATACGTGGTGTTGAGTTTAATTGTGATTTGTAAATCCCTTGTAAACTATCTTTATGTTGAAGTGTGAGACATCATGCATTATTTTGAAAATATTATTATTTTGAGTATGAAAAACATTGAGGCATGACATGTAGTCACTTGAGTTAAGTTAGAGTCAGGTGGATCAATCCTACTGGGCGCAGTTGTATGCTTATCCCCTTCTGCCGAACTTTTTTTTAGATAAAGCTCCAATGGAGGATGAGGCTTAGAGTGCTCAAATGAATTTTTTTGAGTTCTTTTGAATTTCTACCTTTTGGATATGTAGATAGATATTCATGCCGGCTTATGGCATATGGACTAGCTCTCTTGGAAAATGTTGTATTTACATTTGATTTATCTTAATGTTTTAAATTTCAAATATAATTGCCACATATGGCTTATATATAACTTTTGAGGAATGCAATGTATGGTATTTTGTTGAATCTCAATGTATATGTGTTATGAATTTGACCAATTAGAGATTTAATTTATGTGTTTAGGCCATGTGAAGTATGTCTTGGATCATTTCAATATTTTGTATAGTATAAAGGATGTACGCATATTGTAGATTAAGAATTTAATAAGTACAATGTTGATTGTAGTCATTTGAAGGTTTTGTGATTGCAACAGTTCGAGTGATCACGATGCATCGTAATCCCTATTACAATGCATCCTGATCTAGAGATAAATCGTAAGTCCATTGGCGATGGATCATAAAAAGGTGAGGACATTGGGTTGAATTTTAGGGAATTTCGTAGGATGTTACGCAACATTTGCGATGCATCGTACATTACGATGCATCGTAATTAGCATTACAATGTATTGTAATGTATGGCTGGACTTAGAATTTGAGGTATGTTTAGAGGTGCATGTGTGGGGCCCATAATAGGTTATTGAAGTTGAGTCATATGTAGATAAACGTATGTAAGTAATTATGCTTCCGCATTGATTTAGTGATTGAGGTAATTCATTAGGGTTAATGGATGTAATCACCCTCAGGTTCTAAGAGTCAAAAATTGGGGCGTGACAACTTGGTAGTGAGGTGATGATGTGTAACTTAATCACCCTCAAGTTTCAGGAGTGAGAAATTGAGGCGTGACAATGACAATCTATTATAAAAGTTTAAATCAACGAAAAGAGTTTAACTCTGTTATCAAATTAGACTATCAATTGTTCTAAAACATCAACTGTATATACATATTAACCTCCAACATTATAAACTATGAAAATGGATTTGTGGAGTACATATAAGTTTATTTTATGGCAAACATCACTTACATCCCCTATGGTTTGTCAATATAGCACTTACCTCCTTTCTACGTTTCATAATCCCGCTGACCTCCCCTATCAATGATGGCAATCTAATAGAGTTAGGGCTATTAGTGAATTTACCTTTTTGTCCATAAATAATTTACACATTTTTATAGATATTTGTTGCAAAATTGGAAAGACTTAAATGCCCTTGATTATTCATCCCTGTTATCAAAACATTTCACCACTGTAATGAGAGAGAAAGAGCAAGATGGGTTGTTCGTGCGATAAGTTTCAGTTTCTAATGAAACCTAGAGGATGAGAAGAAGATTTTGGAAAGAATAAGATGCTATATATCAAGTCTAACAACTTTAATTTCTTTCTAGCTGAAACAGAGCTCGAGAGCACTACACTGAAGAGGGTTCGAAGAATTGGGGTGGGATTGAATTCAAGCTTATTGGAGGAAGCTCGAAGGTGATGATAAAAGAGTCGCCACCATGTGAAGCGGCGTGGTCTGGCCTTGACTTCAGCGATGGAGCAGTTCAATACACTTGTCGTTTCTGGTGTTAGGTTTTCTGGCTCGTACTTAATTTCGTTCTCATCTTATTGTAATAACAATTGAACCCACAACTAAATGCTAAAGTTCTGGCATGGAACCCCAATTTCTAATGCTTTAATGGCGGCATGGAACTTCTTTGATTGTTCATTAGAATCTGACCCACATGCAAGCAAAGACCATTCAATAGGCAAAACATGACCTGCAAAAGAAAAAAAAACTCGAGTAAATAGAGAAGGAAAGAGAAAAACAGAGCAAACAACAAAGAGGTGAAATATGCTGACCGGTAGTAGGAGACTAGGACGATTTCGACACGGTTCTCGACAATCTTGAGGAACATGGGCATAGTGAGATCAAAGTGGGGGTGAAGAGGGTTGCACCCAGGGACGGAGCCAGAAAAATAATTGAGGGGGGGGCATATTTTGAAAAAAAAAATTATAGGGGGCATCTAGTGAAAAAATAAATTTAGAAGGGGTAACTAGTGTAGTTTTTGTAAATATATACATAATATATATAAAAAAAATTAGTGGGCCAACATGGGCCCAGGTTGGCAAAAATTGGTGGTATTTTGGATTTATATATATTATATGTGTGTGTGTATGCGTAAATGTATAAAAGGTATTTTGATACATTTGATTATACATAAAGAGAAGGGTAAACATGTGCTCTTAGTTCTTTTAATGGGGTATAAGTATCCTTTCATGAATCAGAAGGGCAAAGTTTGGCTTTTAAACATTTAGTATTGTCGACGTTATCAAATTTCGTTTGTCTTCGTCATGTGCCGTTAGGGTAAGGGAGAATCCATTACATACATCACAACCTTAGGTGAGGTAGGTGGGATTATGAAACGTAGAGGAGAAGTAAGTGTTATATTGACAAACCTTAGGGGAGGTAGGTGATATTTATCCTTTATTTTATACATATATTGTATATGGTGAAGGAAAAATTACAACCAAAAGGAATAATTTGAACTCTACACTATTCACAGTGACGTACCCAGAAATTTTTGTGAGGGGGGCGACCTTTAACCACAACAACCAAAAGGAATAATTTGAACTCTACACTATTCACAGTGACGAATCCAGAAATTTTTGTGAGGCGGGTGACCTTTAACCACAAAAAACAAAAAATAAAAATCAAACCATCCTAATAATTCTATTGAATAAATTTATCATTGTTCATTAATAACATTTAATTTATTTATTAAGAATTTTTGAAAAAAAAATATTTACTTTATTGTTTTTTATAGATATAGAGAGACAGAGTATATATACATAGAGAGAGAGGAATAGAGAGGGGAATTAAGAGAGAGATGTTAAAAACTTAGATAGAGAGATATCCGATGTGAGAGATATTAAAAACTTAGATATAGAGAGATCCGACGTACGAAAAATATATAGTACGGTGAAGAATATATATTATTCAGATTACTTGCTTATACAAAAACCAAAACTAAGAAATTTAATTTAGGATATGTACTATGCAGAATATATATATATATATATATATATATATATATATTTTTTTTTTTGTGATCGAGTTAAATACTCACACACTTTGGCCCATAGAACTCAAACTCTTTACCTCCTCTTTGAGGGTGGAAGGTTATACCATTGAGTAAGAAGCTTTTTGGTATGTATTATGCAGAAAGTTGAAGGAAGCACTGCAAATTATAAAAAATTAAATAAATCTCACAGGATTTGAGACACTGTAACTTGTTATGTTGCCAAAGAGATTATGCTACGCTGTAATAATAAAATAAAATCGAAGCACCAATTAAATTGATTCTTGAGTTCGAGTCAAGTCAGAGATAGTATAACATATAATTTGGTTCACTGATTTATTAATTTTTGAATGATTTTACCGGTAAAAGAAAATATCGTTGTATCATGAGAGACAAACGTCACTCAGAATCTATATATTATCTTAAGAAACAAAGAAATAAATTTTACCTTCGATTTACATGTTGTTTTATTTATTTCTCTGATTTGACATATTGGTATAAATCTTGGTTAGTCTAAAACAGTAACATATAAGCATACATTTTACAAACACTGAGATTATCCATTTTCATCTTCTATATAGGCAAAACCATGATAATTTATTTTTGGCGCACTAAAATAGGGGTGTCAAAGTTGTACTGAATCCAGAGCTGGCATGAATGAAAAGTGTAGCTAGAATGAATTAGTACTAGTCATATTAAAGTGAAGTGATCGAGCTGAAGAAATAAAAGATGTCCAAGACCAGCTTCCACTGTGTCAATGCTAAAGTGAGTACTGAGTACTGCTTTTTACTGTATATATTCATTGTCTGTCATGCGTCCACTTCAGTGCTGTTATTGTCTGCATTTAAAATGGATGACTAAAGTTTAACTAATCGGTTGTCGAATTTCGGTTGTCGAATTCAAAGATTATATATCAAACAAATATCTATTTCAGATATTTGTTTCATAACCGATATTCGACAACCGATTAGTTAAACTTTATTATATATAAAGATTTCTAGGTGTACATGCTAATGCTAATGCTAGTGCTAATGCTAGGCCCATACAAGTTCATAAATAACTGCTTTATGGAAGAGGCGGAGCCTGAATTTTATTTCAGGAGAGGTGGTACAGTGTATTTGACAAATACAATCTTTTTCACATAAAAAGACGAACAATGAAATAAAACAAAAAGTGTCGCGCTCAAGGTACAAAGAAAAATAATAGTAAAGATAATGTGTTAGTTAGAAAGCATATTAAGCAAAGGACATCACTTATGGCCCTCTTTACATGAGCTGGAGAGAGGGTTTGCATTTCGTGTGGGGCTCGCTCAAATGCGAGCTCCACAATATTTTCATATGCAGACTCTTTATAGTCGACCTCCATTTTACAATACTTCTTTCAACCAATATCAAAACTCAGAAATACCACCGCAATTCAATAATGAGATGAATTCTCAATATTTTTCGCAATCCAATAACCCATTTCAACTCTAGTCCAAATATCCATATCAACCTCAATATCTATCTCAACTCCAATCTTCTAACTCATATCAACCCCAATTCTCATATCAACCCTATTAGCCATATCAATCCCAATTTTCATCTCAACAACCTAATCAATTTATGAATTTATTGGTATGAAAAATATGTAATGTCCTTTTAATTTATGAATTTATTTGTGCGAAAAATATGTCATATTTTTTTATGTCAATAAATATTTTAAAAAATATGAATTATTTTTTATATAAAAAATATTAAAATAATAATGTAGACAGCTTGCATGCCGACAACCTTAAATCTCTACAATTGCAGAGAGTCACGTCACCAAAAAAAGTTAGCGTGATTCTCAGCATTTTAAATGCAAAGAACCATTGTGGAGAGTAGCACAATAGATGGGCTATCAACTTTTTAACCCTACTTTATCAGATAACATTTATTGTAACTTTTTTTTTTGTTAGGGTAACGGATATTGAATATTTTTCTTCACTTGCATGCCCTGTTGACATTAATTTTATGAATTTGATTTGACAGCCTTGAGATTCAAAATGATATATCATTAAAATTTATTATATATACCAATCAAAATCTGAAAACAATATAAAGAAAGGAACATAAATTTCGATGTTGCAATACGTATGGTTAAAAGGCCCAGTCTATTAAGCATTTCAAAAACATTTGTCATAATTAATAATCCAGAATTTTGGAAATTCTAAATGTATAAAACCCATTCATATAAGAAAGTTAAATTACAGAAATATTATTCATTCAGTGTGTGTGTATATGTTGGTGGCGTCTTGCAATTGTCTTCGAAAATTTAACTCTCAAAACATAAATGTATATTTCGCAATCTTATCTAAACCCCGGACCTAGTGGTCCAGCTAAATCAAGGTTCCTCTTATACTTGTGGTCAATTTCAACTCAACCTCAACTATTATCTTTGTCCATTTTGTGGTCACCGACACAACCCTAGTTTGCCTTTTTGGTGTTGGTACAAAGTTATAATAATAAAATTGAGTAACGCTGCGTCAACATCAAATGACTAATTTAACATGATTCTTAATCCATCGGTAATATAGAATTAACATGGCTTAATTTTTGTATGTCATTAAAAATATTAAAAAAAAATTTGACTAAAATATTCTTAAATTTTCGAAATATATTGTTTCAACTAATAAGTACCTCCACTCTCTTCACCACTGATCATATTTTCTCTCTCTATCCAAATACATTCTCATAACAACTTTCACATTCTTCAACAAAATTTCAGAATATATTCAAATAGTTACCAGAAAATTCAGATCTGAACGCAATAACACCAACAACTTGTTTTCAGAATATTAGTTATATCTAATATTAGTAGAAGGAGAACAATTGAAAAATATATATATTCACAGCAATACAACTCAGTTTTTTAATGGCAGCAAAAAGATGAGAAGTGACGGATATACAACGTGAGAAAGGAAAAAAAATAGGATGAAAATGATGAAAGGGGTGGACAAGGTATTTCTATCTAAAATACTTATCGTATTTAATATGCATTGAAATTTTGAAAGACTTGAGAGTATGGTTACCTTATTACCACGTAAGGGTCGATTTTTTTCTCAGTTTTGTAGAGTCGTCAAATTTATTATTTTTTAAAAAATTAGAAGTACACAAAGTTCAATTCGATCTGATTGGGAACTTGGCAAGAACTCAATCAGTTCCAAAATATTGAAACCAAAATCAGATTCGGTTCCACGGTTCTTGGCTTTTCAAAATTTAGCCCGAATTAAAAGTTTTTAACCCAACTAGCAAACATACACAATTCCTTCTACTTATATATATATATATATATATATATATATATATAGTGAAGAGTTTGGTTCGATTTAATCTAGTCTCAATAGATTCCCAAATTAAGGGCAGCTGGTGTAAGATCTCTACACCGAATGTAAAGATAAAAGAGAGACCGTATGAAACTCGCTCAAATACGGTGTTGCAGTTAGGACTCCAGCAGCGAGTCTTGACATTTTTTTTTTTTTTAAAATCTCTCATCTCTTTCTTTCTTTCTTTCTTTCTCTCTCTCTCTCTCACTCATATTTGGAATATGCAAAAAAAAAAAAGGGTTAATTTAATTTATGACAACTTTTGGGAGCCTAATTACAAATACACTAACTTTCAAATAGTATATGGTCAAAAAATAACTTTTCAAAAAGTAATTACAAATACAACAATTTATATTATTTAGGTCCAAATTGCCCTTAAGACCCTTTACATATGAGTTTACTAAAACTTTTAGTGTACAATGTAATACTTTAACTACATAATATTATAATTTTGCTTCACAAAACATTAAACAATATAATTTACTAAAACTTTTAGTTCACAATCTAATAGTTTTACTGCATTTATGTAATATTTTAACGACATGATATTATAATTTTACTGCACAAAATATTACTGCAAAGGGGTAATTTAGTCATGTGTATTGCGGAACAGTGAAAAGTTACATAAATACTTTTCTATAAATTGCTTTTTAAACCAATACTATTTAAAACGTGGCATATTTGTAATTAGGCCACCAAAAATGGTCAAAAATTAAATTAACAATATCTCTCATTGGCAAAAAAAAAAAACCCTTATATACATATATTTTTTTTGCAAAACATTTCCCTCAACTAATGAAAACTTCATGAGGGGGTAATTATGACATAAATGTCCTTCCACATGTAAAAAATGGAAGAAAATGCAAAAAAGAGAAAATAAAAGTGAGTCAATCTCTTCACGATAAATATAAATATAAATAAATAAATATATATATATATATTAATTTATTATTTGAAAGACCATGTTTTTAAATTTCAATAATATCATTAATTCATACATTTTGATAAATATTTTAATTTGTAATTGTATGTTTTTACAAATTGTTGAATGTTAATGTTTATTTTTAATTTTCTCTAAAAAAAAATTATTTATCCTCTAATAAATTCAGTCGAGGGATTTTTTTTTAGGTTAGTTTGCCCTAAAGTTTTCTATATGTATACTTATATATTGGTGAAATGATGAATTAAAAATTGCTTTATTCATAGGTCAGAGAAAATATGATGCTGAATGCTTGTGAAAAATAATAAAAAGGTGCCGAAAGTATGAGTTTTTCTGGATTAGGTGCATATGGCAAAAATATTCTAAGTTGGATGAAATTTGAAAATCATTTAGTTACGCATTTGATATCAATAAATAGTTCATTTTCTAATTCCTGTTTAGCCACTTCATCTACCGTTATAACAAAATGGAAAATTTTCTTAAAAGTCCTACTTTTTAGCTACAAGGACCAATAAGTCCTAAAAAAAAATTTAATACAGAACTCGTTTAGCTAATATTTCCAATTAAATTTATAATTTCATTTACATTGGTTTTCTTCTAATAGTGCCATTTTTTATGGAAATATCATTAATGTCATTCTTATATAAAATTATTCAAAAAATATTTATACCACCTTGATAAACATATATATATATATATATATATATATATATATATATATATATATAACATAGTCTTAAATTTACATAAAATTACTTTTAATTCTTGAAATTACATATTTGTAAAACAAAATAAATTAAAAAAAGTGAAAAAAATTAAATAATTCATTAATTATGCATAAATACACCTCATTGAAAAAAATTGTGAAACTTTTTAGTTATCTTTAATATTTATTTTTATTACAATTGGTTGGTTGAAGTTAAATAACTTGTTAAATACTTTAAAAAAAATTGCTAATTTTGGTTACAATTGAAACTATGTGCTTTACAATTGAAACTATGTGCTTTTTTATTATTATTATTATTGTAAATTGATACTAATTATAAAAAATAGAGGTAAAGGTTATATTTAATATGTTAATTAAAAAAATATTTAAGACATTTATGAAAAAGGGCAATGTTGAAAAAAAAAAAAATTCTTAATATAATTATGAACTTAATTAAAAATATTTGTAAAAAATAAAACTTAGTTATATAGAGAGAGTCACTATGCCAGATGGCATGAACTCTCAAAATTAAAAAATTGACGTGGTTCTCTACAATAAAATAATTTTAAATCGTACTAGAGCACCGAATAAATAGCGTAGTGGTTGCTGGCCATTTGACTATTTGGTTCGGTGTACCGTACAATTCTAAAGAAGCGTTGCAAGTTAATAATAATAAAAAAGCTGTTATTTAAATAATAAAAAATGGTATTTTATTTTTAAAACATCTTCTAAACCAAGTAGTGGGCCATTTTCAATGTGAAAATTTAATTATTATTTTTCTTTCATTTGTATCTTTGTGTTTTATCCTACTTAGGACGATATTATCGAGGAGAGGCAAAAATCTTTCATGGTCAATTATTCCACTAGAAAAGATGTTTCAAAGAACCCAAAAAGAAGAGGGAGAAAAAATCATCCAAGTTCAATTGAAACTCCTCCATTTTGTTTTACATGACAACAAACTCACACTTTTATTTATTTCTATGAAAACTTCAACCCCTCACCTTTTCACTTCGTAAAATAGAAAGAAATCACTGCACCATAGTAGTAAATAGGCAAATTAAAATATATATATATATATATATATCCTCACCTTTCACTTCGTAAAATAGAAAGAAATCACTGCACCATGGTAGTAAATAGGCAAGTTAAAAAAAAAAAATATATATATATATATATATATATAGAGTTATTAAATAAACTTTGCAGTGAGAATTATTATTCCATCTGGGTATGCCGTATCTAGTGGTGGTAGGACTGGACCGGTGACGATATCTTTTTGATTATGCAACTGGTTTGGAAAAGGGTAGTGGTGGGTGCATATTCTGCTTTTATGTTTACTAATCAACTCTTTGATTATTGTGTTGATTGGACCGGTCATCTCATGTTAGGCAAATTACGGAATGGTTGATGCTAGATGAATTGGCATATATATATATATATATATATAAATGGTGTGTTTTTGTATGTATCACAATGTTCATTCATGTAAACTAGTCTCATTGGAGTAATAATTATATGTTAATTAAGAACCTAAAGCTTTTGATGGCACATGTTATTGGACAAGTTTTGTGCCTTTATTATTGTAGTCATGTGCTTTAGGGTGCGTTTTTGTTTTTTTGTCTCAAGAAAGTAAAAATTTAATCAATAGGAAAAGGAAATGAGGTTTATTAATACTTAATGTTGTCACAATTTTGAAAAAAGAAAACAAATAAGAATGTTTAGTAACATTATTTTTTCAGAAATCCTTAAAATATATATAGTGTATACAATTCAATAATTTTTCATATTTTAATAATACCTAATACATGATAATAAAATGAGTAATTATATACATAGTGAAAGTTATCACCGAATTGAAAAAGTGAATTACTCATCGTGCAAGTGAGACATACACTTTCACAATCTAATAGATGAACACCATATTTACTACACATTCAATAATACATTTTCACTCTATAAATCATTATCTTAATAAAATACATCTAATTTAAATCACGAACTCCATGTTTATGCATTATATATAACTTTAGTATGTGATGGATAATATATTTAACATATAGTATATAATAAATAATAAAAAATATTAAATGATTCTCATATGTAGTAATATTATAAATTAATTATAATATAATATTTACAATTATAATATAATATAATGTAATTATAATTAAATTAATTACAATTAAAAATTATAATTATAGTATAATATAAATTAATTATAATATAATATTTCATGTAGGAATGAACAGTGCCCATGTAGTAACAATACCAAAACATTTTTGAACTACAGTGCTAAAAACAGAAGAAACACTTTTTTCATGTTTTCTCTTTTCTTCACAAAAATGAAAAACGTTTTCTACCATCAAAAAATAAAAACATATTACTAAACATATTTTTTATTTTTGTTTTTACATTTTAAGGATCGACAACAAGAAAACAAAAAACGTTTTCAGCTAGTGAACGCACGCACCCTTAAGTCTTAAATCATAGCATGTAGTCAACTTCATAAATTACAGGCAGATTGTGTTAACCGTTCATCATGTATCATGTGAATAGAATCTTTTTTTCTTTTTTCTATTGTCTTCAACTATATATATATATATATATATGGGTTCACGCCAAAACACACATATATATACTTTAAGCGGTTGTAGGTTTTAATTGAGGTAAAACAATAAAATGAGTTTCAAATGATTTTACTGACCCAGATGATAAATATATATAATTATATACACACACTTTAAAGCGGAGTTTCCATGGTTGTAGGTTTTAATTGAGGTAAAATTATGGAATTGGGTTTCAAGTGATTTTACAGATAGAGATGCGGGTGGTTTCAATTGAGGTAAGGGTGTGGGGAAGGGGAGGATGAAAAAAGAACAAATTTTGATCAATTTAATAAGATATGACCTCAGAAATATTAAGAAATCAGACATTACAACAAACATTTGAAATGCAACCACCATACCAACAGAAACATACAAAAATGCTCAGTGGTGAATGAGACCAAAATATTTGTTTCTAACAAAAGGATGCATTTTTCTATCTTTCTAACCTGTAATGGTGCACTAAAAGCCCTAGTCATTTTCAGAGCTCTAACCCAGATTTTGTAATAGTATAATCAACCAAAAGCTGGTTTTACATTTTAATAAAGCACAATACCAAATTAGTTCTCCACCATCATTCACTTGGAATCAGATGACTGTATGCCATGGCGCTTGAAATATTCTCTAAAACCGTAGGCACTGAGGTCATAGTTGAACTGTTTATTGAAGAAAAAGTAGAAATCAGATTAGGAAAAAGAAAATAGAAAAAAAAAAAAAAGTATTGCAGGTTGCAACAGAACTTATATGATATTATCACAATTTACTAATAAACTAGCTGCTAAATTGTTACTCAATTAGCACTCTGAAAGTGCCTTTCTTGCTTCCAAAAGCAAAAAATAAAGCAATTTTTGCTTTCTAAGTGCTAGCGGATGATATCTAGGAACTTCTGCATTCACGAGGAAAATTACTTCTAACAATGTGTTAACACCTAAATTATGGCCAAAGTTATTAGGATACGTGGCCAAAATTTTGAGACCTAGGCCTTATGCTAGATCATAGTCACCTAAGACTCTCGACGACTTGTCGCCTAAGACTTTCGATGACTAGTGGTCTAAGACTCTCGACGAGAGTTATCTAAGAGATTTTCAATCAAGTCGTCTAAGGAGAGAGTCGTCTAATAGAGTCTCGACCATTTCTTGCCTAAGGGAGTGACCTAAGGAGAGAGTCGCCTAAGAGATTCTCGACGACTAGTTGTTAGAAACTCTCGACGACTTGTCGTCTAAGAGTATTTCGATCGAGTCACCTAAGAGACTCTCGATCTCATCGCCTAAGACTCTCGACGAATAGTCACCTAAGGGTATTTCGATCGAGTCACCTAAGAGACTCTCAATGACTAGTCACCTAAGAGACTCTCGACCTCATCGCCTAAGAGTCTCGGCCAATCATGGCCTAAGAGCATTTCGATCAAGTCGCCTAAGAGACTTTCGACCTCATCCCTTAAGACTCTCGATGACTGACTAGCCTAAGAGCATTTCGATCAAGTCGTCTAAGAGACTTTCGACCTCATCGCTTAAGACTCTTGACGACTAATCGGCTAAGAGTTTCGGCCAATCATGGTCTAAGGAGGCCTAAGGATAGTTGCCTAAGAAACTCGTGTAAGAGTCTCGACGACTAGTTGCCTAAGCAACCCGCCTAAGAGTCTCGATGACTAGTCGCCTAAGAAACTCGCCTAAGAGTCTCGACGACTAGTTGCCTAAGCAACCCACCTATGACTCTCGACGATTAGTCGCCTAAGAGCATTTCAATCAAGTCGCCTAAGAGACTTTCGACCTCATCGCTTAAGACTCTCGACGAGAGTCGCCTAAGAGATTCTCAATCAAGTCGTCTAAGGAGAGAGTCCCCTAAGAGTCTCGACCACTTGTTGCCTAAGACTCTCGACGACTCGTCACTTAAGAGAGACGCCTAAGAGCTTTTCGGCCACTCATGGCCTAGAAGTTATGACTACGCCTAAAAGGATTGAGTTTGGACGAAATAGAATCAACTTCTTTTTAGGCCTTGAAAACTAATGAAGATTTGATCCGAGTCAAAGTATAACTAGCTACGAATTTCAAGGGCCCGAAAATCCAGAAGTCGGGTCTGAAGACTACGAAAGCTAAAAATAGAAATGACAACTTGATCGATTTCTAAGGTTTAAAGACTCAAAGCTTCAAATGGGAGAATCTCACCCACCTCTGATAGAGGAATCAGAATGGTCAGAGCACTCCAACCTAGGCAAGAGTCAGAGTCAGAATTGGTGGTTAAGGAAAGTTAGAAATAGTGAGCAACCTAAGTCAACAACCTGAAAAATTCCTATAAGCCAAAGCCAAAAATGTCATGCCAGATATACATCTTTGTCTGTCCATGGAGAAATGTGCTAATATGCCAAAATAGGCTCAACAGTGTAGTTGGGAGACCACTTTCAACCTGCACCCATTTATTGTCTAGAAAGATGGACTGAAAAGGACATGATCAGACCAAGGGCCTTTATAAATACTGAGGCAAGTCCTACAAAGCAAGGGTCCCAGCACCAGCATCTAATATGCCTTTGTTATCTATCTTTCTCATCTTATCTTAGCTTATAACTTTTTCTTTCACAATTCTATCTTTCATATCTATCCAGATCTTTATCTCCTTAGCTTTATTTTAGTAATTTTAGTTACTTTAGCTTCTTAGCTTTAGTTCAGTAATTTTAACTAGTTGCACCTTATCTTTTCAGTACCTTAGTTCTTTAAATGTAACTTATTTTCTAGCATCAATGAAATTCATTTCTTCATGAATGTGTTGAATTTCTTATTCTGCACTTTATTTCTAGTCTCGTTATCAATCTCTCATTCAAGACTGAAGGTCCTTGTCTTCAAGGCATTGAGAACCTAGCGGAGAGGGTCATTCCTACTCCCCTTCAGTCGCCTGATCCTTAAGAGGACCAACTCACGGTTTGAAATAGGAATAGTTTGGTTTACCCACACTTGTGTTCGATGGAACACTGGCACGCCCCAAACCCATGTTATGAGCCAACCAATCTTGACTTGCCACGTGAGAGTCGGCATTGCGAGTCAAACACCACAATGCTAGCAGATCATACCTAGGAGGATGATAGAAAAGAGAGTTGTAAAACATAAGCAAAATTGCAAGCCATCAAGTTTCAATAACATTCTCCTTATTCCTATTAAACAAAGATAGTCACCCACTCAAAAGACATCCTTTCTTCAAAACTCCATAAGAAAAGAAAAGAATGTATAAAGAACTGAAAGAATGCTATCATATACACGCCGCCACTTTAGTGTCAATGGTTTTTGACTATCCATTAAAATAAATATATAAATACATTACCCATGTATTCAACAAATGTGGTGCTTAGCCCCATAAATTAAGGGATTTGAGGTGCAGACCTAGACTTTCTTCCATTATTATCTTAATGTCTTAATCTCGGTGCTTTTAATTTCAATAACAAATTATATATGCTTTCTTTCCACATTAAAAATAAAAAACAAAAAAAAAGGATGTTGGGGTGGTACACACAAACAACTTTACTTACCAGTTAGATCAGCTTTATCATGTGGTGGCTAGAAGATTTTAAAGTTTTGTAGAAGGTTGGTTTTCAGAACAGGTTCTGAAAACTATTCATGGTGCCATAAATTCTTCATATGGAGATTTATTTCAGGAGGCATCTTTACAAAATCAATTTTGGTTAATATTTGATGTTCACTGTGTGGAAATGATGAGTAACCAGACAATTATTTCTTACTGAATAGTGGCTAAATATTTCTGCTTCAAAAATGAAACTTCAGAAGAGAGGATTATTGCCATCTTGGCACCAGCGATCAGCTTTATAGCCACCCGAACCCAGAAAAGAACCAGAAAATATGTCAATAAGCAGTTTCTAGCTATAGTTTGGTTTCTATCTTTCTTGGGTCTGAGAAGCAGACTAGACACCTCTTGCCCTTGGTTTGAAAGGGCAAGCTGATTTCGGGGAGAAAACGAAAAAAAACGATGTCAATTCTATTTTATTGCTCATCAAGAAAAAAATAATGATATGATGTTTTGAAATGGCTCTTAGGTCCCTAATAGTATATAATCTGCAATCGTTAGATCTTACAGTGAACTTTTACCAGTTAAAAGAGCTCCTTCAATCAAGAATTTAATTGTAGCGTGCAAGTGTCGCTCAAGTTACAGGAAAAATGGTGTGTCAGTAAAATAACAGCTTTATTCATGTTAAATATCAAGATAGAAGTTGTAAATCATGTATCATCAGAAATTAGCAAGGGTAGTCACCTTTGAATTAAACTGTTAGTGTACAAGACTGAGTGACCCCCAAGTTACCAGATAAAATGGTGATGCTAAAATCACAATGTTGATTGTGTTATACATAAAATTAGAAGTTTGTATATCATGTGTCATCAGAAATTATAAGGGTAGATCTCCTACAAGCACTTAGCTCTTTCTTTTTCTTTTTCTTTTTTTCATGTTTTATAATTGAGCAAGATACTTGCTTGTCTATGATGAAATATGGATTTACTCTTCAAGTAAGCTCTGCCAATTCTATCCTCTCTTTTTTCCAAGTACTAGGCTGGTTCTCTTCATCTTGTCTAGCTTCCACTCAAGGCAATGCATATAACAGCAAATTCCTTCCTCAAGTACAGCACTATTTTTTTTATTATCTTAAACACATGCAGTTCTTCTCTTCAACTGGAAACAAGGGCTGGTGTGTTGCCTATTTTCGAAAATAGATTTTTTATCTCTCGATGTATATATATCTAGAACACCAAGACCTTATCAAGAAAACCTTTAAATAGTAGAAAATATGTAAATGTCAAGTATTATCAAATATAGTCTAGGAATCATTATACTTAGAACTTGAAACTCACAGGTAAAACTTTCACGGAGTACTTTGTAATATTTGGATCAGCAACCCTCCCTTGATTAGCCGCCTGCACAAGAAAGAATAGAAATCATTGAACGGAAATTCAAAATTCAAACATCCATTGAAAATAATACTAACATAACATTGAATTTGTTGGAGAATGTCATTATAGGAATTATTTAAGCCTTTGATAGAATATTGATAGGAGTGATTCATGGGATTGATTTTAGTAATCCTCCATCAATATATTTTTCATATTTATCACATGTTTGTATTCTTTCACCTATAAATAGAGGTGATCATTGTAAACAAAATTAAGAGAGAATATAATAAAAGAGATGTAGTCCTTTGGGCTTTGTTTACAATGCTCACCTCTTTTATTATATTCTCTCTTAAATTTATTTACGTGTGGGGAAGTGTATGATTTGGAGATGACGGTGCTGTTGGTGGTGGAGATGGTGATGGTGTTGCTAGGTTTGAATGAGGGTGTCGGAATCAATAGAGGAGGGGTGAGTAGACTAGGAAAAGTTAGAGAGAGAAATTGTGAAGGGGTGGGTGAGAGCCGCACAGGGTTTTGATTTTTGGGTAAATTGGTAATTTCATATTCATATTTTTTTGGATTTAAAATTTAACTTATAAAATGAAGGGCAAACATAACATTTCACAAAAAAAATTCTAACTGTTCTAACAGCAAGGAGGCCATTGAGCACACGCGCCACCTGAGGGGAGGGCGGTGTAATTAGACCAATTTTCAACCACCGTGTGTAATTAGGACAAACCTTAGAGAGTGTGAGTGTAATTTACCCTTTGATTTCTGGTATGCAAGATTAACATGAAGACATTCAATCCAACAGTTAAATTGCCATAAATGAACCTTCAAGAAGTGCCAATTCTGAGTCGAATTTACATCAGCATGCTATGAGTCTTACTTGTTCTGGATTATGAAATATTTCTATAAATGGATATTCCTTCCTCTGTCGTGTTATACAAAAGCCCGGATATTTTGGACATTCAACCTGAAAAACACCAAACACCATCATAAGCACTAAGAATCACGAGAAATGAGTATTAACTATGGTGATGACAGAGCTATAGCAAAATGCTTCATCAATACTCACGTGCAATTGTGTATGATGTATGCATAGCAAGCAAGTGAGATATATATATATATATATATATATAGAGAGAGAGAGAGAGAGAGATATTTGAATTACGAAAATTTTATCTGGAATTGCATGCCTTTAAATGAATGCCCTTTAAAGTGTAGGAACAGTGCCCGATTTGGCTGTATAATTTACCATTTTTCTAAAAGATGTTACGAAATCATGCATATTAACAGGTTTAACATACTATAATTAATGATAACCCGAGTTATATGACAATACATAATCCATTTTCCAGAAGTAACTTACGCGCATAAATTTTACATGCGGATAAAACTCAACTGCAGATTCCTCCAGTACTCTGTCAAGATGTTTTGTATAATTACCCCTGGACCATCCAAAATAAGTACATAGACCTAAGAAGTCAGTTTGACGAAGATAGGAGACAATAACAAATAAGAAAGTATCAATTCCAAATCACCTGATGGTAAATGCCACAACCACAGGGTGACCTTGGTGTAGAAGCTGCACAAACTCACGCTCTGAGGTAAAATGAATAACCCGGGATGGCCCAAGATCCTTCGGATAACCAGTATAATACCTTTGAATGGTTACAGATGACACAGTAAAGGCATGTCAGAAAAAGAGGTCCTCCGGTGATGGACAAGAGGAAATTGGATCAAAAAGTGTAACTATGTAAGTATGTATAAGGTGATTCCGTATCTCAGAACTAAGAAGTAGATACCACTTAAGAAACATTCTGTATATTTGGCACTTCATTTCAGTTCAGAAATTTGAATTTTTTTTAACAATTTCTTCTTTACATAAACAGCACAAACACTAACTGCAGAGGATCCATGCCCCAATCAAGCATGTGTTTGGACATTAACATGGGCCAGTCACAATAGGTCACATGTGGGATCAACACTGTGTCCAATTTTTTAAAATGCTTTTTTTTTTTTTTCTATCATAGTGGACATAACAGAACTTAGTTATTTTTTTAACACAAAAAAACTGTATAATTGTATTGAAATAATAAGGAAATCATTTGCTTTTCCCAAACCAAACATTTTAAAAAATAACAGACACGAGAAAAACTCAATTTCAAACAAGAAAAGAACAATGAGGAAATAATAGTCCTTGACATGTTTTCTGAAGAATTTTTTGTCAGCAAGCATGTATGGTGTCTAATCCATGTCAAGTTTCAGTCTATGTAAATAGCATACATCAAATGAAATTTCAAAAATTTAAACATATTAAATATTTTACAACAAAAAAAATGCCAATACGAAAGCTTATTTAAATATCATCTTCAATGTGGGGAAGAAATAGCATATAGAGGGTTTGAAATTTAATATGTTAATGCCACGAGTGTCCTGAAAATATGAAAATCAGTCCATAAGATGCTTTCCCCGAACAAGAGAATCACTACAGATATTATACAAATTATCCCAACATAAAAAATGCTACTCCGTATTAAAATGGGTGAGGGAGGAAAGGGAATAAACAACATTCAAGAGAATATATTGCATGCAAGAATTTTATTAAGAAAAGATCACATTCCAACAATGAAATAATGAGTATGAAAAGTAACACATTCAAGAAACACAGTGCTTACGCGCGGGTGTGTGTGTGTGTGTGTGCATGTATGGAAGTTACAAGGAGAAATGTAATGCACATACTTGCACGTTGTACGAAGCTGATTCATCATTCTATCAAAAAATGATGAATCCTCCATCTGGTGCAGTTGTGAAATGCACACTAAAGCAGTTTGTCTATATTCCTGCAGGATATATTAGTCATAAATCAGCGAACACAATTTTATACAATACTTTAAAGACAATAAATGACAAATGCTTTCAAATGCCCTCAACAAGTGTTAATTGCTAAGCAATATAGAACGCAAAGTCCTACAGATTTTACAATCACTTCCAATTTGATCTCCAAGAAATTGGAACAAAACCCCCAAATTGAGATCTCCAATCCAAGTAAGGATAAAAGCCTCAACCAATAGACGATAGGAGAAACTGAAATTAGACTTCAAATAGAATATAACAAGGAAAATGAAGCAATGGTAGTCAATCGTAGAAGTAATTTACATGAAAAAAGATGATTCGAAAACTTTTTAGGGTAAAGTAGAACTGATCAAACAAAACAAGAATAGTGCAGTGGAACTAATTAAAGAAATTGAGAAGTAAATTGCAGCTCAAAGTAAAGACCTTCGTTTTCCTTCAGTTCTCTCCCTCTCGTTGTTCAGTTTTCTCTCTCTCTCTCTCTCTCTCTCTGTTTCAGTGTGTGTGTGTGACGAAGCACTGAGAAGTCATGAAGTAGAATCCTTGGTCCGATTTGGGGCCAACGTATGAGTCCAGCAAGCAGCTAATGGAATGGGCCCGCGACTGGATATGCCAGTGCTGCTATGTAGTTGTTTGAAATTGGGCCTGGCTTAGGTAGCCCCGGGTAAATTGGGTTGACACTATCATTCATATCGAACAATTTTTTTTCCGAAATTGGGTTAATCCGCCATATTTTTTTCTCAACCGTTTAACAACAACTGAGCCTCACATATATACATACAGTCATATATATATATATATATATATAGGCAACCTATAAACAAGAACAATGTTGTAGAGGCCTAATCGGTATAAATGACTCTCTCATGTGCTAGAAAGCACGGACACTTCATATAAGGTTGTCGTACCAGTGTCGGACACTCGGATACTTCTCGGACACATGTTGGACACTCCTTAGAAGTGTCCTAGATTTTTTTTTTGACAGGCGGGAAATATTGCGGGGACACGACAAGGACAATGATAGAACACGGCAGGATATATTTTGTAACTTTTAAAAGTGCAAAAAAAATTCTGAACTTTTCTAGAGTTGCAAAAAGACCCAGTTGAATTACTTTTTTCATCATTTCAGTCCCTCATCTTTTAAAAGCTGACATCTTGACCCCTGAAAGAATTATAATGACATATATACCATTTAATATGACTATTATGCCATTTTCTTTATAAATATAGTGTTTTCTAAAATAAAAAATTTTAAAAATAAAAAATAGTTAGATAAAATTTCTAAATAATAAATTTAGAAACAAATAAATAAAAAAGCCAATAGAACTTTATTTAACATAAAGTCATGTCATTTTGTTTGGTATTTTGTATTTTAATTTATTTGTTTGTTATTAAAAAAATGAGTAACGAATAAGGTTCTAATAGTGGGTTTGAATACAATAAAAACACTCCTTTTGAAAATACATTAATTGCTTGATAATAAATTCAAGTATTTGTTTAATTTTTTTATTATTATTAGATTTATGGTACTGTGAATATTGGTTAACTTGTTGAATATATATTAATATATTATTATTTCATAGCCGTGTCCCCGCCGTGTCCGTGTTTTATTATTCTGTATTTTGTATAACGATTATTGAACACTTGCGGTTCATTTTTGCACCTCAAGTTCATTTTTGTACCTCGAGTCCTCAAAAACCATTTGTGCCCGACACTTGGTGGCTCAAATGCTGTCATTTGGATTAGATAGTTTAAAGTGTATTAAGTCGTCAAGAACCACACATCAGTTGTATGTGTTCATAATTGACTTTTTGCAGCAAATAGCTATGGGTTGCAATTTAAGGTGTATAAGATAAACTTTGTTTCACTAAATTACGCACAACATAATCCAACCAAAATGGTGCAAACTGTGATTAGTTATTACTAGAAAAGTCAATAATACAACAGCAGAGAAACATAAAAACCCCATCCCAACCCTCCGTCATTTCTCCAATCATCAAATACCTAGGAACCAAGGCTACTTCATACAATGTAAAAGGGGAATACAGGCATTCCACCATATTACATAACAAATTAGCAAAACTTATATGCGTGGAAGAAACTAGTAGGCTCACCCTAGTATTAGTGATCTTTACATCCCTTCCATATATGTATATATTTCAGACAAATAATACATTTAGCTTTTTATATCTTATTGCCACATATTACAAAGAATATCACAACCATAAGACATGATTTAGATGACCAATCCAAGCTAGTGCTGGTAACCCATAGCCACCACGGGTATCCTGACCTTGTGCCCTCTGCTCCCTTTCATCAAAACCTCTCCAAATGTATAGCTTCCTGTAAGTGAACGGACAGTGAGAGTCACTGTAAACTTCCGTGATGCACCAGGTCTTAGAGTCATTGCTGGAGGGTTGGTTTCAATGGCAACCGCCGGTGCCATTCTTGCCGTTATCACATACGTTTCTTCCGCGGCAACATTCGTGACAGTGCGTGTAACAGTTTGAGTACCAACAAGATGGGAAATTGCGATTGATGGGGTGTTAAGATTTGATGGGTGGCCGAGGGTGTAGTTGCATGGTGAATATGTGTGGTTCTTGATCTCACGAGCATCAATTCCAGGTGTTGTACACAAGAAGCCCAAGTAGTCCTCATAACCTACAAAATAGAATCCAGCAAAGACAAGTTTGAGTGATTTGGTATTAAAAACTAGAGAACAATCTGCCCACTCTTATAGTCAATATTCTCAAACATCCATACAAACAGACACCCATTCCCATATGAATTCCCCGCAAGAAATCAACCAGGTTATTACCCCAGCTTCCTAGTACTCGGATACTTTTGAAATAAGTTTCTTATTAGATAACCTTTTTGTTTACCCTTATAAATATATAGCAATTTCTAGGGTTCATATTTCTTCTTTCCTATACACCTTTTGGGCCATATGTCTCCCATTCCTATACTGTAGCTAGGGATGGCAATTTGCCCCGCCCCAAACCGCCACGTTTAAAACCTGTTCGGGATGGGATTTAGGGGAAATAACCCGCGCAGGTTCGGGGTGGGGGAGGGGTAAGGCCCTACCTCGACGGTACCTGCCCCCGTTCAGGTGTATATATATACTTATATATTACATATAAAAGAAACCTATGTATATTTCCTTCTCTGTGTGTTTGTGTGTGTGTGTTTTTTTTATTTCTTTATTCGTGGATGGAAAAATAAGGACTGGGTTAAAATTTTGCCTATATAAAGGAAGCCTATATATTAAATTTTTGCCTTGTAAAAAACCAAATGATAGCATAAACGGGGGGCAAGGCAGGGAAAGTTAAATGGTTTCAGGGATGGGGTTTGGGGATGATTTTGTAAACGGTTGCGGGGCGGGGCGGGGCGGGGCGGGGAAAGTTAAACGGTTGCGGGGACAGGGAAGGCAAAACCCGCCCCGCCCCGTTGCCATCCCTAACTGTAGCCCTTGTGTTGGAGCTTGATATATATTGTAAGGCTCATTTTTTAATAGCTTAAACTTTTAGAGCAATTAGTTGTCGACCATGGCATCAAGGCTTTTTTTGCATGTAGCTTAAACTTTTGGGACAATTGGTTGTCTCTTACACCTTTTTGTCACACAGAATTATAATTTAACTCTGAAAAGAGAAACAAAAACGCAACTATCGGAAAGTTTCCTTGAGATTCTTAACATTTCAAGGACCAGCCTTACTGGAGTTAAATGCATCCAAAGAGAGTATAATATATATATATATATATATATCATATATGTACAATAAGATTTAATCCTGGACATCATAAAAATTCTGTGGCTAATATTGAACCAGAGGTCAAGTCTATGACTATGTGCAAGGGAAATATGATAAATACCTAGGTAATTATGTGTCAGGTTGGCAGGCAAGATAACAGAAACTTCAGAAATCTGACAGTTGGCTTCTTGTGAAAATCAAACCCACTCAAAAATAAATAAATGAATATATGAAACCATAACAGTGATTAAAAGTGCAGTGGTTTAGATTCAAGTTAGTCGAAACGAATATTTACTTTCAATTCCCACGTCAAGCCAATAATAGATCAGGTTCATTGACCCAAGTCATGTCTTATCATCATTCTGAGGGCACTTTTTTTTTTTTTTGGGGGGGGGGGGGGGGGGGAAAGCGAAGAAGGAAAGAAAAAAAGAACCTGCATCAAAGACGAGTCCAGGATCTAGAGCAGCCCTGGGATTGACATGGCCGCTGCCATAATCAAAAGGTGTTGCTGAGACGAATGTCATGGTTTCAGAACCAGAATATTGCTGGGCTTGAAGAGGTCTCCCTGCTCTGTCCAGCGTAGTCGATGTCGTCATCAAGGCTGATTTGATGGCAGCAGGGCTCCAATGAGGGTGCTTCTGCTTTATCAGAGCTGCTATCCCTGAGATATGAGGTGCGGCCATGCTAGTTCCAGATACCATCGCAAATCCTTCACCTAATCCAAGAAAAAGGATTTCTAAGTTGCTTAGTATGTATTAATTGCCATTCACAGAGCCATTATAATCTTATCTCTTTTTTTTTCCTTTTTACCATTAAACAAGGCTTTAAAATTCCTTTTATTGCTCCGTTTGGCAGGTAAGGAATAATAGAAACTTTTGAGATCCCACACCTATTTTCCTGTCTTCTTACCAATCAAATGGAGCATGAAGATCCACCAAAATATATATATATACACATATTGATAACTTTCCCAGTTATCTGAGTCAAAATAAGGTGGAATTTAAATCCTCAAATTTACATGAATCCTTACGTTAGAAAATTAATTTAAGTGTCGTGAATTTTATTCCACATTTGGAGTAATAAAAGCTTCGTAGAGCCTCTCTAAGCCTAAAACAGTTAATGGAACATCTAAAACAAGGAGAGAATAGTGATCAGGAATATTATTGTTTTACCACTGTAATTAGGCTCATCTGTCCCATTTGGAGCCCAGGCTGCCCAAATTAGAGAACCAGGAGCTAGAATATCTGGTTTGAGAAGATCCGCATCTTGAAAGCTATAATCTTTTATATTGGGCCCTCGAGCTGAGAATAATGCTACTTGGGGGGCTGATTTGTGGAGTATAGGCATCAAACCGTCCCCGATGCTGCCTGTTGCTTTAAAGCTCCTAACTCGTCCAGTCCAATCTCTTGGTGTAGAGATATTGTAGTATTCTATAAGTTCCTAAAACCAGGGGTGCCCATGCAGAAGATAACAAAAACATAAGAATTAGGAACAGTCAAGACTCGAGAGTAAGAACAGTCAAGAAAAATAATAAATATATAAAATGCGGAGACCAAAGAAATCATGCATCTTAGCATGCGTAGAACAAACTAAAATGGAAATGGGTGGTGATCATCGGGTTGTTTAAACTTGCATGCAGTTAAGACCTGCCAAAAGTGAATTTCGGGAACAAGGGAAGTAAAAAATACTTATCTAGTTTCTTTTGAATTCCCTACCTGAACCCAATCCACTTTTCCCGCATTCATGAACTTCAGTGGCACTGTCCATATGTGACCAACATTCTAAAAAATTTATGGCACAGCCAAGGGCTAAGGCACAGTAATCTTATACCAAAATTCATGCTACACAATAAGCAGACACGTCTTGACAACAGTACTGATGCAAACTCAATCTCAGCAAATACTCATCACACCCTAGACAGCACTTGACTCCCAAAAATCATAACACAAAGTAGAAGAGCCATGATACTTACCATTGACTTGCTAACTTCTGTGATTAGAATCCCAGGAATTCCAACAGGAACAGGATCAAATTTCGTTCCTGGAGAAACATTTTCTACTGCAAGAACAAAGCCAATTGCACCAAGGCTCTTGGCTGTTTCTGATACTTTCTTGATTGATGCAGTACCAACAACAAAATTGAAGGAATAGCCACAAAGAAGAATGTTTCCCTTCACCAAGTTTTTGTTTAAAACTTCTGGCCTTTGGCAGTCTGAAGGGCTGTACTTCATAACTGAAGAATCCAGCAGTACATCATTAGCTGCGACCATGGTGAATGTTTGATTCAAATGTGTAGCAGCTACAATAAGCCATGAAACGTGATTCAGCTTTGAGAAGGCATACATATATCAAGGGAAACTAGTATAGAATGATCTCAGACAACAAGTGGAAAGGTAATTGAGAATAGAATTTGATTATGTAAATAAATATTGTAGAATGGAACAGATGCAACGTCACATGAGAATCCTCCTGAAGGCTACCAAGTTAAAACAAAAAAAAAGGGCAAGATATAATGAAGTCGCATGAAACTTACGTGACAACCCAATTCCAGGTAAGATTTTCCCATTTCCCAGATTCAGATGGTTTTTGTATCTACGATCATCAATTGCAGCAGCCACAGATGCTATCCATGGACTATAAGACAACATGGTTTTTGGAAAAGGACCTCCATTTCCAGCTGCCTGTGCAACAAACACTCCTGCTTTCACAGCTGCAAGAAGAGTAGCATCAAAAGGGTTTAAAAATGTGGTCTTTATGGTTGTTGGAGGACTGTTTGGCCCCACAGAGAGATTCAGAATGTCAACACCATCATGAACAGCCTGTTACAAAAGCTTCCAAACATCAAATTCCTAACATAAGCAGAAATTATAGAAGAATGTCAGACAGATAAAAATAAAGTAATAAAAAGGATCTCGTACCACTTGCAGCTCAGCCTTCGAAAGGCCATCAATTAAGGGTTGTTCTTTTTTCTATTTTTTTATTTTTTTATTTTTTTGCAACAAGATAACTAAAGTGAAATTGTTGTGTCATTCTGGGTACACAAGGAGAATATGAGCCATCAAGATTTTAGTTCAGCAAATTAAAATAAAACTTAAAGAAAGATGCCCCATTTATGTAAAAAGCAGAGGATACATAAAATATATATATATAAAAGCAGAGAACTGTTACTTAGATGTCAACAAGCAAACCACACAAGGCAGCGGGTCAAAGTTGTTCCATCATAAAAAAGTTGGCAAGAACCATGAACTTGCTAAATGTTTCAAACAGAAAGCATGCAGAACACATTGCAACAGAACTAAGCGATACCATAGCTGAAATTAATATGAATAAATTACTTTCTATTAAGTCAAAAAACATGACAGGTGACCACTCCTAAGTAGGTAATAGTATAAACACCATAACCAAGCGCGTGCCCACGAGCGAGCGAGAGAGAGAGAGCAATTTACAAAATTATTAAAATATTTTTGCATCCGTGAAACCAAAAAGTGAAATTATATCCAAAATAAAAAACGCAAACGGCCATAAATTGCCAACTAAATTTGCCTCTTCAGAAAGAAATACCCTTCAACCTTCACGATTCTTCCCCACACCAAGGTAGCAGTTCTATTAAACAGTTTAGCACCATCCTGATCTCATCAACTACAGTACCAGAATCAACTGCCTCCCTCGTGGCACAGTCACTTTTTTACAAAGTCCTGATATCTTTTCAATAATTTTGTCACAAAATGCAATATATTTCTCCCTTTTTTTTTTTCTCCTTTTTGCAAGTAAACGCGATATATTTCACTCAAGGAAATCTGAAAGTACTTTGTGATCTGAAACCTGATCTCATGTGACATGACACCTCTGAAATTTTATCTCCTACACTGTCGCAACTGAAATCGAACTTTAGAATATGTTTTTAAATAAATAAAATACCATCAACTTATAGAGAAGGCAAAAAATTCTAAAGCACAAACCAAGTATGCTAAATCTAAAAGCCAAAGGGCCCAATTAAAAGGGAAAAAAAATAAACAAGAGACCACCTAAAAACTTTCAAAATCTGTAGTCCAGAGTGTTTAAGAATATTACCTACGAAAAAAGAATTTCAGAACATTGAAAAAGGTTTTCAGCAATGACACAGAAGGTCGGATTCTCAAAAGGCAACCTTTTAGAGCTCCTTCTGGATACACCAAATGATGCAGAAAGGAGTTGTTTCCACACTCAGGCAAAAAATAGAAGAAGATCCGCTCCATCAATCCTCGAAAAGAAGCAAAAAATAGAAAAGGATTCACACCACCAATCCTCGAAAAGGTGAGACAGAGGATGGCAAACACCAATAAACCCAAAATTGGGATTATAGAAAAACAAATGAAATTCAGTGGCAGCAGGAACACCATAACTTAAGTTGGTATAATTTTCTCAAAATTAAAACTTACTCGAGAAACCTGCTGCATTGTTGATGGTATTTAAAATTTATACCATATAGAAAACCAATCAAGCAAAAAAGAAGAGCACAAACCAGACACTCAGAAAGTGAACAAGACAGCTTCCATTTCATTGCCCATCAAAGTAAACAGATCTTAAATTCTGAGTGCTTTGCTTGCATGGAAACAAGAGACAATATGGTAAGCTATACAACATCATAGCCTTAGTTTATTTCAGAGGACAAAAGCAACATAGAATAACGCAAGCATCTCCTCCAATTTCATGTCAGTCTTGGCATACCAGCATACCTGATCAATGGCAGCCACAACATCTGCAACAAACCCTCCAAAAAGCCTGTAGAGTGCCTTGTAAACAGCAATCCTGAACACAGACAAATAAAACCATTGTTCTTCCTATGACTAATACCAAGAAAGAGGATGATAAAAAATTCTGTTATATATTCACCAGTATATGTATCAATTCTCACCTGGCACGGGGAGCCATCCCACTTGCTCTCCCAAATTCATATCCATGCATTCTCACTGGAATTCCATTATTTCCAGCTGCAATAGCTGCTGTATGACTGTCAAGCAACATTATCAAAGAAAAAAAAGATCAAAATCTAATAGAATGAAGGGAGTAGCAGTTGAAAAGAATTGAAATGCTACTGAGGAAGCCGTATAGATCAAAATCTAATAGAATGAAGGGAGTAGCAGTTGAAGAGAATTGAAATGCTAGTGAAGTAGGTAGAGTCTATGGCTGTGGTTGGTGCTATATTAACCTCTAAAGAGAAATTTTGAATTTTCTTTCCACTCATAAGGTGGTTATAAGTTTGGTTCAGACATGGACTAGTGAGGAAGAAAATTCCTTGGTTAAGAGGGAAACACACGAGTCCTTCAGACAACCACCCATGAGGTTCTCTTTTGAGTGTGTTGGATTTTGGAATATGATTGTTTTAGCCTCAACCTTTTTCCTCACCTTAGTTTTCAAGTTTTTGTTTTTCCATGGCTTTTACAAGAAGCAGAATTCATGTCAAAAAGGCCCACGGTTGGGATTAGATACTTCTGACCAACTGAACTATTGATTTTGTTCCCTTCTATTTAGGGCTGCAAATGAACCTAACCGAGCAGAGGTTTGGCATGTTCGAGCTCAACTTGCCAAAGTGAGACAGGTGTTTGGGCTTGGCTTGTACTCGGACGAGCTTGGTCTAGCCAAGCCAAGCACAGCTTGTTAGTAATCCAGTAAACTCGGGCTTGGCTCGGCTCGACTTGATCTCCCTTGGCCAAACAAATATACAATCTCAAGTGAGATGTATATATTACACAAAGGATTATATAGATACTGTACAAAGGTCACGAACAGATTATACACACAGCTTGACCTACATAACAAATTCATATATATATATATATATATATATATATATATATATATATATATATTCAAATATATATTACATATATACATACTTGAAAGTTGGAAAAAATAGCCGACAATAGTCCACCGTTCTCTTTTCAGCCATTGCATCCAAGGATGGAATTACGTTGAGCCGAGTGGGGGCGACCACCCCCACTAAAACTTTTTTATTTATATTACATACCTATGATTTTTGTAAAATCATGCATCCCAACTGAAATTTTTTTATTTATATTATATACCTATAATTTTTATAAAATCTTAGTAATGCCTCCACTAAATTTTTGGTAAACCCCCCTATATATATACCCGACCCCACAAAGCTTTTGGGTCTTCAAAGTGAGGACTCTCTCTCGCCAACAACAATTGTAAATGTACTCAATGAAAATATTAATTAACTAAAATTCTTTTATTTATTATGGTAATTTGACAAAAAAGATATCTTATCGTAGTTCAAGGCCGCCCCCGGTCATTTAATTTTCTAACTCCATCACTAATCACATCTCCTCAAGATATATACTAATGGTTGTTGTCGGTGAAGGGAGGGGAAAGAGAGATTTAGGGACTGGACTGACTCAATCATTATCCTTGACATACATCACAGAGGAATAGGAACTTAAATTATGCTCTCACCCATCAAAGAATGTTGATATTACAAAAAATATGTGTCATGTATCAACAAATTAACTTTCAATGTCAATAAAAAATAATAATCCCATAAGAAAGCAAATATGAAATTACAAGTTCCTGTCTTATGATGTCTCTACAATTGACTAAGAACAACCCAGAAGGGTGGTGGTTCAATCCTCTCAACCTACCTTGATTAATCAACTCTATATTATACCTCCACCCTCCAAAGCAAACCTGCATGTGTCATAACCCCTATACATGTCATGTTCATCCATTTGATCCCAATAATCATCGGTGAAGTAAACTAAATTCCCTTTCCAAAATGGAAAACTCTTCTGTGAGAGTGAAACAGAGTGATTCCACCCACAAAGAGCATGTGATCACCTAAGGATTCCAGCTCCACCCAATGTTTCTGATCAAAATAAAGCTTGTAAACATGAAAAAAGAAATTGTCATGTATGGACACACCAAATGTAATGGGATGTCTTTATCACCAAGAAGATTTGTTTCATGAACAAATACACCATCTCCGCAAACAAAATTCTCAATATACCACAATAAGTAGAAAATCACCTTGATTCCACCATGCAACACCAACTAGAATAAAGATCATCTCCAATAGTTAAAATCCCACCTTTTTTTTAGGAAAAGGTAGGCTTAATGTCCATCTTTCTATAGGAATCACAGAACTATTGAAATCACAAATTCCAACTGACCATGTCTCGACTAATGCAAATATATGATCTTTGTAGGATATGATATACAATAGAGTTGATGTTCACCATCGAGTCCAGTCCAGTCACTGTCTCCACACTTTATACAACTGCTATATATATATAAATATACACACATGAGCTTATGTACTCACATCTAGAATGAAACATGGGATGCTTAATGTGCATATATATTAACTTGTGTACTTGTATGCAAAACAAGCAGTGAAATGTTCAACTTTTCTTAGTGACAAATTTTAATCTTAATCAGTGTCTCATGATATTTTTCGAGTTATCATTAGAACAAATCTTCAACTTCCTAAATTTTACTGCGTGACTTCTATTTGTCAATCCACTCAAGGAGCAATGCACTGAGTCCACCCATCACTTTAACCTCATTGTAGATTGTGTTGGGGAGAAGAGATCTTCTGGGAGCGCTTAACCTTTATAAAGGAAAAAAGAATATGTAGAACTTTATATGATGATATGAGGAAAAGGAAAAGAAAAAAAAATCCAATTCCTCAAAAGTGCGGAGACAGTGATTGGACTGGACTCAATGGTGCACATCAACCGTATTGTGATATCATATCCTACAAAGATTATATATTTGCATTAGCCAAGACAGGATCAGTTGAAATTTGTGATTTCAATAGCTCTGTGATCCCTATAAAAAAATAGACATTAAACCTTATTTTCCTAAGGAAAAGGTGAAATTTGAAAACTATCTTAGAGATGGTCTTTATTATAGTCGGTGTTGCATAGTGGAATCAAAAAGTGATCTTTTGCTTATTATGAGATTTATTGAGAATTTTGTTCGCGAAGACGGTGTACTTGTTCGTGATGCAGATCTTCCTGGTGATGAAGACAACCCTGACATTTGGTCTGTCCATACATTTTTTCATGGTTACAAGCTTGATTTTGATCAGAAAAATGTGTGGAAGTGAATCCTTAGGCAATCGCATGCTCTTTTTGGGTGGAAATCACTTTGTTTCACTCTCATAGGAGAGTTTTTCATATTGGAAACTGAATTCAGTTTACTTCACGAATGATTATTGGGATCGAGTGGATGAGCAAGACATGTATGGGGGCCATGACACAGGCAAGTTTGATTTGGAGTATGGAGGTATAGAGCTAATCAAGGTGGGTTGAGAGGATTGAACCACCACCCTTTTGGGTTGTTCCTAGTCAATAGTACTTGTAGAGGCACAATAAGACATGAACTAGTAATTTCATATTTGTTTTCTTATGGGATTATTTTT
The DNA here is from genome assembly GCA_026545225.1 of Cornus controversa. Lineage (NCBI taxonomy): Eukaryota > Viridiplantae > Streptophyta > Magnoliopsida > Cornales > Cornaceae > Cornus > Cornus controversa. The sequence goes on along the minus strand of CM048851.1, from coordinate 57,733,088 downwards.
TTTATTGACATTGAAGGTTAATTCGTTGATACATGAGACAAATTTTTTGTAATATCAACATCTTTTAATGGGTGAGAACATAATTTGAGTTCCTATTCCTCTGTGATGTATGCCAAACTTGAATGTCAGGGATAATGGTGAGATTGAACAAGAAATTGGAGTGAACGAGTTGAGCCTAAACTGACTCATCTGCAGCCCTACTTCAGTTTGCCAACCGACTAAGGACATCACTATAGTAAAACCATGATATACTAACATTTAGCTTATCATATGTTGTCAAACACGCCATTACAAATAAATAAAAACTTCAGTTTGTCATAGGTTGTGAATATTTGTTAGAATACAAAATATGCAAGATTTAGTATGCAATAACCAATATCATATAAGGAAACATTCATCACATCCATAGACTATTAGGATCTGCATCTTGCATCTTATTGTAATATATGCTTTGCAAACACATTTACAATTAGTGCTGTTAGAAACAGCTGTTTGCAGGTTTGTGTATGTGTATGGTTGAATTGATTTATGTGTGACCTATTTGATAAGGTGTATATAATTGATTTTTCACTTTTTTATTTTCACATTAAGTTATATGTTATATAGTCACGCGCATCCAGAAGCTTATATGTATTACTCCATTGCATGTCCCTGAATTTTAATTTTTCATATTACTGGTTCAACTTTCCAACATGTATCAAAGGCCAGTTCCACATCAACCCCACTTAAACTTGGCAAAAAATAGACAGGTTATTTTAGTCCCCTGGAAGCTATTATTATTTCCTCCCGTCAACCAGTTCTATTTTAAATAAAGCTATTAAGAAACTACAGAATAGCTTCATAAAAATTGAAAGAAGGAAATAGTATCACCTTATTCTCATTGTAATTAGTAGTATAGAAGTGTATGGGGTCTAACCTTCCATGTCCATCACCGTCCAAGGGAGAAGGAAAATCTATTGCAGGATTAAATGCCCCAGCTGCTATTGCAGCTTCTGCAAAATGTTGGGCTCCAATAATTTTTCCGTTACAGAAGTCCCTCTTGGTGTCTGGATCAACTTCACATTTTCCTCTGTACTTCGGAACAGGGCCATATGGTTCACCATTGTAGGTAGCAAAGCTTGGATGGTGTGGATAAATCCCAGAGTCCACAAATCCTATTACAATGTCCTCTCCAGCCTTATCAAAGCCACCTCCTGTCGGCCACACTCCAGTTGGAAGCCCCAAAAATTGTGGTGTATGTGTTGTAAGTCTCCTCACTTTCCAATCTCTCTCCACAGACTTCACACCAGGAGCCCGTCTAAGAATTTCTGCCTACTAATATATACTAAGATTGTGTAAGAAAACGGAAATGCAAAAGGATTGAAGATCAACCAGCTAAGAGAATTGTTATAAATAGAAATTACTTTTAAAAGAGATCCAAGCTGTCACCTGGTCAGGAGAAATGTGAACTGCAAAGCCATTTAGAAGATGCCGGTAGCTGTAGAGTTTCTTGTAGGTCCCATGGTCAAACAGCATCCCGAGAAGTGTATCATGTTTCTTTTCAAGGTGACGAGAATAGGATGTAACTACTTCACTGAAAGAGGGCCCAAAATATAGGGGAAATGTGTAAAAAAGCATAGTTGTAAATGTATCAATTAATTTTATGAAAGGGGGAAGAAAACTGCATTAATGTTCAAGGAAAAAAGTATAGTAAAAATCAACGGAGAAACTTTTTCCATTGGCAGAACAAGGAGTATACCACTAAAATTGCATCATAGAGAATGTAAAAGTGGTAGTGCGACAGCTTTTTTCTCCCAAAGTGATGCTGGCTGTAGTTAGAACAGCATGGTAGTTTTTTTTCTTTTTTCTTTTTTTTTTTTTTTTCGGGACAAGAGTTAACAAAGGCATGGTATATAGTACATGCATAGTATCTGAATATTTTAACCAGCTTAACAAGATCACATCTAATCTTATCGTCAGACATTAAGAAAGAATGATAACAAAAGCAAGAGAAAATGACATGAGTTTGGGGGCTATAGTTTGAGGTGCTTTATCTCTATTTGGCAGAGAAGGAAACATTTGCAAATAAGAGACCTGACAATTTACTTCTGTAAATTTTAAATTATTTGGTAATTGAAGATATTTTTGGCAAGATAGAGGAGCATGGGACTTGTTTGTTGAGGTTCTTTAGACGCCTGTGTGATGCCCTATTAATTAGCAATTGCCTAGGCAACCTACAGACAAGGCAGTCACCAGAAATGCATGTCATATGTAACAGGCAATAGTAGTTAGTGTCAGATTGTTGCTCCTAAACCAAATTAATAGTTATTTGTCTCTCAGCACTCTATATGCACAATACAAAGGATGTAGTGTTGTTTAATAGGGAGACTGGTTCAAATATAAGTTCTCTTACCAAGAATCAGAATGCAATAAGGGGATATAAAGCGTTAGTCCTTATAAATCAAGCACGAAAACATGAACAATCAGCAATATCATCTTGTCTATATCATGAGAAATTTATTAATATCTACCAAAAAAAAGCAAAATTTATCAAAAACTTGTAATTTATTTCAGGAAGGCAATATTCACACTCCAAAATAGCCTCTCACACTCCATAATAGTAATAGATTTCATATAACAGAGAACAGGGGGCAGAAGCTTTTTTGGACTGCAGTCTTCACTTCCCTTTAGTTTTACTTTTAATAAAACTTAAATAAGTGCAGTATGTATTGAGTCAATTTCACTTAGTTTATATCAGACGTAATTTATTAATGTTGATAATTTAGCTTAGATCTCCCTGGTAAAACCTAAATAAGTGCAATTTGTGTTGAATAATATCACGATAAACTCTGTACAACCCCTAGGGAAAAAGTGTATGCTAGGAAAGCACATGAAAAAAGACTAACAATGCAACTATCGCTACCTAAACACCCAACTGTGTCCTTGAAGGATAATTTAGATGATAAGGTGCAGCCAATTTCTCTTATAACCATCAATTTTAATAATACTAATGAAAATGAAAAGCCAATAGAATAATTCATATGATTAGATTGTCAAACATATAAAACAGGGAAAAAAAAGGCCTATTCATTAACAAGACATTTCAGCAGTCAGGACCCCACTTGCATGGGCTGATAAGAGAGTGACATATGACAGCCAAGATTTCAAATTACATTTAGTTTTTTTAAACAAAATACTCCTTGAGAAAATTTGTCATTACCTGGTGACGTCAATCTTCTCATCGGACTCCACCGCAGTGGCTTCAAAACCATCAACATCGCCTTTGTAACTTATCACAGGCTCTCCTTCAACAGTTACTATGTAAACCTCCGCCTTCCCAACGATCAAAAGGCCAAATAACATTAAGATTGTACATCCATACTCAACAGCCCTCATTTTCACTGATCCAGAGACAACAAAGGAACCCAAAAGATCTATTTAATTCAATTTACTAATCATAATACGAACTAACTAAAACTTAAGCGATGATTAAAGAGAGAGAGTCAAGGACGGAGAGAGCAATCAAAGCTTATTTTCTAGCATTTTTAATTAGATGAAAACAAGCTTGTTTTCTAACCATATCACAGTTTTAGCAGAGTATGTATAGATGCATTAAAGAAAGACTGAACGTCCCGTGATAACAGAAACAGATGGCACAAAATAAATAGATAGACAGATAGTTATAGAGAGAGAGTAAACCAGTAACTTCAATTAACGAAGAGCGTTACATTTTATTAAATCAATAAGTTGATCCAACCGATAAAGCTCTCTCTTATTCACATTTGCCACATGTGATTAACCTGCGTAATACGGCGAGACAAAAATTGATACACGGATATACATATATATATGTGTGTGTTTGTATAGAAGACCAACAATTCAAGAAAGGAATCTCAAGATCTACCCCAAGTCCTAACTGACATCTTCGTCCTTAGAAATAAAATAAAAAAAAAATCAAATCGAATCGAACAAAAGCAATAGTAAAAAGCTGAGATCTTTACTCACATTGATCCACGAAAGGAATCAACAAAAGCGTTCTCTACAATGAATTCACATAGAAGCGATCATCGCTATTCCTCCACCGAAATGCAACAATCGGACACAAATCACGACCGAAATCGAATACGTTACATATCATCCACCATTACAAGTGTGCCATTATCAGTATATATATACTGAAAGTTAACTGAGTTGTTGAGCAAAGATATCAATGTTAACTGAATATAGAGACCAAACTAGGGTTCTACAGAGTGCATAGTTAGTGTTGAGAGAGAGTGAGAATGAGTACTGAGTAGAGAGAGGGAGAGGTGGTAGTTAGGGTTCTCACTTTTCTGACGCGCCAGACAAGGAAGCGAAGATGGAGGAGTCAAATATAAATTGATAAATAAAGAACATTTATTTAATGTATTGAGTTTTAAACTTTTAATTAGTGAAATTTTGATTAAATAATGTTATTTTTTAAGAGTAAAGAGAGTAGAAAATAGGAACATTCGGGTGTAGGTGTATGGTGTCGGATCCTCACTTCTCAGATGGTTGAGTAATTGTAGCTTCAGTCACCGAATTATCCCTGGTCTTTTGTTATAATGACGTTGTTGCCCTTGAAACCAGATCTCCAAACTGTGAGCCCTTGATGATAACAATGCATACATTTTCTTCTTTCTTTTTTATTTTTTTTAATTAGAAAACTTACAAAGATAGGCTGTCTCTCCTTAATCCCTCGTTGTCCTCTCATTTCCTCTTCATTTTTTAAATAAATAGAAGATAATAAATCAAAAAAGTCAAAATTAAAAATCCTTAAATATAAAATGATTTGGGAAAGAGCAACCATGAAAAAGTGAATCACTCGAGTATAATTCACACTTTCACAATCAAATAGATGATCACTTTGTTCATTAAATATATTTTACACTGTACAAATCATTATTGTTTTTTAAAAAAGAACAAGAGAATTTCTGTTACCAATTATGCCCTCAACTTTTTATAACTAAAAAATTATTGTTATGACTCATCCACTCTAATCAACTTCACAAGGATATCTACTTTATTAGGCTGATCGGTGGAAAAGAAAAGTGAAGCAAATAAAGAAAGCAATGAGAGTCATTCATTCATTTGGTACAAGATAAGGAGGAAGGAGAGGATAGAGAAGAAGGAATTCCCTTCCCTTTAAAACCATTGTACCTTCCTTCCCACGAGAGGAAGGAAATAGCAAAGAAGCATTTTCCACCACTCATTTCTTCTTCTTTTTTACATTTTTTAAATATTTTTTTAATTATAAAAGAGACAGTGGTCAAATCTTTCAATACATCTTTCCTTTTTTGTCTTTTTTTTTTTTTTTCAAATGGTCTGTTATTTAAATTTATGACGACAAGATAAACTTCAGATTTAAGCTCAATAGTTTTTGCACCGTGAAAATGGAACTCAAGTCTGAGCTTACAGCTCACCTTAGAAAAAATTTTATTCAACCAAACAATGTGTAAGAAATCAATAGAAATTTGTAAAGGCAACAGTTTCTGGTTTTCTCTTTTATCTCAATGAAAAAGTCAACAGAAATTGAATGATGTGATGTAATATTTATAGGTTTATTATCCACAACATTGTTCTGAAAAAAAAAAGAAAAAAAAAACAATACTATTATAATTAATGCATGCGTGATGCGTATTCAGCTTCTGTTTTTGGATTAAAGAAATGTTGAAACGGTTACTTTCTTAGCACATGTGAGTGTTGCCCCCACCAAAATTGTCCTTATGCTTATACACCACATGTGACTTGAGTAAGACCATTTCCTGACAGAAAAAAAAATGGATTGAATGATCCAAACACGAGAAAATAATACACAATGGTTGCTCATATTTCTATTAGAATGACACCACCCAAACAAGTCCCTACATGAATCCACTCACATTGAATCCATGTGCACCCATTATCATCACAACCACCGTCAAATATTTCATTGAACCAGTAATTTAGGGACTCATTGTTTTTGTTTTTGTTTTTGTTTCGGTATTGTAATAACAAAGCATGTTTGATAGTGTCCGTTATATTTAAATAGTGTCCGTTGTGTTTGAATAATGTCAAAACGTTTCAAAATTTTAGACCAAAATTGAAAATACCATTTTAATATTTTTAGTATGTTTCAACAACGATAGCAGGAACGAAAAAAAAAAATACTTAAAACATATTTTGCTTATCAAACGTGTCTTTTATTGTATTTAAAAAACATACTCATAACAGAACACTTGTTCTGTTTTAGACAGAAATAAAACAGTAAAAACAAACGCATGCCAAACGGGCCTTAGTGGTCACTGTGACAAAATTGAAAATCATGATTATTTATTTATTATGAAAAGTGATCTTAATGACAAAAAAAAAAAAACAAATAACAATTCCCCTCGCATAACAATGAACGATGGTGATCAAAGATTTATTCACCGATCAAACGGAAATGATTGATGATGCATCATAATAACATTCATGTTCCTAGTGTGTGTGTGTGTGAGAGAGAGAGAGAGAGAGAGAGAGAGTAATTACTAATTAGACATCTTAATGAGGGTGAAAATGACTCCAGCCCACTAATCTGTTTACGGGGACAAAAGTAGTTGTCAATGGGACAAAGGTCATGGACTTTTTTGGTGATTAATGAAAACCAAATCACCCTCAATATTCTCATCTTTTGCTCTTTCTCTCACTTTATGGTTATGATGTAGCATAATCATGATCACCTTGTTGAATTTGCTGCAGCCTCATTCGTGAACTTCTACGTAATTGATCAATTTCAATAACTCTCATTTTGACTCTCGTTTTCTTTTTCCTTTTCTTTTAATGATTTTATATAGTTTTTCTTCCTTGTCCATTTAAGTAATTTTCCTAATTCAGATCAAGGCCAAATTTGACTCTGGCCTCTGATTCACCATCTATTTTATTGCTTAGTTTTCTTTTGACCAAAGTCACACCGAGACAGTGGGGGTGCAAAATTGATAAATTTCGTTATAGAATAATAGTGCTCAGATCTCAGAAGCAACACCCACTTCAAAAATTATGCGACTTAACTTTTGACTACCATCACTATATTGAGTTAGAAAAAATAATAATAATAAACCTTAGTCTTATCTTGTCATACCCCTCTTTTATGATAGAGTTATAAAAGAAATTTTGTATGTTAGATATTTTGAAATATTTGTAAAAATTAGAAAATAGGTAATAGATTTTAGACGAGTATAAAAGACTGTTCTTTGAAAATAAGCCTTTTTTTTATATATATTTGAATTTTCATTAAAATATTTTCAAAAAACTGTTAACCAAACTGAATGTGTCAGTTCAATCAAGAAAAAAACTGTTAGCCAAACAAATTTTTATACCGTTTTCTAATTTTTAGTCATTTTTTCAAAAACAAAAAATTGTTTTAAGAAGACTAAACCAAACATAATCGTCCCATTCTAGTACTTTTAAGTAGGGTTACAAGTGAACCGAGATGTTCATGAACAGTTCAGGTTCGGCTCGTTTAAGATTTGATTAGAACTCGTTCATTAAACAGACGAGCCGAGCTCGAGCTCGATTTATAAACTTGTTTAGTAAACAAGCCAATCTTGAACAATATAGGCTTGTAAACATAAACTCGTGTAGATTCGTATATGTTCATGAACATAGGCTCGTGAACACGTTAATAAACACATGCTTATATAGGTTCATGAACGATAACTCATGAACATGTTCATGAATATAGGTTCATTTACGTTCATGAATATAAACAAATTAAAATGATTTTAAACTCGAGCTCAAATCAAGTCTGAACAAATTTTTTTATTAAATAAGTTGATCCTAAACTTTTCAAAATAATGACGACGAGCTGAGTCCGAGTTCAACTTTTCGAACTCATAACAAATTCAAACTGAACCTAGAAATTAACGAGCCAGAATCTAAACAGGCTCAAGCTCGGCTTAACTCGACTCGATTCATTTGTAATTTTACCTGGATAGCTTTTCCTTAACCCTATATTATTTCTTTCCTAAAATCAATTATAATATGATATGGAAAAAATTAGACTTAAAAAAATTATCCACGGGACTACAGTATGGTCTTTACCTTGCAATTTAATGTTAAGTTTAATTTTCACATTACAAAAGTTCATAATTCAATGCCCTTTGAACCCGTCTATATATGAAAACAAGTTGGAAGGAAAACTGAGGATCAGTTTATAGGTGTAAAGCACTAACTTCATGGATTTGCAATGGAAGTAAAGATTTCCACATCATGGTTTGACAAAAGTAAATAAATAAATTTGAGACAACCAGGATTGAAATTTGTCTAATATGTCAAGCCATGACCACTAGGGCCATGTGATGTGGTGTGACCATATAATAAATAATAATTGGTCCTGGAGGTACACCCTTGACACTCTAGAATTGGTGTTGAGAGTGCTGTGCAATCCGGGACCAAGGATTGTTCTAGAGTATGTTTCAACTTTCAAGCAATCCCTGCCCGAGGCCCGTATTAAACATCTCAGCAAACCCAAGTTTAAAGGCCTGGGCCCAATTCCTGTTCCTTATAGTAGAGCAGCCTTGTTCCCTTCGATGACAAATATTAAAAAATAAGTAATTGGAATTCTATTGTGAGATGGAGTCATACGCCGTACACGATTGGATCAACCTTGATTCAATTCAACATATTATATATAATTAAATTCATATCTGATTTGTTATAAATTAGATATTCAATTCGATAATTCAATTTAAAAAATAATATAATTTTTTATTTAAAAATAATAATTTTAAAAGAGATTAGAAAAAAAAATAGAGAAGACAAATAAAATATAGAAAAAAAAGTAGTAGAAAAATAAGAATTTGACTTTTTATTAAAGAAAATATTCTAAAGAAAGACAAAATAAAGATAGGGAAGAATTAAAAGGAAATAATTATAAAAAATATTTTAATAGTATTTAAATATCATATGTTATAACATTAGATAATATATTTATAGGGTTAAGTGCAAAAAACTCTCTCGCTATATACAGAATGTGCAAAAAATACCTCTGTAGTTTAGTACGCTCGTATAACCCCCACTAGTTGTCTCCAATGAGCAAATACTCCCCTCCGACGAATTTACGTTAAAAAATAATCATTGACCGTCCTATTTGACTTAATTTTTTTTAAATTTCAATATTACCATTTGCACTTTAGGCTAAGTGCAAAAAAATCCCTCGCTATATATATAATGTGCAAATTCTCCCCTCCTAAGAATGACAATTTAACCCGCCCTAGTAGGGAATTGTTCAGCCACGTCCATTTAAATCGGTTATGGAGGAGACTAAATGGTTTTGAAGCAGTTATAGCAGCAAGAGGGAAAAACCAACGAAATTGCAGGGCGAGGATGGGAATAGGCATTCTCGCCTCACCACGCCCCGTTTATATTTTATATTTACTATATTACCTTTATATATATAATACATATACAAAATTACTTTTATATAGTTATATATATAAGATTTACTAGTTCAAATCTTATTGGCAGTTCACATGTAAATTACAAAGGACTTTATCATATAAGAATGTAAAAATTTAAAAGAGTACAATTACAAAATTAATTCCCGAAAAAAAAGTTCTTAAAAAAAACAAAAAACCCGCCTCGCTCCGTTTACATCTCCTCCCCGCCCTGTTTATTAAATGAGGTGGGTCGGGGATGGGGAAGCTTTTCTAAACTGGAAAGGGGATGGGGAAGGGCACCCTCGCCCCATACCTACCCAGTTGCCATCTCTACACCCCTAGGGATGGCAACGGGGCGGGTATGTTAAAACCCTACTTCGCCCCGTCAAGAAAATACTCAATTCATCTCTCGTTAAGAACCCTAACGAATTTATGGTAAGCATACCACCACCGCCTCGTTTAGAGAAAAAGAGGAATAACAGAATCTTAAAATCCTTTGCTTTATTTGTTTTGAATTCGATGTTTGGGTTAAATGTACCAAAACGATGATATAACACTCTCATAGTCAAAATCCCAATATATAAGACCAAAGAAAATGACACAAACATACATACATATGTAGATGGAGATAGAAACAGTTTTGATCTTCAAGAAATTTTTTATTATAGATCTATTATGTACACAAGATAGAGAGAGTTCTCTTTTAGCCACAAGATAAAGAGAGGAATAGAGCAGAACAAGATAAAGAGAGAGTGAGAGAAAGAGATAGTACTTTCAAGGCTTCACCAGGATAAAATTGTCGCCAATACATTGTTGTTCAGTCAAACTCATAAATGAAATTTGAAAATCATTTTTTATTGAAGAGAATAAACCCTAGTAGCTGTCATATATCTAGTATACTATATTTATATAAATAATATAATAATAAAAGAAATGACACACTTCATACAATTATGTCACTATATATATATATATAATTAGGAAGGGTCGGGTACTAGGTGGATTTTCTTAAAAAAAATCATACCCGCCCCTACTCCCTCCTATTACGGACATACCAAATCCCCTCCATTAGAGGCGAAGCGAGGCGGAGGAAATTGCCCCCTCCCCCCATGTTCAATTAGACCCCTACAATTTTCAAATTGTGAAAATAAGAACAAATCGTTAATTTACTTATACCGAAATTAAAAAATGACAAAAATACCCTTACAATATTAAAAAAAATAAAAATATGTAAAATGTCCAAAATGGACAAGGGTTTTTTCGAACAACAAGAAAGCTATTTATACATTTTCTATATAGCGAGGAGTTTATTTTGCACTTCACCCTATAATGTGCAAAAAGTAATCTCAAATTTATTTTTTTTTAAATAATAAGTCAATTTCTGTCCGTAACGGTGTTTTTGCACTTCATCCTATTTATATATATATATTTTAATACTGTAAGGGTATTTTTGTCATTTTCTAATTTCGGTACTGGCAAATTGACGATTTGTCCTTATTGCACATTTTGAAAATTGTAAGGGGTTATTTGAACATCGGAGATATTTGCATATTCTGTATATAACAAAAAAAGTTTTTTTTTGCACTTAATCCATATTTAAATTATATATTATACAATTTTGGATCGAATTAACCATCATTCATATTCGATTTGTTTAGTTAACAAATTATCCTATTCGAATTGCTAATAATTATTGGATTCAGTGTTCAATTTTTATTCTAATTATTGGCCTGAATTCCAATCAAAATCCGATCGAGTGGATGGAGAGGAAAAAAAGGAGAGACTATTCGGGTATTGTTTAAAAATGAAAGTGGAAATGAGAGCCATTAATGAGAGAGAAAAAGGGGAGAGCCTAACCCACTTTGATTATCTTTCGGGAAGTGAAAGGATTTAGAAGAAAATAACATGAATCACTAGTTCCCTTTCATTCACATTGATTAGTTTTTTGAGTTTCACTCGCTCCTTTTATTTTCCTTGATTAGTTATCCAAACTCAATTGTCAATTAATTTCTTTTTGCTCATAAAAACTACTACATTTGAGATTTTTTTCATCCATGGAGAAGAAAGCTAAATGATACTTGAAACATTTGCTTTTGGTTCACTTTTGCACCACTGTTCCAGAACCAAGGCGTTTCGATGCGGTCTTTCGCTTCACGCTGCTGTTGTCAAGACAGGCGTGCAAGCCGATGTCGTCGTCTCCAACCACATCCTCAACATGTATGCCAAGTGTGGCAACATCGAACTTGCCCGCAAACTGTTTGATGAAATGTCTGATAGAAACCTTGTGACTTGGTCGGCTATGATCTCTGGGTATGACCAGGCTGGGGAACCTCTAATGGCAATTGACCTTTTTTCTCAAATGCGGCTTGTGCCCAATGAATACATCTTTGCCAGTGCTATCAGTGCATGTGCCAGCCTCTTGGCACTGATACAAGCCCAACAGATTCAGACTCAATCTATGAAGTTGGGTTATTCTTCTATCTCTTTCGTTTCCAATTCTCTTATTTCCATGTACATGAAATGCGGTCGATTTAGAGATGCTTTATCAGTCTTTACTGGCATGTCTGAACCAAATCGTGTCTCTTATAATGCACTTATTACTGGGTTGGTAGAAAACCAGCAACCAGAAAGCGGGTTTGAAGTGTTCAAACTTATGTACCAACGAGGTCTAATCCCGGACCGTTTTACTTTCGTGGGAGTGCTGGGAATTTGCACTTCTGCAGACAATATGCGGGGAGGAATGGAACTGCATTGCCAAACAGTGAAGCTCAATCTTGACTCCACTCCTTTTATTGGCAATGTGATAATAACGATGTACTCGAAGTTCAATTTGGTAGAAGAAGCAATGAAGGCCTTCGAATTAATTAAAGAGAAAGATGTTATTTCATGGAACACCATTATTACAACTTGTTCTCATTGTGATGACTGTGCAAAGGGTTTGAGTGTTTTCAAAAAGATGACGAAAGAAAATAGTATAATGCCTGATGACTTCACTTATGCCAGTGCCCTTGCTGCATGTGCTGGCCTTGCTTCAATACGCCATGGCAGCCAGATTCATGCTCATTTAATCAGAACTAGGCTGGATGAGGATGTGGGCGTTGGCAATGCACTTCTCAACATGTATGCTAAATGCGGTTGTATTGGATATTCGTACACTGTATTTAACCAAATGAAATGTCGTAATGTTGTCTCATGGAACAGCATTATAGCTGGATTTGGAAATCATGGGCTTGGGGAAAAAGCCCTAGAACTGTTTGAGCAGATGAAGGAAAGACGCCTCCAGCCAGATTCTGTTACATTTCTTGGACTTCTGACAGCTTGCAATCATGCAGGGCTTGTGGAGAAAGGCCAAGCCTACTTCAATTCCATGTCTGAAATCTATGGGATTGCCGCTAATGTGGAGCATTTCTCTTGCCTAATCGATTTACTGGGACGAGCTGGCAGACTAAATGAAGCTGAGGAGTACATGGAAAAGTTCCCTTTTGGGCATGACCCAGTTATATTAGGGAGCTTACTTTCTTCATGTCGACTGCATGGAGATGTTGTAATTGGCAAACGATTGGCTAGACGGCTTCTGAAACGCGAGCCTGTTACTACTTCGCCTTATGTTCTATTGTCAAATTTATATGCTTCAGATGGAATGTGGGATGGCGTTGTAGAGGCAAGAAAGATGTTGAAGGGTAGTGGATTAAAGAAAGAGCCTGGCCATAGTCTGATTGAAGTGAAAGGAATAGTGGAAAAGTTCACAATTGGTGATTTTTCTCATTCAAGAATTGAAGAGATTGTGGATGTCCTCAAAACATTCAGTTGGGTAGGAGATGAAGTTTCGTTATATTATTAATCTAGTAATCAAGAAAAAGGTGTGTTATGTTATTTATATTTATTTGTATATAAGAGCTAGTCAAGGTTTCACGATAGATTATAATTTCCATCCACAGTTTAGTCTATGGATGATTTTCATTTCCTGTACATGGCCTGATTACGATTTTTTTTTGGTTTTCCTTTTAATACCTTCACAAAGTTCCTCGGTGCTTTGGTAGCATAAGTTGGCAGTGCATTTCAATTAAGATTGTATGTACATTTACATTATGTTTGTCGGCAGAAAGGCTTGATATTGTAAAGTAGGATATTAGCAAATAAATACATGCTCTAGTGAGGAAATTTTGATTGATCTATATATGCTTTAAGAGTGTTCATATATGCCCTTCACTGGTTTTTTTCTCTCTTTGTGGCAGGAACCATCTATTGCCCTTATGAAACCTGAGCTGCTGCGTGGTCTTCCTTCTATGGGCCTGCATTGTTTGCGATTGATTTTGGGTCTTTAATTAAAGCTGAGGGCACATCAGATTCTGATATATCCACTTTTGGAGGCTGTATTTAGCAGGCCTAATGACAATCCAATTATGGAGAAAATGCACTGCACAGATTGGCCCAGAAGTGCTGCAAAGTTTTCAGAAAGGTATGCTTGATATTTCAAAGTGATTCTTATGTCTTTTTATGGCGAATAGTTTTTTATGACTAGGGTAAGTAATGTGGAGGCTGTTGATGATATATAATCGAGCATCTGCTATTATATATCAACTTAAGCTTTTAAAGTTACCATTTTCTAGCATGGTATCAGTGCAGGAACATTTTGCGATCAAATGATGTTACCTCCCCAATAATAGGATACATTCTCTATTCAACCGACTCAAGGGGGAGCCAGGCCACAAAGTTCACCAGAAAAGCGATCTTGCTTGGTGCAATAATAAAAGTTCGGACTGTTAAGTATTAGAATCCGGGTTCGAGTTTGAGGACAATTACTTTGTGCAAATATTGCCAAAAAATCCTACAATCGATTAACAGGGACTACATTCATAATAGTTAATATTTGGATTGACCGAACAATATAAATAGAATATTCTTTGAGGGGAGGTATGATATAGGTGAACCAGACAGGAAAGGGATAAAATGTATGTCATGCATGTCAACATGAATATTATAGCTTGCAATTTTCATATTAGCTGAACAATCAAGAAAGTTTTTGTAATAGGGCTTATCTGCTCCCCCCTCTTTCTCTCTTATGTATGAGAAGGGCCCTAGTGTGCAGTATTCAAAGTTTGCCAAATCAAAATTTCAACCTCCGGAAAGCCCCATAAAGTCTGAACTAATCTTTGATGGACTATATTCCCATGTCTTGTCGGTTTGTGCCCATGCACACGTACAGTGTGTTTTTTGTTTGCATGAAATTTCTTTGAAGGAGTTGAAATGCAGATGGAACAGTAGAAATTATTATTGTTTCTGAATCTCATTCTTTTAGTGCGTGGCAGGTGCTCTCCCATCCTTTGAAGTGAATTTGACTGTCTTTGTACCCCACAATTGCTCAGGTTAGGTTGTCAGATTGTTGCTCAAGTTTATTCTAAAGACAATTTGATATGTAGTCTACTATTGACTGTGCAGGTATCGGAAGACCTAAATAGTCGAGGTTGGAGAGGCTGTAAAGAAGATGTGTAGTTTTCCTCTCATTCTACAAGATTGTCAGAAAATGAAATGGAGCAACTTACTGTCTTGAACACTTAAGGTAAGGTTGGGATAATATCGTGTCAGCACAAGCTTTCGAGTTTTTGTTTCTTTTTCCAATTCAAAAAGAAGAAGAAGAAGAAGAAAGATAGTGTGATATACTGCAGCAGATCTTTCCTCATTATTGTTCTTGTTAGTATTTATAAAGTTTTAAGAAAACCAATATTTCTTGATTTTGATGCTGATGATTGACGGAAATGCTCCTTATAGTATGTTCTAAGAATGCATAATGGTGTAAACCAGGAAAGTTGTTCTAGCTATGGAATATTTTCTCTTGAAGGTTTGTTGTGTGCGCTGTTTGGGAGTTTTTTATGAAGGCCCAGGCAAACCTTTAGAACAAGGATAGGCCCAGGTCCAGGTCCAAGGAGCAATTGGTTCAACCAGAATAAAGTCTACTAAGATTGATATGGTTGTGTGTCTGGTCAAGCAAACGCGCACAAAAGAAAAGGGTGAATTGATCTGAGTAACTCCCAAGTCAATTTTTTTTTTGTATAATATATATATATATATATATATATATATAATTTGAGATCTCATACTGATACCGCTATAATAATTATAATCATATTTTGGTTTAAAAGATGATTTTTATTTACAAAATGGGATCTGTCACGGTTGGCTACAGAAATTTTTAGGTGTACCCTTCTATTTAGATTTTGTTTTCTATTTTATCCTTCTTAATAAAAATAAAAAATAAATCTCCACAATTTATCTCTTTCTAAAAAATAAAAATATTTCACTCTTTTATGAAGCTTCATATCTTCATTCTATGACTATCTTACGAACCAATCATTTAAGCACTAAGAATGACTTCCTTCATAGGAGGCAAAAATCATTGACTAGTCATTAATGGAAACATCTGTATTTCTTTGAAAAAGTCATTTTTGATAAATAAATTCATAAGATGCATAAATACAATATTACAAAGTAACACGAAAAGAATACTAATAAGTCATAAACATAATAAAAAATTGGTTCAACAAGATGTCACTCTTGTTTCATGCACTGCATGATCAGAATAGATAATTTAATACGAAAAAAATTTTAAATTAAAATTTCTATTTACAGGTAGAGCTAAGAACAATTTCATTAATTAAATTTTTGAGAAAATTAAGCCGAAAAACTTTTGAAGTTTTTTTCTCTCTCTCTCTCTCTCTCTTTTTCTCTTCTCTTGTGAAGAGATATAGTTCTGGGAATTTTTTAGTAAAGAAGGGTAAATTTGAAGTAAAATCATGAGTTGAAGGGCATAATAACACATTTTCAAGAGTCAACATGCAATTTCCTATTTTTTATATATATATATATATTCATGTATATATCACTCCATTGGAGAGAATTTATTTAACTAGTTCATTCATATAAAATTAAGACAAAAATGGAAAAGATGATACATTCATGTAAGTCTCTCCGAAATTATCTAATAAATGTTTATTGGTACCATTTGTATCAATAGCTTTGAGATCCTTATGATGTTATTTCATCAATAAATATTGGTATTTTTCATTCGATTTGGTAATTTTAGTTTATTGGCTTTTCACCAACTATTGATTTTAATGATTCAACCATTGGTGGTAAGTGACCATGGGCCACAATATGCATCAATAGGCTTGATAAATGATGGAAAGACAAAATTAAAGAAAGAGCAATATATATATATATATATATATATATATATATATTCATCATACTAAATGATTCCTTAATGGCAAGTGAAAGAGTGGTCCAAGTGCTTTTTTGGATCCCAACACCAACCTTTGCTAAACACGAGTTCATTGGTGCATGGTTTAAGGTGGGCGGTCAGTGACTCAGTGGGCCCTTCACATTGTTGCTCTCTGGTCTCAAATCAATGGTCGGTTTTTATTGTCAGTTTTCCAATTTCATATGGTCACTCTCTGGTGTTAAAACAATGGTCGGTTTTTATTCAATTTCATATGGTGGAGGTACTAAAACAGATAATGACATATTACATGATCAATCTGCAGGACAAATGCTCCACCTTAGGACCCGTCACGGCTACGGAACGGGTATATTATTCGTGCGAGTATATGAAAGATATATTATCCGTGTGAGTATATGAAAGATTTTTTTTTAACGAAACATATTAGAGTTTAGACCAACCCGTTCTATACTTGTTTGGTTGCTATTTCTCGGTTCTTTTTCAACTCAATTCGTGACAAAGTGAAATCAAAGCATGTTCGTCCCAATTTTTGATCCAGATTCGTTTATTTGTTGAGTTGAAAATCATAACTTCTTTAGCTTTCTTTTTCTTCTTTCTCCTCTTTTTGTGCGCTATATGATGCCATTTTTTCATCCTCATCCTGAAGGGCATTGTAACATGCACTTTTTATTTTTTTTTTCTTTAATCCTTTCTGAATTATTATAGTTAATTTCTTGGCAAAGACGAGCAATGGGAACAAATGCTTAATCATTTATGCTTATATCTATCCCTCTTTTTGTCTCCTTTTCGTTATTCTCCTTTAATTACTTTATTGTTTTTCTATGTGATTTGACTCACATATAAAGAATATTAAAACTTTGTTTATATATATATATATATATATATATATTAAAACTTTGTTTCGTTCTTTTTCTCCTTTATATATATATATATATATATCAACATGAAGGCAAATTTCAGGAAAGGATGATCTTCAGGGACTCTAGAAGGCACTTTTCTCTATTTTGGTCAAAAGACAGGCTGGAAATTGCTATTTCCACGTCTTCTTCTTTATCAAGAGGGCTAGTCAAAGAAAGGAAGCATAGCTGGGATTAGGAACCCATATCATTGGAGTGCAAAATTTTAATTTGAATGATGTTACACAAACTTAAATGAATTTATTCAAATATTTATGTATTTATTTTCTTTTCTTTTTTTGTTTTATTCGTGTCCCACCTAAAATACTAAAGTTGTAATTTTTAAAAATGAAAATGAAACCCTAATTTCAGAAAAATCAAATTTGTGTTAAAGTATCCATCAGACTTGGATATTTGAGTTTGAAGTTAATAACTTGTGTAAATATTGTTAAGGGTCTATTTGTATTTTATATATATATATATATATATAAATTAGATTGACAATTTGTGTTTTAGGTATATATAATTATATATTGACACTTAATTTGTACCCGTGTGTATATATATATATATATATATATATACACACTTATGATCACGTTTAATAATTGTGAGACGTAATCTAAACTTGTTTATTACGTTATGGTCATCCTCTTCCTGCCAACTTTACTATTATAAACTTCATTTTCATTCAATTTCTAATCATTGAATGTTTCCAAAAAAATTACGTTATTGCTTACTTTTGTTTTATTTGATTTTTTTAAATCAAATGGACGAATAGGCAAACCAAATCAATACCAGAAGAAACCAAATCCATATTATAAGAAATAATAAGACAAGTGCACAAATGCCACATAGTTTGGTGGGGCTCACTGAACTCAATGGGTCGGTTTATTTGATTAATGAAGCAATTGTTTTTTTTTTCTTTTTAACCTTTTCAAAATTTTAAATAGTATAATTTGCAACTTTTTACCTCATTAAATCAGATTTTTATGATATGATATCTCAAAATCAAGTTCCGCAGGGTTAAACGGAATCTAACACAATGCGTGTTGCATGGAGCAAGTTCGAGTATAATATTTATATGAATTCTTTTCTTATGAAGAGAAACGAACTCTCTCCCTTTCAATTTGAAATTGGAGAAAATATCACTAGACCATTAAATTTTTGATTTTTTTTTTTTTCGCAAAACAAAGTTACTTAACAACTTTTTTTTTCTTTCTCTTTGGCTGATTATATATTTATCGAAAGTAAATTAATTATTCTCTACTAACAACATGAAATTAGAAAATACTAAATACAATTATAATAGACATATGAGAATGGTCAATGCTCATAATGCTTCAAATTCAACTTTTTACTGTCTCTCTCGATAACGACGCGAGAGGGAAGTGTAAAAGAAAAAAATTATTTGTTACGTGAATATATGTGCATACTATATTAGTAATTAATTTGATTTTTTTTTGTACTGTCGAATTAATTGAAAATTGCATTTTTTCTGAAGCATGCAAAAAAAAAAAAAAAAACTATTCCTTGATCATGAATGTGTGGTATTGTTATGGCCGACAAAAGATTTTGTCCAATACTCAGTTCTTTGGCTGTGCATCCAAAAAAATTCCAAAAGATAACAATGAAAGCTATGACAAGTGACCATAATAATTATTATAGCTCATTTTTTTTTATTTTCATTATATATATATAAAATTTTAAAATTCTTAAACTGCCCCTCTCAATTTTTTTATTTTTTTGCATATAAATTTTTTAAAATTTAAAATTCCCCAAACTTATAATTTTTAGTTTCAATTTAATCTCTCTCTGATCACTAAGCATTTTTTTATCTCCATCTTTAGTACCCTCTATTCCTTTGCTACACAGACTCTCTTTCAACTATTTTTTATTTAATGAAGGATTATAATCTCTAAGAAGGAATGAGAAAAAAATTCTAAATAAAACATTCTCGTCTACTTCCCTTTCATTATATATGGTATGTGAAAATCATGAATATACACCCGTTAAAAAATTGTGAAGACACATTGTAAAGTCAATTTCCTTGTTCATTCGGTTTAATCTAATTATCAATTAGTTTAAGATTTGAAGAACCTAACTAAAAATAGTTTAAGTTTCCAATATAAAGACAAAATTAATTCATTTAACTTCAATTATTGCAAGCGACGAGTTTTTGTAAGTTTCTCGTGTCTTAATTATTTGATTTATTAAAAAATTATTAATAGTATTTACGGTAAGAGAGAATGAGGGATACACTAAAATATACACACATTTGAATTTGTTTTGTCTTGTATAATTGTGTTACTTAAATATACATTTTTTAATTAAATTTGTATGAAAATCTTGTTTAAAATAAAAATTCATGGATCAGGCTCATTCCAATTCCCAAAATGTAAATTTTTAGTACAAATGTTTAGTATTTTTAGTTTATTTTTCCTTCT
This sequence comes from Cornus controversa, assembly GCA_026545225.1. Classification (NCBI taxonomy): domain Eukaryota; kingdom Viridiplantae; phylum Streptophyta; class Magnoliopsida; order Cornales; family Cornaceae; genus Cornus; species Cornus controversa. The sequence goes on along the minus strand of CM048851.1, from coordinate 57,713,113 downwards.
TCTCTTTTGAGGGGTTGGATAACTAGCTGGCCAAGGAATTTGGTGATTTGGTTTACTAGCTTTTAAAGGAGAAGATCTACAATACATCCGGTGTAAATACACCGAATAAATTTAGATCATGTGTAATACACGTGCATAAAATTTATTATGCATATTATATATGCAGGATTCAGATTCATTCGATATATTTACATCTAATTGAATGTATTATAGAAATACTTTCCGTGAAAAATGCAAGTTTTAAAATGATGAATCAAATGTACTGGTGTATATAGCATGTAAGTTGATACAAATGTACAACACATCTTATCTTATCTCAAATGATTAGGAAAATTGTATGCCTGCCTTTAAAACATCACTGTGAGGTACCTCCACATCCACGTACGGGATTTGATCTGTATATAATATATAAGTGGAATAGAAGTTTGTGTGTGTGTGTGTGTGTGTGTGTGTGGAGTTAAGAATGAGGAATGTGTTAAGTAATATAAGATAGATACATTGTATGGCTCTCATTTTATGTGAGCACATTTTGTCTCATTGAAATGTAGTAAAATATTCCTCAATGATCATACATGCAAATATTATATATATATATATATATATATATATATATATATAAACTTTTATGCATAAATCAAATAGGTGGAACCCAATGTTTGATCCATCTTTGGGTTCTTTTCTTAAGAAATAACAGAATACTAATAAATTAAATTTGGGTATAGACCACTACATACAAATAATCTAACTCTCAAGTTTGGCACATATAAAGCATTATCATATGTGCCAAAATATATATATATTTTTTTATCAAGATAGTTTTTAATGTTAATTTTAACATAAAAAAAATGCCATATCTTGATAAGAAAAAAACAATTAATTTTCAATTTTTTTTAATAAAATAGAACCATTGAAATCAAGGATTCAAATGGAGCACCAACTATTTAAATTTAAAGTATATTTCCCATTCGTTTTTGTGGGACCAGAAATTATTGGTTGGAGCAATAGCTCATTTGTGGTCTTGACCAATTAAAAAAATGTCATGCGGGTCCAGAGTTATTTTTGTAATAAAAAAAACTTTACACACGTTAGTCTTTTTTTCTCACATTTTTATCTTATCTTATCCCTCTCTCTTTTACAATTCCCTTTCTACAAATCAAACTTTCAAATCCATTTCTCCATTATCCTTCTCAAAGTCGAGTAACAATATATATAACAATCAATATTGCTTAACGAATTTTTATTTTTTAATTTTTTTTAATTACTAGCTTGGCTTCCATGGCATCCTTAGCACATTTATAGTCTACATTAATCAGTTTCTTTAGATTATTCTAAAGTTACAATTTCTAGTAAATTAGACATATATTTTTCACATGTTATTTGTCTAAAAAAAATTTATCTAGATTTTATTAGTCTATGTCAATTTTTTATTTTTCTTTTTTTTTTCTAGAAATTTATAAAATAATGCATCAATTCTTAACTTTTTTTTTCAAGTGACTTTTATTTTGTAAAGCGAATCTCATTATAAGTTTTTTCATTTGATGTATACTTTCTTCAATTTATATGTGAATCATTTTAGACAAATATAATGTAACAACATATTGAACTAGATATTTTATAAAATTTTAATAATAGAAAGAGACGAGTTCTGACAATTTTTTCTATTCATGTAATTTTTTTTTCTTATTTAATAACTAGAGTTATGAATCTATTTAATTTATTTGATTTGAAAAACATAAATTCTCGAATTTAACTTTGTTTCGAGACGTGAAACAAAAATATCATTTTGCAATTACTAGTATTAAAAAATATGATTTTTATCTTCCTTCGTATGAATCTCAATTGAGTTATAAAATATAATCGTCAGCAAATATCATAGATTTGTTACGTGTGAATTTATGAAATCTTAGTTTTACGTTTCCGTAAATCCTTTGGGATCAAACCACCAAATTTCCAAACTTTTTTATTAATTTTTTTTTTGTTCTCACTATTAATTATTGTTCACCCTTTCTTTTCTGTGGTGGACTTCAATCTCACCGAGTACATGTTACTTGGTGATATTATGCACTTAAAGAGCATATATGTATATAATGAATATGCAACATAATGTGCAACTAATTTGAATATTTTTTAGATTAGCGAGGCTTTTGTGAGCAGTTACTTCACCCAATCTCTACTAATTAAAGATTAAATTAAGAGTAAATTTCACACCACCAAATAGTCCATTGATCTATCTAAAAGTTACAAAGGACCTTCCTTACTGTTAAATCGTCATTAAAGATGATGTAATATTACTAATAATCTTATTTATTAAATAAAAAATAATTTATTTATTAAATAATAGAAGGTTATCATAATATCATGCTAACTTTACACCAAACAAACACTAACAAAAAGTATTGAATAGTTATGGAATCGGGACTCATGATTGTCCTTACGGGCCTACCTTTTCTTATCTTAGTTGTGATGTTGTCTGATTCATATATATATATATATATATATACGTGTGTGTGATGTGTGAATGTCGAGTGAAAGGACTACACAATCAATTATGCATGAACATTGCCTTGGGGCATCCATTTTCATCCTTGTATATACTTTATTTTCATTATCAAATATAACATTTTTAACTGACATATATATTATTCTGGATAATATCTATATATATATATATATAGAGAGAGAGAGAGAGAGAGAGAGAGAGATTTGTGGTCTCAGCCAACCACCCTTTTCTGTGAGAAAAAAAAGAAGAGAATAATAAAATAAAATAAATTGAATTGAAGAACTTGGTAGGTTGAAATCACCTATCTTTGGTGGTGGAGCGTAAAAACACCTAAATTTCGCATAAAGATGATGAACTTGTGGGTGAGACTGTTAACTATTTCAAAATATTAAAAATGAATGAATGTATGAAAAATTAGTCATGTTACTTCATATATTTAGGATAATATCTTGCAAATATATATATATATATATATATAGGATAATAAAAAATTCTATCATAAAGTGTTAAGAGATTTTTCAATGTTGGTTGAGGATAAATAATATCCTATTCCTAGCCAAAGATGGCATAACCATTATAATTTTGATTACCAATAGTTCCAAAATACAAGTTCTGCTTTGGGTCAATATCTACCAGCTGCTTCGAGTCTTCAGACCTCATGATCAGCTAATTGCTTCCAAACATTATTTTGCCAAGTGGACCCCACTAATAATATAATCAATGGTTTTCCTAACAAAGGCAGCGCCTCCAAATAATCAAAACCGTCCATCAAATTCCTAAGGGACCCATCTATTCGACAAATTATTAGATCAGATGCCCTGCATCATATGCTACATAGTGGTCTAGGAGCTGCTGGGAAAGAGAGTCGCGTTTGGGTGGAAAAGAATATTAGAGTAACTTGCTCCATAATTTATCTTACTAGAAAAAAAAATGGGTATATATAAAAGGGCAGAAAAAGTTATACAATAACTTCAACTTTTGAATCATTTACAAGCACCCAACCCAGATTATATTTAATTTTTTTAACATTACACCAACAAATGGAAGACTTTTAAAAAATCAACATTCAATGAAATGTATTATTAGTATTATTATTATTTTTTTGCTTAAAATTTCATCAATTTTCTATAATGCTTTTTTTTTACAGTGTAAATGCACTTAATTGAATAATTACTGCATAAATTTAAAATTACACAGTGAATTGAGTATTTAAATACTGAATTGAGTAATGACTACCAATTGGATTGCTACTGACAAGTAATTAAGAACTGACTACTGACAAACCCAAACGCGGCCTTGTATTATATTGATAAATTATCCTTGTTTCTTACCCTTTTTTTTTCACGAATATGATTGGAATAGATAGACACGTCTTCCTAACTCCACTTCACGTGAGCATATGCTTGGATAATTTTACTGTTAGCCTATGAATTTTTATTTCTGCCATTATATTCTCTCATATTTACATTTATTCACTGAGATGGTCACGTGAGGAAAAAGTACACTTATTGAATTCCAAAATTGTCCCTGAAACGACTTGTAATAACAAGGACAACCGACAGAATATGCTGACTACACTTATTGGTTTAATTTTTAGGGTCCCACCACAAGGCGAACTGTAGAGAACATGAACTCATTTTGTCTCCACTCTCTTCTTTTTATTTGTCTTTTTGTCCTTCAAATACAATGCCACTCTAAGTTCTGTTGAATTAAATTTATTTATTTATTTATTTATTTTAAATAGAAGTATAAGTCTAATTTGCATAGCTTAAAAACCAAATAAAAATTAGAAGAGATATAATTGAACTAATATACATACTAGTTTTTTACCTTCTTCACTTTTTTATATTTTTAGTATTTTTTTTTATCCGGTCAAAATTACTTATTCTTAATTTTTTTTTTACTCTGTCAAAAGGTATAATTTATTCGGTAAAGATAACTTTTTTTTTCTTCTTTCAAAACAAATAATTTATAATATTTTTTTTGGGTCCTCTCAATAGATTTAATTTATTCAACAACAATAAAAAAAAATTTAAGTAATTTTTTTTTTGAATCCTATCAAAAAATAATTTATTCAACAATGATAACTATTTTTTGAATACTTTTTAATTTTAAGTTCTCGCCAAAAGATTGGTGAAGGAGTAAATAAAACCTTAGTAACTTGTGAATATTATTGTTACAAATAGACAAGGTAAATAAGCTTATTCTAATTGTAACATACCAATAGTAGTAATATTTTCTAATTTTGGTCCAAGAATTGGACTTTGTCATGTACATAGAAGCTTGGTATAATAAGGATATAATATAGAAGTTTAGTATAATAAGGACAAAAATTTTAATCTAACGGTCAAAAGTGATTAAAAAATGAATCATGTGGTCTAAAATGTCTTTTGCTATGTATAGTCTAAAATCATTCTATCTAACAATTACGGTTGCGAGTACATGATATATATATATATAAGCTTCGTATAATAAGGACAAAAATTATAACTTAACAGTCAAAAGTAATTAAAAAATCAATCATGTGGTTTAAAATGTCTTTTGCTATCTATTGTTTAAAATCACTCTATCTAATAATTATGATTGCGAGTACATGATAGTACTATATATATATATATATAACCTAACAGTCAAAAGTAATTAAAAAATCAATCATGTGGTTTAAAATGTCTTTTGCTATCTATGGTCTAAAATTACTTTATCTAACTATTACGATTGCAAATGCATGATAGTGCTATATACTTACAAATGGAATGAAAATATAATGAAGTTGGGAATGGAATGATCATTATCATTCCAATGTTTAATGATGTAAGAATTAAATGGTAGTACCTTTCAGCATGTTATATTTTTTCATAAAACATAATCAATTTTTAAAATGAGACATTTGACCAACTTTAATTTAATTATCATGTAAAAAAAAAAGTTAATTATCCATTCAATTAAAACTTTCAAATTCAAAATATAATTTGTCTTTTTATTCTAATCAAAAGATTAATATAATCTTTTATACGAAAAAAAAATACTTTATTAAAAATTGAAAGTGATAAAACAAGGACCTTCCTTTTTTTTTCACAACTTAAAATATAGCAAGTTATATGTATGAGTATGTAAAATGAATATATATATAGGCGTGTGACAAATATATAACATACATATTATATATATAGAGAGAGAAACTAACGCTAATTACCTATTATATATATACATACATGAGAGAAAAATGAATTTTATATATCTATTAAATATATATATTATATTATAGAGTGAGTTGTAAAAGAGAGATAAATTAATGAAGATGAAGATAATAATTTTAATAAAAAGTGAGAATGAAATGACTATTCTACAGTTCAAGAGAGAGAAAAAGTAGAATGGCCATTTCATTCTACCTTTATTTTTTGTATCAAACTATATATATTATATGGGTGTATGCATGTGTATGCAGAAGACGACAGCTTACTAAACCTTGCAACAGGTCAAGCACTCCACAATAGCTTTTTAAGGTTGTGAAACAATATTATAAGAAGTTATGACTAATCCTTATTTCCTTTCAAGTATAAAACATCCATCATCCATGTTGGTTGTGTAACAAAAACAAACTCCTTATTTCGTCTCTCCACTCTCTCTCTCTAGAATGAAAAAGGAGAAGAAAATGGAAGTGGTGACGAGGAGATAATACAGCGCGCTCTCTCTCTCTCTCTCTCCATCCCTCTGATATATCTCAATCCCATCCCCACAAAAGCAAAGACGAAGACGTAAACTCTCTCTCTCCCTCATTCCACCATTTTTGCCCCCTTCTGAATTACACCCTCTGATTCAGCTCACCGACACAATATTCTCTTTCTTTCACTCCGATTTCGCCCTTTGTTTCGTCGCAATTTCTCTCTCAATAAATTCGCACGCAATTTCGTTTTTCTTTCCACCAAAATTTGTATCTCTCTCTCTATTTTTTTCTTCCCTGTATATCTGTTTCCATCTTCTCTCCCATTTTTATTCTGCCCTTTGCCTCTTCCTATATTTTCTCTCTAAAACATCCAATAAGGCCTCCATCTTTCAACCAAAAAAATCGTTTTCTCTATACATTTCTGCAAATTATTGTCAGTTTTCTTGTTAGATCGTCTTTGGTTACAAGTTTCATGATTTTTGTGCAACTGGGTCATTGAGCAGTCCCCGGAAAATCATGTATCCGGATCTGATTGAGCCAACATTGCCGGAATCGTCGTCGGTGGAGTCTTCACCGACTCCTTCGCCTCCCAAGAGATCTGTGGGAGAAAATAGCCCCTTTGCAGATCTCAGGGGGGTTCAGTGGCGTATAGATTTGGGGATTTTGCCCTCTTCTTCTTCCATAGATGATCTTCGCCGGGTCACTGCAGATTCTCGTAGGAGGTAACTTTCCTCTCAATATGTGTAGTTGGATATGGATCTGCTCAGCTTGGAATGTTTATGATTAAGAAGGGAAAGGTTGCAACACTTATATATATATATATATATATATATATATTGTTTTTGTCCTTGTAACTAGAAAGTATCAATTGATTTTGTGCTTAAAATTACTAAAGGGAAATTATTTTTATTTTGTTCACGGGTGAAATGATCACCTTGATTGAATTTGGAAATTTCTAGTAATATGTTGTCAAAGAAGGCAAAGTTGGTTTATTTCTATTATTATTATTTTCTTGTCGTTCTATCTTATTTCGAGAACACAATTGGTTTTTGTCTTAAAAATTATTTTTAATCTAGTAATTTTGGTAATGTTTTTATTTTCTTCTGAATGATCATAATTTTTGTAGTGATTTTAATAGTTATTGGGGTTCATTTGAAGTTCAATGAATGAAGTTTGGTTTACTTGGAACTTATTTTAAAGGAGAAAAAAAAAAAGAAATAGAAAATGCAGTTTGTCAATTTGTTTATGTTTCAAGCCATTGGGAGAATTGGACATCTTGAAAGTTGAGTGTCTTTAATATCTTCCATATGTTTGGATGATATACTGATTTTTTATAGTTATTTTAGCTTTGATTTTTAATGAGGTTTTCTTCTGATTGGAAACCTGAAATTTAAATATTGGGTTTTGGATTTAAATTATAGGAGTTGCGACTTCAGGAATCAATGATGTGATGGAAATGTATTGCTGAACTTTAAGCAGGGTTTTTATGTAAGGGGTCAGAGTAACTGCTATTGCATTGCAAGCTAATGTGGCTTATCTATTGCTTTAAGTTAATTGGTGTTCTTTCTCAGATATGCTGCTTTGAGGAGGCGGCTCCTAGTTGATTTACACATACCCAAGGATGGAAGTAATTCTCCTGATCTTGTCATGGACAATCCATTGTCGCAAAATCCAGGTTAGATCTTATAATGCTTATTGATCACCTGACATTTTCTTTTTTGTTCATTTTAAGCATTCGCCCTAGTGAATTACTTTTGAAGTTCTTGCCTTGTTTTTGCATGTTTCTTCTCCTTCTATGTCTGCTCAAATCTCAATTACAAAATTTCATTATATTTTCTGTCTCATTGGGTCATCTCAGTGGTGATTAATTTTACACATGGAATGATTGCTGTTTTATCTACCAATATTTAGAGCTTGCATATTGAAGTATGATTTATTAGGTGTCAGTGCAGAAAGGTAGTTGCATCACCCCAAACTGAAACCATTACCACCTCTCCTTACCAACCCCAAAAGTAAATAGGGAAAGAAAGAATGCAATGTCATTGGGGAAATAAAATTTAAAAAAAAAAACAAGAATTTTAATACAGAGAATAAGATAAAAAAAACTAGAATTTTAGTGCATTTTTTTAGACTATTGCTGCCAAATTTGATTTGTATCAACTGGCTTTCCTTGTCAATTGATGCAATTGCCATTCTTTGTTGATTTGTCACGCAGATAGCACGTGGGGTCGTTTCTTTCGGAATGCTGAATTGGAGAAAATGGTTGATCAGGATTTGTCCCGTCTATATCCCGAACCTGAAAGCTACTTCCAGACATTGGGATGCCAAGGCATGTTAAGACGAATTTTGTTATTGTGGTGCCTTAGACATTCAGAGTATGGTTACAGACAAGGTAAGTTGTACTGTTTCCTTAAAACATTGACTATCCATTGTTTTTGGTTTTATACAATTATTAGTTAGATACATTGCTCTATCTATATGTCTGAGTAAATGAAATTTCGATTTTAAGTCCTCATTGGAATACATATGAATTTTGCAAAAAAACAGAATCAGATATGTTCTCTCCCTTTTTTCTTTTGGTTCAAAAAAAAAAAAAAAAAAGGACTACCCTAAAATAAAAGAACATGAAAAATGACTTATTTTCTTTCTTCTGCCAAAGGCAAATTCACATGATAATCATTGCACAAGTGCAAATTTCCCCCTACTTAAAAGATGTGCACATTGTGTTTTACGTGTTATTCACCAATTAAACTAGAAGATTCTATTCAGGAAAGGAAAAAAAACTAGAAAATTTTGTTCTTGTAAAATATTATACTTTTTATAACACCGTGCGGCTTACCTGGACATGATGGATGTTCTTGTGAACCTAAATGCATTTAGATCTCAAGTCATTTTCTCTCAAGTATGCTTGTTGCTACAGAATTTGTTTCCTAGGTGAAAAAGAAAGAAAGTGAAACTAATTTAAGATTGCTAGAAACAATATGTTTAGGCAGTTGCCTATAGAGATGGCAATGGGGCAGGTTTAGAATGGGTTTCCTCAAACCCTACCCTGTCCTGCCCTGTTTTGAACCTGGGACGGGTTTTAAACTTCTCTTCCCATCTTCACTCATCACTTGCAACAGTAATTCTGTCCCTGCCTGTTGTGTCCCATTTCTTAATCAGTAATACAAGTTCTCAATCAAACTCAGATGATAGACCAAAATCAAATAGATCTTGTTGTTTACCCTAAAGTTGAAAACCTATATAGAAAGAGAGAGAGGGAGGTTTGCCTAACCGTAGTACCAAATCACTGGGGTCTTTATGGGCTTCTAGATCGGGGATGACGATGGTGTTTTTGGAATTTCTCTCCAGTCGGCGGTGATTCCACCACCGAATTTGGAGCATATCTAAGCCGGTGTGTTTGGTCAATGCTCTTGTTTTGTTACATTCTCTCTCCAAGAGTACTTTATCTCTCGAGAATTTCGTCCATCTTTCTCCTCTCATATCCAAAACAGAGCACAGTTGTATAATAAAAAAGGCAGTTGTTTATATAATTCTTTCTGTTTTTTTTTTTCTTTCTTTCAGGAATGCATGAACTCTTGGCACCATTGTTATACGTTCTCCATGTTGATGTGGAGCATCTTTCACATGTGCGAAAGCTTTACGAAGACCACTTCACTGATAAATTTGATGGCATCCCCCTTCATGAATGTGAAATAGCATATAACATTGGTTTTAAGAAACTTCCCAAGTCCATGGAGGGTGAAATTGACTCTCAAAAATGTTCAGTGAAGGTTAGTAGTCTCGACGAACTTGATCCCAAGATACAAGCCACTGTATTACTAACTGATGCTTATGGGGCAGAAGGTGAACTGGGTATTGTCTTATCCGAGAAATTTATGGAGCATGATGCTTATAACATGTTTGATGCTTTGATGAGTGGGGCTGGTGGTGCATTTTCCATGGCAGAATTTTTCTTGCCTTCTGCTTTGGATGGCTCACACACTGGGTTGCCTCCCGTCATTGAAGCTTCTTCTGCATTGTACCATTTGCTTTCTATAGTTGATTCATCTCTCCATAGCCACCTTGTTGAGCTAGGGGTTGAACCCCAGTACTTTGCCCTCCGCTGGTTACGAGTTCTATTTGGGCGTGAGTTTGCACTTAAAGACCTTTTGATAATCTGGGATGAAATATTTGCATCTGAAAATGGTAAATTAAACAGTAGTGCTGAAAATGACGCAGAGCCCAGCTATGGGGTCCTCAATTCGCCAAGGGGAGCATTCATCTCAGCCATTGCAGTTTCAATGATACTTCATTTGAGATCTTCCCTGCTTGCCACTGAGAATGCTACTGCCTGTCTTCAGAGATTGTTGAATTTTCCAGAGAATATAAACCTGAAGAAACTGATAGCGAAGGCAAAATCCTTGCAGGCATTTGCATTAGATGCTAATGACTCGACCCCATTGCCGAGACATACTGGGGCATATAACCTGAGTAAACCAATGGTTGTGAGAGTTCACAGCCTTCCGTCGGATTCCAGTTCTCCAAGGTCTCCACTGAATTTGGTACCTGAGAGCTATTGGGAAGAGAAGTGGAGAGTTTTGCACAAGGCAGAAGAACTTAAGCATGGCAGTTTAGAAAACCAAGTAACCAGCCGCAAAAAGGGTTGGTCAGAGAAAGTGAGATTGAGTTTATCTAGAACTGGATCTGCCCCGTCCCCTTCTAAGGTTGATAGTGGAACAAAGGACACTAGGTCATCTGTTAGGAGGAGTTTGCTGGAAGATTTGTCTCGGCAGCTTGGATTTGAGGAAGATACAGAGAAAACAGCGTGTGATGAAGTTCTTGACCAGAAGCATCCTTCATCTGTAGAAGCAGAGGTGGTTAGTATTTCTAAGAACTTTGCTTGCACAGCTGAGGAGAGGTGCTTGAATGGAAATGCTGGCAGTGAAGAGAACTCTCCTATTTTTTCAGATCCACCAAGCCCTCTCTGTGGAGCTAATGAACATGAAAATGAATCAGAGAGTAGTGTCACGTCAAATTTATCCACTGATGAAAATGATGTTGAACGCAGTAATGCTGAGTCATGTAAGACTAACTCAGGCTCACCTCTTCTGGTCTCGGATTCCCTAGAGGACATCTCTTCGACATCTGGACAGAATGATGGTTCTGCGGAAAAATCAGCAAGTATGGTTGTGTCAAATTTGTCCACTCATGAAAATGATGTTGAACCCAGTAATGCTGAGTGTTGTAGGACTAACCCAGAGTCCCCTATTCCAGTCTCAGATTCCCCAGAGAACATTTCTTTGACATCTGGACAGAATGATGCTGCTGTGGGAAAATCAGCAAGTTTTAAGGAGCGGAAGCGTCTGCCGGGTAAATTCCAGTGGTTTTGGAAGTTGGGACGGAATGGTGGGGAAGGGACATCTGAGAAAGGAGGTACTTCTGAGGCTACAAAAGCTTCCAGTGGAGAGAGTGATCTGAAAAATGCAGTGATCTCTTCTACAGCTGATGGGTTTAGCACTTCTGTGATAAGCAAAGGAGATGCCATGGACCAGAATGTGATGGTCACTTTGAGGAATCTTGGGCAGTCCATGCTTGACAATATTCAGGTAATAATCTGAATTAATTTTGCTGTGCCGGTGATTGTGGACAATAAAGGAAAAGTAAATTAGAACATTTTTTTCTGCGTAATTAGGATGCTTATGTTTGGGGATTCATTCTGCAACAGTAACTGAATACTCTCTCTTATAACCCAAAACTTACATGCTTCTTCCAGGCCCTAATTTAGCAAGAAATTTGCTGATAATTTGACTCTTAACTCGATAAAGCTTTTTTCCCCCCCCAACTATTTGGAGTCAGTAATGAATCTCTTTCCGCCTAAGGTCATAACCTTTGTTAAACCACACGCTATCGTATCTTATCTTTCCTAACTATCTCAACCCATGTTAGTTTTAGTTTTTCCCTTCCCCTAGCATCATTACCTTCAATAAAGAGTCACTTTTCTCAACTGGTACGTACCATCATTGCATTTAATATACGCGCTACAGCATATAGTTCATGTGGGTTCTGATAAATGGAAGTGAGTCTTCATTGGAGTTGATATCGTTCCTACTTTGTTAGTTATTCGTCTGGTGTGTGATCTCTTAGAATTGGTGAACCTGTAACTAATGATTTACTTTGCAGGTGATCGAGTCGGTTTTCCAGCAAGATCGGGTTCAAGTGGGGTCCGTAGAGAACTTCTCTAAAAATGTTTTAGTGGGCAGAGGACAAGTTACAGCCATGACAGCTCTGAAGGAGCTTCGGAAAATCAGCAACCTTTTATCAGAGATGTGAGGTGGGAATTATTTAAATTTAATCTGTATATACATTTTGTAATTGCTATTCTCAAGTGCCAGAATAAATGAGTCTCTTCGGCTTCTCATATCTTTTATGTCTTCTGAGCAATATAAATTTTGTTATGCATTCGAGACTGGTGTAAATAAATAGAAGTTTCCTATTACAATATTATGTCAAGAACGGTAATTTCTTGTTGCCAATTTTGAGCAGCTATCAGCAGATCAATCATATAAGGTCCTGCTATGGTTCATTTGAATACTGAATGTATCAGACAACTAACAGCAAACTCATTGAAGAACTGGAAAAAATGTCTTGTACCCAATGATTTAAGAGCATGTTTGGCGTTGAACTTGTCAAAAAAAGTGCAGTTCAAATAAAAGTCTTGCATTGTGGAAGATTATAGTGTTTGGTGTCATCATATTTCAAACAGTTTTCATAAAAATAAATAAAATTATTCTATAGACTTCTACCTCAACTTGCAAACACATTCAAAAAGTTCCAAATTGAACTTTGACTAGAAGCTGGACTAAGATAAAAAGTGCATCTCTTTACTTGCCAAAAAGAAAAAAAAATGGGAATTTTTCTCTTTGTCACCAAACACAAATGGAAGTGAATTTTTAAAATAAACATGCTCTTAATCAAGATAGGGCCAACATTACCCTAATTGAGCAAGGGATGAGACAATCTACAGCCAAATGCCCCAAGACAACACTTTAAAATTGAAGCACTTCCAACGAGTGAATGCAAACTTGAAAGCAGAAAATCGGTTTATCGGCAATTTGTGGCAACAAAAATCAAATGAAAACATACCCAATGTACCAAACTAGCCCTCAAGAAAGATGCTCAACTTGTCAAACCAATCCCTCTCATGGTGGAATGACTTGGTCACTTGGGTTTCTATAAATGCTCACAAACCGAAGAGCACTACTACGTATTAACAACCACAGGGAAGGGATGTAAACACCACAGATCAACTCCAAACAGGTCAGGTCTAGTGAAAATGGGAGGAAAGAGAGAAGCTGCAATGGCTTTATAATAAACAGGATGTGTATCCCTCATGCTTGGGATCAAACAATCACAATAATTCAATACATTTTTTTTGGTCACTTGTATATGTTTGAATTGAAGCATGACCAAGGAAATCTCGAAATGAATGTACATAGTTATGTTCAATGATCAAAATAGTACATCATTTGTTTAAGAATCAATGATCAGTATCTCTCAGTACAAAAACAAGAATAGAATCACATTGTACTGAGTAAATAAAGAATGAGCTTGTCAAACTTCACAGCAACTAAGAGGATCAACTACTCAAAAAATCAAAGAATATAATGGAATTAAAGGGAAAAAAAGAAAGAAGAAGTTGATCTCTAGAGTAGCGTGTGATTTCCCTGTGGTGGCGTTGCACTCTGCGGGTAATTGAAGGGATCTCCAAACGGGTTTGAAGACCCCATATTTGGCATCTCTTGTTGAGGATACTGGGGTGGATACTGATGAGGTACCATTGTCAACATGTTTGGTTGTTGTTGCTGATGCTGTTGCAGCATCATTTGCTGTTGCTGCTGCTGCTGAGCCATCATGGCCATCTGCACGTTGGTCGGGGGTGCTATGCTAATGGACATTGCAAATGGATCTTGCTGATCAAATGAATTTTGCACAGGCATTCCGTATCCGTAGCCTGAATTATAGCCTGCATTCTGCAGCTGTATTTGTCTCCTGGCAGTATCATCTTCATACAAGCTATCAAGTAATAGCTTGTCAAATCCACCGGCCTGACACCAGAAACCAAAATGTATTAGTCGTCGAATATAAACAGATATAATACTTCCATACAGAACACTAGTAAAATGACTCATATATATAATGCACTACAATTCTGGTGGAATTTCAAAAAACAACAATGATTCACATTTACTGATTTACAATTAGGGATGCAACTCAATTCTTGTTAGGTGACTTTCACTTTTACATTAAACCAAATCCGAAGTGCAGAGCATCAACCAAGGCATTAACCCAAGCTAAGAGACCTGAGTTTCATGCGTCGTGATGATGCAAACAACTAAAACACAGCGGTAGAAATGATAATTAAACTGCCGTAAACCAAATGCAGCACAAGTCAAGTTTCTATTTAGGCAGTTCGTAGTCTAAATGAGGTAAGATTAACCCACCCTACTGGTTCTTAAAGAGACTTCTACACAGAAAATTCAACCTCAACGCATTTTCAACCCATAACCGAACCAATATCTCAACTAACAAATTGAAGAAATTTAAACTGACACTCAGTCAGTTGGCTTAAATCTGAGTATCATTTCTACTAGAAAAAATAAAATGCAGCAAAACCTTATTAGGGGAGCAAAAGGAACTAACCAATTTGTTTTCTGTCATCTGGCTATTATTAATGTTGCTTGGTGTGGTAACCAGCGCTAGCTCCCATCCTGAAGTATTTCCAATTTCAGTCAACGCTCGATTTGCTGATAAAGGATCACCCCCTGAACAATAGTGCAAGATATCAGCACAAGTTCAAAATAATGCATATGGGCAATAGGTTAGTCAAGAGAGTGACACCATAATTTCAACTGATGGTTCCTGCTGGAAACACAAGAATCTGGATTGCATCTATTGTCTGTTAAAAGAGTGCCACTAGATGTACTAAAGGAAGTCATAATTCACTAGTCCATCCTTCAAAGATCTTTGTGCTTGGCTTGTCCTAAATGGATAATCATAAGCATCTTTTGTTGGGACCGTTGAACATTGTATTTGTTAGAAGAAAAAGAAAAATAGACAACAATAATCACTCAAACAGGGTGAATTTTGAATTTTAGGTCAATTGGATATAACTATTCCAGAGTTAAAATTTATATTGCACTCTACCATGACAGGCTCAACTCAACGAAGCATTGTCCCAAATATTGGAACCCGAATTACATGAATCCTGTTCCCAAGCAACATAGGTATCAAAATTTCCCATTGAAAGTTAAAACACTATGCAACTTACCAGGTGGAATTATGGCAAGAGCCATTGCATTGCCTTCCTCTAGCTCGGCAGCTTTTGGATTTATTTCATTCAAACCCTGCATACACACGTTCAGTAATAAAATAAAATAAAATAAATAAATAAAACCAAAAAAAAGTTGAATAATAATATATGTTATTGGAATTCACTAAGCCAATTGAATCACAAAAATCAAAACAATTTTTTTTTTTTTAACTTACCAGTAGATCCCCAGTATCTTCAGTTGATATTAATGGTGGAGCTTCACCCTCACTCTTAGGCTGAGGTTCTTCCTGCGTATCTACCATTGTTTCTTCATCTTCAACTTCTTCAGCTTCTTCAACTTTTTCTTCACGTTCTTCAGGGGCAGGTTCTTTGGGTTTATCAGGTTCTTCATTTGTCTCCTGATACTCCTATTTTTTAAGTCAAAGAATAAACATAAACCAAAATTAAAATATACACTAGCCCATGATTTCAAAATAAGACATATATTTGTTAATAGTGAACCCAAGCCAATTTGAACAAGTTTCTCAGATTCAAATTAACTGAAGATAATTTAGGTGAAATATACGGCAGGAATTCAACTGAAAACAAGAACAAATAGGTAGGACTTCAGAATACATGGAAGTTCCATCATTAGTTTGGCTGAATTTCAAGAAATAAAAAAAATGAACAAAATTTTGAAAAAGTCAGTTTGCTGAAATTTAGGCACTGCTTCTGCAATTTAGCGCCGGGGGGGAGGGGGGAGAAGTAAGCACCATGAATTCACAAATTGACAACTGTGTGGAAGACTTTGCTTGTAGAGAACCACAGAAAACAACATCTATAATGCAAGAATTCAATCAATTATCCAGCCCAAAAAGTACTAGAATATAACTGATCATCAGGTGCCAATGCCATTGATAAAAGCTTGGGCTGCCTAGCGTGAGAATGCGGGGTCGAGTCTGAAGGCAGTCACTTTGTGCAAATAATGGCAAAGGTATGAATTCTACTTAGTTCACCGCTCCCAAGCCTAGCATCATCAATGAGTGGGAACTGCATAGGGTAATAATTTTTATGGCCCTTTAATCATTAAATATAATGATCAGTCTATAAATAAATTCACAAGGTAATACTTTAGTGAATAACAACTTGTTCTGAGAAAAAATATTTGAGGATTTTGAAATGTTCAATCACTGACAAACAATAATGGCTGTTACAGTCATAGGGTCTGAATGATGCAGCTAGACCAATTTTAATTCCAAAATTTTTGCAAGAAATTAGTACCATTTCCTTCTTTACTGAAGCCATCAAATGTTTGAATAAGTTTGGCTTAGCCATTATCAAAAGACAAACCAAGGGTGATAATAAGACATGCAAGTTGAATACAAGCTGGGGATGACAATTATCGCGTTCGGATTATAATAGTTCAGCAACCTAGAAGAAACTTTTTCCTGTATTCCCGACTTCCTCTACTGCTCTACATGTATGTTAAGATTGAGAGGTTGTCAAGATTACACCATTAAGGTGTACAACAAAACCTAAAAAGGAGGTGTATATTATATTGCAAGCATTTATCTGAACCTAATCAATAATATTGACATTTTCAAGTTATTTTACTCAAGAACCCTTTCGCTCAGTTCTTCCCTACCAAAAACAGGAATGCTAAAGGTGATAAGAAGACATTAATAGCACTGCTTTTATGACATATATGTTTCAAAGGGGAAGCCCAAAGCGAAATGGTTGAGTGCTCTTACCAGTCTCCTATTTGAAACAGAACCTGTCTGAGGTGCTTCTCTTATATATTCTTCCATTGTTGCAAGAAATGAAGGAGGTGGCTGTTCAAAGAAGAAAAATCTAGTTATGAAAAGATGTGCATTAGAATTGACTAAATCTTTTCAATTTTTGAGTATGAGAAAGAAACCTGTCTCAACGTTGGAAACTGAAAGTTCCTAGCGAGATCCAATCCTTTACAAAATTCATAAAAATCAGCAAGCTGTTCAGCCTACAGAGAGGAAAGAAAGGAAAAGAATTAGCTTAGCCAACATAACACCACAAAACAGGCTCATCCTCTTTAAGCAAAAAATAAAAATAAATATGTGCAAACCTGTTGGCCAGCTCTTTTGTAGATATTGAGAGCTTTAACTGCATCGTGTTTGGACATGTCAAAGAACTGCATAAAGGTGAAGAGATGTTAACATTTAATATTAAGGAAGATTTTTAAATAGAGGGAGGATAGTCCTGTAAGAGCAAAAATAAAACCATACCATGTCCACAAGATTGATAATCCCATCATTGATGGCACAATATATCTTGAAGCTCTCTTTCAGTACCTACATGATCAACAGATGGAATTTTAATTAAAAAGTTTCGAACAAGCAATATGTGCTTCATGTAGATTCAGCATACTAATATGAGATCTTCCAAAGATTTAGGATAAGAGTTGACTTTTGACTTATAAAATGGTCCAAACTGCATTAATAAAATTTAAAATAACATTCCTATTAGATCCCTCTTCAGGGATGAGATGTTTGGTAGTGGAAATAATTCAAAATCAATATAAATGGTAAGAATCAGTCTCATGAGGTCCAAAAAAAGAATTAGAACGTATATCATGATAATCATTAATAGAGAGAAGAAGAGAGATCTCCATATGGTTTTTATTGATTTGGAAAAAGCCTATGATAGGATACCTAGAGATCAAATATGGAGGGTTCTAGGAAAGAGAGGAGTCACAAAGGGATACATGGACACAATAAAGGACATGTATGATGGTTGTGTAACTATAGTTATAATGCCTGTAGGGGATATAAGTGAATTCCCAATTACGGTAGGCTTACATCAAGGATCAGCATTAAGCCCATACCTTTTTGCCTTGGTAATGGATGAGCAGACAAGACACATCCAAGATGAGATTCCGTGGTGTATGTTATTTGGCGATGATATTGTTTTAGTCGATGAGACTAGCTAGAGAAGACGTTAATGCCAGATTGGAGGTTTGGAGAGAAGCTTTAGAACTAAATAGGTTTAAGATAAATCAAAATAATACTAAATATATGGAGTGTAACTTTAGCAAAGTTAGAAATACAAATGAGGATGTAGTGAGATTGATAATCAAGAGGTACAAAAAAGTGAACATTTTCGCTATTTAGGCTAAATTATTCATAATGAGAGAGAAATTGGAGATGACATTAATTATAGAATCAATACAGGATGGGTTAAATGGAAGAGTGCATCTAGTATATTATGTGATAAGCGTATCCCCTTACAATTGAAAGGGAAGTTATATCGAACAGCTATTAACCCAGCCATACTTTATAATATAAAATGTTGGGCAACTAGGAAACAACATTTTCATAAAGTGAGTGTGGCAGAATTGCGAATGTTGAGATGGATGTGTGGTAAGACTAGAAAATATAGAATTAGAAATGATCACATTTGGGAGATTGTTGGAGTAGCACAAATTGGAGATAAAATGAGAGAAAACCAGTTAAAATGGTTTGAACATGTGCAGAAAAGACCTTTAAGTGCGCCCGTTAGGAAAAGTGACAGTCCACATTGAGGTGATCAAAGCTGTCGTGGGTAGAATTAGTAAAGAATGATATGGTAGCATGTGGATTGACTAAGGCTATGGCCTTAAATAGAGCGGAATGAAAATATAGGATTCATGTAACCGACCCTAAGTAGTTGAGCAGAAGGCTTGATTGTTGTTGTTGGTATCGTGATAATGATTAATGGTGCATATGCAGTCTTGTGATTACAAATACCTTTTAG
Organism: Cornus controversa; assembly: GCA_026545225.1. Lineage (NCBI taxonomy): Eukaryota > Viridiplantae > Streptophyta > Magnoliopsida > Cornales > Cornaceae > Cornus > Cornus controversa. The sequence continues at coordinate 57,693,889 of CM048851.1, read as the reverse complement.
TCCTGCATATGTTACTGGCCTACAGCTATCCAGGAATTGTGGGAATGAATAAGATTTCTTAGAAAATATAAAATGTTAAAATTGTTAATACCCACTTCAAGTTGCAATTGGTGTGCATAAGAGAATAACTTTACATCTACCACAGTCCACAGAGGAATTAGGATATTTGAAAAACTTTAGTTCAGTTCAAAAACTGATAAAATTTTAGTCATTAAATATATATATAAAGCACAACATTTCTACAGTGTCATGCACTCTGAACAAACTCTACAATCAGAGCCTCTGAATCACTTGACTGAACACATGGTATTACATATCTAAACAGGATAAATCTACGCATGATAAAGAATTTTAGGGAGAAAATAAGTCTAGATAGATAGAGAATTAATTTTCTCTCTCTTGTTTAGATCAACTTCCTAGGTGGTGTGAGCTCCACCTCCCCAAATGGGGCAAAATATGTGTGCGCATTGCTTACTTGCCCAAAAAAAAAAAATATTCCTTAAAATGATGGTGGTGTGGCAGTCACATTAACATTCAATTAGTCGAATAAGTCAATACAGTGTTCAGTCGGATTATTAGCCCTTTCCTTTATATGATCACAGATTGTTTGGAAAATTACCATTTCATTGGAACAAATGCTATTTCTGCCACCAAAAAAAGAAAAAGAAAAACTGATGTAAATTATGCGTACCAGAGCCAAAGCATACTGTATGAGATAATTATGGTAAGCTGCTCCTTCAGGCTGCAAAAAAATTGGAGCAAATCAGATTTTCTTTTACCTTTTCTTTTGAGGAGAAAAACATGATAATAACAGAAGACAAAAAACATTACAATTCAAGTTGTAGAGATTTCTCTCAGAGCAGCTACTTCAAGAGATTGAAACAAGGATATTATTGTCTCAACTGTTACCTGGCAACCAATTAGGCGGAACAGAAGCTGCTGCAATGCAGGTAGCTGCTCCAACAGCTCTTCACCACTCAAAAGCCGCGTTCTACTATGCACCTAACATAACAAATAGTCCTTTGTAGTGTCCTTAACAATGCAAGAGAAAAGGGACTAATCTTAATAGATGCAGAAAAGCACACACCTTGGTTGATCCCGGTGATATTTTAGTTAAACGTTCTGTCTCAATGTCATATTTCAATATCCTAAAACACTCGAGTCTCTCTTCTAGAAAGAGTGCATATGTCCGAACCCATGCAGAGCAATCCCAAGCTGCGGAAACATATAACAGTTAAATAACAAAATATGTTGCTACATTTTCAAAATTCAAAAGTGCATGTATCCCCATCATGCATCCAATTAAGAACAACACAAAAAAGAATAAATCTAGATAATCAATTTACAGAGAGGGCTCGAGTCGTCCTTGAAATTGGATATTTGGAGAATATGTCCTCTGTGCGAGTAGTTCAATAGCTCCTCTCTGAAGGTTGGATCACCCTCTCTCAATGTCCTATGAATAACTATCAATGTCTTTATGGCAACCTGTGGGTAATCATCATTTAGATAAGAGATTTAAAGGTTGTAGAACCAAGTTCCTGGCTCAACAATTTGATATGTAAGTATAAACAATGCATTTGAGACCATGTAACTAAGGCATTCCTTGTTAGCATGCCTTATATATATATATATATATAGACGGAGTGCATGTTAGATGCATTCATATGTGACAACATATATTAGTTTGTAAACATTTTGGCAACCAAATAATAAGCAAATACATAAACAAATAAATTCAAGAATGGAAAATGAGAAGAAAAGACTATACAATCCAGTTGCGTGTCTTTGACAATCTCCTGGCAAGTGCATGAATGCAGTAGGCCACATCTGCCCGTGGATGTAGTACTGATGTTGCAGAGAAAATTTCTAAGGAAAAAATAAAAGTAAACAACAGAAATAAGATAACCTGAAAAAGAGAGAGAGAAGATGAATTGCCTAAAAGAAAAATAAAAATAAAAAATAGAATAAATGCATATTGAAAATGAAGATTTCAATTCAACACTAAAACATGGAAATCATGCTTCACATTAACAAAAATTCAGCAAAATTTCAATTACAAATTACAAAATTTTCAGAAAGTACAAAAAATGGGAAAAATTGCAAAAAGCAGATGGAGTCAGAGGGTTTCTGCATAGATCCACAACCTTAATCAATTGAATTCAATCCACAACCTTGTTCAATTGAATTCACATATACAATCAAAACCAATATTCACACAAACAATAAAAAATAATAATCAAACACAAATATATATATATATATATATATATATATATATATACACACACACATATACAAACTCACTTCTTACGTGCCGCTCCTTTGGAGGACTCTCAACGTGATTGGTGGCCTTAACAACAGCAATATCCAAATCCTTCCACAAAAATCAAACAAACATTACAATGAAACAATAAATGAATAGTTCAAAAGATTAACATATCAATAAATTTGAATTCAACTGAATCTGACAATTATCATAGCTAATGAACATTTTGTTATTTCCATCAAAATTGAAGGAATGATATACACACACACATTGATATTTATAATTATGCATACCTTGAATTCACTATTGACCTTGGCGAGGCCGACCTTGGTGGAGTCTTTGAGCGCCCCATAGGCTTTTCGAAAGCTCTGAAACGTACCCATTTGCCCTGAGGGCCTAACCTAGTGAATTGTGATATGGAAAATCTCTTCTTTTGATCAGAAGAAGAGAGAGAAAGAAGAGAGAGAAAGAGGAGGGAAGAAGGTGGAGGTGGTGATCTTCTCTGGTAATCGTAACAACAACGAACGAACGAACAAACAAACAAACGACTCTCTTTCTCTCTCCTCTTTTTTTTTTTTTTTCCCTCTCTCCAAAAATGTGCGCAAAGATGAAGGGAACATCAAGGGTGGGTGAAGTTTGGTCGTTTAGCAGTTGTCGGAGGTTAGCTAATCATTTGATCGAAAATTATAAAAAGGTTCTTTTTGTTTTATTACGAAATTACTCAATTACCTATTATTAACACTATAAATAGTGAGTTAATGGGAAGCAAAACGAGGCTGATTTGGTCCTTGCGAATTAAAAAACTGGACCCAGTTGAAGATCTATCTCATTGGTGGAAACGTAGTTAAAAGGCCAGGCTGGCATTCCCTTGTGAAACACGTATCTTTGGTGAGGGTATATTATGTTTAGATATTATATTCGCTAAATTGCACTAAACCCCTTTAGTTTTAAAAAATTGTAAAATATTTTCCCTATTTATTTATTTATTTATTTTTGATAACAAACACTCTCAATTTATCAACTATTACAAATTACCCCCATTATTTTGTCCAGTGGTATAAAGTTTGGATTTACAAATATGAGCTTTTGGCATATGATTAAATATATTATATTTCTGAAAGAAAAAATCACTTGATGAATTCTTATTTTTGCTTTTGTGATGATCCTTTTTAAAAAAAAAGTTATAGTAGTTTAAACACTAGTAGTATTTTGATAACAGTTTATACTTGGTGTTTATTGTTTATAAAAATAATTTTGTAAGATAAACATGATAATTTTTGTTTTGTTTATAAATTATCAAAACACTTTTAAAATAATATTGTAATTAAACTTTCAAATTCTAAACACTAAAATAGTGTTTTAATGTTTATGTTTATCCAAAAAAGAAGAATTTTTTTTAATCTAAAATGGTGATTATATTATTTTAATTAAAAAGTAAACCTAAAAGTGAGAAAATGAAAAGAAAGAAAATTATAAAAGGATATTGTTTGATACAACGATAAAAATGTTAGAATTATCAAGTGCAGACAAAATTAAAGAGTATTAATTGTCTTGAGAAAAAAAAATTGGTACAATATAAATAATTACTAATATACTTGATAATAAGAAATAGTTACTTGGGGTACCTATACTAAAAAAAAAAAAACCTTATTCGAGAAAAAAAAAAGGAAAGAGGTCACAACCATTTCCTTGTAAAAAAAACAAAAATGATATTTTGAACTCCGAGCGTGCACTCCAAATCATGACGAACTTATGTGGAGACTGAGGGGGGCATGGCCCCCAACAAAATTTTCAAATTCCTATTTTACAGGTCCTAAATTAAAATTACTATAAGATTTACTTACCAAAAACATATCCCCCAAACGGTAACTCTCATGAAGCTAATAAATATTTTAAGCTTCATTTTGGAAATCTAGATTTACATATATATATATATATATAATTCATATTTTTCTTCTCCGTATTGCTTAACAAAAAAATTGCATTATTTTAGCTTATATTTAGATTCACATATTTAAAATGAAAAACAACATGATATTAAAATCCACCACTGCTTATAGTTGAGAGATGATAGATTTAAAATACCTCAAGAGGGGTTGATTTCAAAATTAACTTCCTCAAATTATTGCACTACACACGTATGTACATATCATCTCTAATTCATAGCGCCGGGTTCAAAATATCATTAGTGTAAGAGCATCAGCCTCGGGCCGCTAACAACTTTTCCATGTAATATCCCTCGCATTGGGCTCGGGTAATGGTGGGCCCCACTTTGACTCGCAATAGAGCTGGGAGAATTTCTCCGGCCTTTCCCCTGCATCCCGGCCCACATGCAGGACCGACCTCTTTATTTTTTGGGATAATTACACTTACCTCTCTTCTAGTTTGGTTTTATAACACTTACCTCCCCTGTGTTTTGGAATATAACACTTACCCCCCTCTAGTTTGCACATTGGTAACAAATACCCCCTTTTGTCAATCAAACTAACGGTTATTACTAATATCATCAAAATTTAATCTTAAAAGGACAATTATACCCCACTATGAGCCACCATTTTGAGCAGACCCACTTCGGACCTTCAACCATAGCAACATCACCTCCAGAAGAGTCACCACTCATCACCTTTACCATCAACAATCACCATTGAAACCATTGCCGAGAAGACCCAGCTCTAGTCAAACCACTAGCCACTACCATCCCAATGCCATCCCATTGCTGAGAAGACCCAGCTCCAGCCAAACCACTAGCCACTACTATCCCAATGTCGGAGCTGTCATTGAAATCGAGACCCGCTAACTTCAGTTGCAACATTTTTGAGGGTATAATTGTCCTTTTAAGATTAAATTTTGATGATATTAGCAATAACTGTTAGTTTGATTGACAAAAGGGTGTATTTGTTACCAATGTGCAAACTAGAGGGGGGTAAGTGTTATATTCCAAAACACAGGGGAGGTAAGTGTTATAAAACCAAACTAGAAGGGAAGTAAGTGTAATTATCCCTTATTTTTTTAGGAGAACGCGTGCATTGCAGAGCTTTGCCTTTTCGTGAAGGCTGTACGATCAAATGGCTAAGGGTCTGTTTGGCTCTCGAAAAATGGCCAAAACTGTTTGGCGGAGCCAAACAAAACAGTCCCTAAAACGATTATATTGCCCAAAAAAGCAATATATATATATATATATATATATATATATATATATATATATAAAAGGTTTTTGGGTATGCCAAGGGCATTGTTTGGCAGAGCCAAATAGCCCCCAATGACTATCTTAGCCGATCAATGGACTAAAAAATATATTTAAAAAAAAAAAAGTAAAAAAATTGATTTTTTTTTCTTTTTCCTTTCTTTTCACATCTACAAATACATTAACTCTATCACCATTCACCTCACATCCAATTTATCTATCTTGTCTGCTCCTTTAATATACAAATCCTTTTTATTATCTCTATTTCTATTATCTTTTCCATGCTCATGAATCCAAATCCATAGATAACTGATCACCATACTATCCCTAACTCAATGAATCAAATGATGAGTTTTCGGTATTTGACATAAATAATACTGATTTTACATCTTGCTCACAACCACCGTTCAACATGAATTATGAATTCTCCTATGGAGAATTACAATCCATCTCATCAACCATTCCAATTTGATGCTACTGAAGTGCCGCAATCTAGTTGCTCCCAACCTCCTAGAAAGCAATCAGCTTCCCGAAATCCTAATTGATCCATGACTGAAGATGAAACTTTGTATCACGCATGGTTGAACGTTAGCTCTAACGTGATAATCAGTACAAACCAAAGGAGGTCAAGATTATAGATTTGAATTCTCGAAAATTGGCAAGAATATCTTGGTGCTCCATCTTGTCGAACTCACATCACTTTGATGAATCGTTGATCAACCATCCAAACAAAAATTAACAAATTATCTGGATACTTGATTATGATCGAAATAAATCAGGTTAGTGGCTACAAGAATGATGATACGGTAAGTTTTTAAATATTTTAAACATTCGACTTCTAAGTATTGTTAATTTTAAATATGTAGATAAATGTAGCAAAACATATGTATGCTAGTCAAAGTGAGAATGAGAAATTTATGTTAGATAAATGTGACTAATTCTGAGACACAACACTAAATGAATTTTATATTTTGGAAAGGCAAATAAAAAAAAACAAAAGAAGTAACAGCTGATTATGAGTAAAATTCAGATTGATGTTAATGGGCTTATTGCTTATTGAGAGTCATCTACTCCATCAATTAATGTAGCGACAACCTCAAGTTCAGTTGAAAGATTTACACACATCGCGAAGATGATTTATCCATTGTTGAAGAATCTCAATCATTACAACAACCACTAGGACGAAAAATGGCAAAACATAGAGGAAATAGAACAAATCTCAAACTTTTGGTCAATTATAGCATAAATTCGTTAATTGTTTTGATGATATAAAAGTTCAGATTGATTCTCAGAAAGCGTGGCTGCCCAATTAGCATTGTTTAAATCTGAGTTGTATTTTTTTCATTTATTTTTAATTTGTATTGTTTAAACCTATGTTGTATTTGTTTTGCTTTATTTTAAATTTGTATTGTTTAAACTTATGTTGAAAAATTAAATATTTTTTTTAAAATAAAATTTATTAAACTATTGTTATTTTTTAGCTAGTGAGAATTTAGATAGGCTAATGTGAACCAAAATCTACAAAGTTGAAAATGTTGACGTGACTCTGAAAAAATGCCGATATGACTTTTGAAAAAATTGAAGTAAAAAATTTAAAAAGCTAAAATCTGAAAGAGCCCCCTCTAAAGATCGTCTATTGAAATGGTTATTCCTTACTCATTTCCACAAGGCTCGTGTTACACTGTATACCCCTATTTTTTTTCTATTTTACGTTAACTTGTAGCATGAAATGTCTCTTTTACTTTTAATATTTTATTAATTTTCAAATAAAAATTCTTTTGACGTGAAATGTCATTTATGCCCTACATTTCTAAAAGTTTGAATCTTTCTTTTCTTCTCTTTTATGCTTTCTTTTCTCCCCTCCCATTGCCGCCACCGTTATCATCACGGCCACTTCGATCCCCACCACTTCCAACACCACCGCAATCCCCAAGATCACCACCACTTTCGCCACCACCAAACTAGTATTTACATTCAAGAATGAGAAACACAACCACACTTGTCGACAGAGTGTGTTTTAAAGAGAGAGAGGTAGAGAAAGAGTGTGTTGCGGCTTGTTTTGGAGGCACAAAGTCAAGTTTAGAGTGAGAGAGATTAAGAAGTGTGGACTATAGAAGAAGTATGTAAAGTTTCATTCTTAGGATTCCTGGTTGGTCAAGACCTTTCAATCCCAAAATCCCTTAAAACCAACAACAGAGCACTCCCAACTCTCCATCTAAATCGGTTCTCTGTGCCCAAAGCCTCCATTTTAGAAATTGGGAGTATACAAACACAACCATACAAAGAATCACCTTAATAGGTTGTTGATTGCGTGTTTAGGCTTGTATATGTGCATACATATATATATATATATATATATATGGTTGCGGGTCTTCGATTTGGGCATTTTTTTGGTTGTTTTGCTCTTTATTTGAATTTTTTTAAGTCCATTCATTATCTCGATTGATTCCGACACGAGCTTGGCCGAGTTTGATGTTGTATGGATGTGGGTATTGGTGTGTGTATATATATACATGTTGGTTCTCACGGTTTTAGGCATCTTTTGCTTAATTTTTGTTCAACTTATGATTTAATTCAAGTAATTTTACATTAGAAAGAGAAGATCTAAAACATATGAACAATTGCTGTTGTCGCCGGCGTTTCGCCACATTCTTCGTCTCTACAAATGTGTATATGTATATTTTTGCCTTTTCTAAGCCTTTGACAAGGTGTTGATCCTTTGAAGGAAAAGCAATTTCTACAATTCATGTCACTCCAGAAGATGGCTTCAGTTATGCGAGCTTTGTGGGTATGATTTCAATTTTGTGAATTTGTTGAACCTTTGACTGGTATGAATTTTCATATGTCTGAGGTTTGGATTGAACAAATAAAATTCCTGAATGGTAAATAGTTGAATTGCATTTCAATCATTTAAGGGCATTTTGGTTTTTTTGGTCATCTCACGCTATAGTGCAAGGTATTACAGTCTAGTCAAACAATTGAAGGGTATTTGAGTCTTTTTGCAAAATTTTGTGGACGGATCTGACGGTAGGATAATGGGAGAGGGGTCATTGAGCGCATGCACCATATCTCAGGACTATACGGTGTAATAAACAACAAACATAGATATTATGTTTAATTAGACCAAGTTTCAGAAGAGGTAAGTGTAATTTACCCTTTCTATAAATTATACACATCTTAGGCTCAATTTGGTTGGAAATAAATAAAAGGAAAAGAAAGGAAAGGAAAGGAAATGGAGAGATTTTTTTTTTGTATTTAGTATAAAAATTTTAATAGAAATAAAAGGTAATTGAAGGATTTGGAGGGAAAAATTAAAGATGAATAGTAACTTTTGTTATCCTTTTAGAAATAGGAGAACATTGAAAGAAAAGTTAGCATTTTTCAATGGAACTTTGTTAATACTAACTTTGTCTTTATTTTGATAAAAACTAAAATTTATCTTTTAAATATAAAAGGGTATAATGGTAATTTTTTAAAAATAATTTTTTTTCTTTTCTTTCTTCAAACATGTTAACTATCATTTTCTTTTATTAATCAACCAAACACAATAAAATTTTAATACTATCATTTTCTTTTTTCTCATAACTAATATTATTCTTTCTTTTCTTTTTCACCGTGCCAAACATAGCCTTTCAGTAAACGCTTAAAGAGTTGGTCACATTTTTACATATTTTAACAATTTTATGTTGCATTTGGCACGCAGGAATGAAATGGAATGAAGCTGGTAGTGGAATGAGAATGAAAATGAAATGATATGATCATTCTCATTCTATTTTTTTGTTGCAAATATAAAATGAGGTAGAAACGAAATAATTTTAAACCAAATTCTCTAAAATACCCCTCATAGTGACAAATAATTTAAACCAACAAATGTATGATGGTGGAGGAAGGTGGCGATATGGAGGTGGTGGCGACGGTGTGGGGGTGGGGGTGGTGGTGGCGATGGTGGTGGAAAGTGATAATGCAAATGTGGTGGTGGTGGAAGAAGGTGGGAATGTAGAGGTGGTGGTGCTGGAGGAAGGTAGCGATGTGGAGGTGGTGGAGGAAGGTGGCGATGGAGAAATGTGTCGATGTGGAAGTGGAGGAAGATGGCAATGTGGAGGTGGTGGTGGAGGTAGGTGACAATGTGGAGGTAGTGGAGTGGTGTGGTGGAGGTGGAGGTGGCGATAGAGGTGGTGGAGGAAGGTGGCAATGTGGAGGTGGTGGAGGAAAGTTGCGACCGCAGAAGTGGTGGTGGTGGTTGTAGAGCCAATGATAGTGGTGATGGTTGACCAGGGCGGGCCCTGATAATTTGAAAATGAAAAAGAGCCCAAAGCAAGTTTTCAAATAAGGGGCCCTTTTTTACATATAATTTCATAAGTGCAAAAAAATTATAACAGTACACATATTTCATTAAAATGCCACAATCGACACATTTTGTTTGTGTATTATTTTTAAAAAAATTTAAGAATGCTCCTTTTTTAGATTGAATAATTTTTTTTTTCTTTTTTCATGCCTAAATTCAAATTTTCTAGTAGACATAAGAAAAATAACTAACTTTATAAATAGATAGTCCAACCAATTGTTAAACTCTAAGTTATTAATCTCTCTTTAATTTGAATTTGGGGTTACAAAAAATATAAATAAAAAATTATCGAATATCAATAAGGTTCATTTATCTTAAATAAAATAGATAATTATAAAACACAACACTAATCATTTAAATTAATTAAAACATAAATTTATATATATATATATATATATATATATATAGCATGCATGAATCTGCAGAAGAAGAAGAATAGCATATCTTTTTCCCCATCCTCATTTCTTTCTCTCTACAATAGTCAACAGATGATGTATTTGAGTTTTTTTATTATTCATCTCTTGCTTCTTTTTTATTTTTTATTCTTTTTTCCATGCCGACATTTATTTTTTTAATATAGATATCTCTCTCCTCCCATCATTCTTTTATTTTGTCTTTCACTCATGACTACACACACACACATATATATAATATAACTCTCTCTCTCTCTCTCTTCTCCCATCACTATTTATTCTACTTATATCTCTCATTCTTTTTTTTTCAAAAGCCAAATGTGTCTCTAATTCATATTGCATACATATATTTATATATAAATATATAAATTAATTTTTTTTCCTCATACATACATACATATATATATTTTTGTCCTTATATATATATATATATATATATACATTTATATAAAATATTTGGAGCCCTTAACATTTGGGGCCCAAAGCAGCCGCCTAGGTGGCATGTGCCCAAGGCTGGCCCTGTGGTAGAGTCGGTGTGGTGGTGGTCGTAGAGTCGGTGTGGTGGTGGAAATGATGGTGAAGAGTTTTTTGGCCATATGATTTTTTTTTCTTTAAATCTTATTAGAAATTGAATGTCCATTCCATAAGTTTAACTGTGGAATGAATTTTCATTATAAGAGAATAATTATTATTACTACTTTAAAATTCATATCAAACAAAGGAATGGTTGGAATGAATATTCCATTCAATATTAGTGACGAACACTGATTAAATATTTTAATTCGGGAATGATTTGCCAGAAAAAAATAAATTTATTTGCCAAAAAGAAAAAGGAAAAAAATGGTAATTATGGTTTAACGCAGTAATTTAGTTGGACATAAGTGGTAAATGGGGCAGATAAATCAAAGAGGGTTGAGAGAGAGCGAGCTGACCGTTGCTAACCGGAAATAGCCAAAGAAGGCACGGCCAGCGACAAAATCAAGTGAAAAACGCCGCTTCGGAAGAAAATTCATTCAAACCCAAATTCAAATTTGAGTTCTCGGAACTCCACAAATCAATCAAACTTCAAGTTTATATATACCAACTGTATCTCTCTCTCTCTCTCTCTCTCTATATATATATATATATATATACACATGCCATTTGCCCAAGAGCAGCTCAAGAATTTAGATCTTGAAGTCCCTTTCTATTTTCAGGTGACTTTAGATGGTGACTTTAGATGCTACTCATCTCTGTCATGCTTTTATTTGTTTCTTTCTCGTACCCATTAGTTTAAACGTACAAATTCATAGTCCTAATTTGGGTTTTCTGAGAAATCTACCGCAAATCTCTTCTGGTATTTGCTGAATTCCAGTTTTGTTGATTATCGTGTACTGGGTGCTCTTCAGATCAATGTGAAAAGATTGATCCTTTATCAACTTTAATTTGATTTATTGAACTAACAAACGTTGCAGGCATTCTATGAAGTTATTGTAATTTAGTTTTTCTTCGTGATCATGATTAATGAATTGGTTTTTACTTTAAAAAATTATTCAACAAATTAGTGTCTGTATGATAGTTATGATTACTAGAGAGGACATACTCCCATCTCTCCTCTTGTTTGAGAATGGGTTTATCATATTCGTAAGATAAAGGCCAATGTGAAGAGTACCTTCTTGTTTCGAATTCTATTAGAGGATTGTTTCTGTGATCAGTGACTTCTAATAAGAAGGTACCATGAATATTTAAACAAGGGTTTAGTTTCCGCTTGGGTTTCATAATTCAAGATCTTTGGTGGTAATATAAATAAGATATCAAGTGTCTAATACCCTTTATGTTGTGACGTTTCGATCTGTCTATGTAGTACCGTGCTTTGTATTTGACATGGCTCTTGTCAATTTCATTGCATGATCTCTTTCCTTTTGCTGGGTTGGGGGAGCTATGGTCCTTTGATTAATTTTATAGGGTTTGAAGAGCAGTTCTATTTTGTTAGAGCAGATGAGTTCTTTACATTGTATTTAATTGTTAGGGTAATCCTGTGCTCTAATTTTTAGTTTTAGATTGATATATTTCATATGATTTGTATGCAATCTTATGCTCATGGACATAATAGATTTAATACAATATTTGCAACTAGAGACATTTTACGGGATTTATTGGGATTCATTGTGTTAGATGTCAGTCATTGGTATATAAAGGAAGTAACATGTGAAAGGAGAGTTAGATGTGTCTTCATATTTTCTCGAGCATTAGATTTCATCATCTGCATGAAAGGGGTACCTCATCCCTTGGAAGTATAATATTTGCTTCACTAATTTCTGTTGCTCTTCGGAGAAGGTATGGTAAAAAAACACATTATACTTGCACCTATAAACTAAAATACCAGTTATCAAAATGTTAATAATGCAGCCTGCGACTATTTAATTAGAAGTTGTATCCATGTTTATGCAGTTGAATTTTATCCAGATTATATTATCATTTAGTGGATATTTCTGAATTCATTACTTATTAATATCTCCTTCCTTGCATAACTTTTCAGTTTTTATAATAAGAGATCAAATGCGTGGAACCAGAAAAAAACTATCCCACAAGGAATTTGGGAAGTCATCTTTAAGCAAGATACAGAAACCTAAATCTAAACCAAGTGAAAATGATATTGGTTCAGCCATTTCACATAAAAAAGTTATAAACTACGTAAGCAAAGGAAGGAGGAATGACCATGCAAGAAGAAATGTGATCAGTAAACCAACTCATAAAAGCAAGTCCTCCAAGAAGCAGTCTCAGTTGAGACATCAAGGTGAAAAAGCTCCAGTAATTAGCTCAAAGGAGAATGAGAAACATGCCAATGACGATGTTAAATCTCAGAAGTTAAAGAGAAGACGAAGGAGAAAGAGAAAGAGGCAAAAGGATAATGTGGAGCTAGATGAAGCTTCACGCTTGCAAAGGAGGACAAGGTACCTCTTGATAAAAATGAAGCTGGAGCAGAACCTTATTGATGCTTACTCTACGGAAGGTTGGAAAGGTCAGAGGTATGAAAAGTTTATCCTTTTGGTTTACAAAAAAAATTGTCCTTGCAGAGTCCAGCCTGACATGTTTTGAAGGATCTGCTAAGATTGTAAAACTTAAGCTGCTTTCTGAAACGTTTAATCTTATATCTCCATATAAGGAATTGATTTATACTCTTACCCGCAACTTGATTAATGAGACTATAACTTCTTAAAACAAAGCCCCATTTGGCTCCTCATGGAGTACGGCCTAGATCCAAACATCTGTTTGGAAAAGAAAACTCACATGGCTCCTCGTGGAGTACGGCCCAAATCCAAACATCTGATTGGAAAAGGAAACTCAGACTACCTTATATTTTAACAAACATACTGGGTACAACCCTATTCAGATTAATTGATGGTTTCATTTGTTTACTTCTACACTCATTTGTTATATAATAAAAAGCTAGGTATTTGATATACCAAAAGGTGTTTTTGTGAGTCTAGTGAAGCGGGCTAGTCAAACATGGAGACAGATAGTAACCATTAATAATGTGTTATGCATGTTTGGGTGTTTCAGTCTGTTGTTGGAGGTAGGGGTATCACATGTAGGATAATGGAGATGCCCTAGGGGAATGGTTTAGGGTGAAAATCAATGCAACCTTGGGAGAGGAGAAAGTCGAGGAGAATCCTAATAAAACTTTTTTCCTCTTTTCTTTCTTGAATGAGGAAGGGACTATCCCCTATTTATAGGAGAACAGAATTTCGAGGACAGATGATGATATGTCGGTGCATTTGTTTGGACAACATGGTTGAATGTAGATACCGACAAATCATGTTAGAATATACTCGGATGAGGTTGCATGCGTAGAGCGCATCTTGTGACTAGCGCATTTTCTAAAAGCTGCTTGATCCTCACTTTCTCACCTTTCTTTTGTTTTTGAGGTTTATTTCAGTTTCTACGTAAGAATGGGTGATTATATACTACCTAAATAGTAGATGGTCTCTGATACAGTGATACTGAATGAATGGGTATCTCCTCTAGATGTTAGAAGATTCTCTTTGAAAAGTAATTTTTCCCATCTGGTAGAGGATGAAGAGTTCCCAAAGGATTCAGGTCGAATACATTGTTGTGTAAACTCAATTTCACAAAGCCTTTTCCCAAACTACTTGGAGTTGGGGTCCATTATGTGAATCCTATTTTTCCATTCTGCTCTAAGGCCATGGCCACTCTGATATGTTGTTGTATCCTCGCAGATGTATCTGTTTTAGATTGCGGTTGGTGATACCTTGGTTTAGCTGCCAATTCATGAAACCTTTATAATGTGGACAATCTCTCTTGACCATGTTCCTGATCTAGGCAAACACAGATGCATCAATGTGTAATACATCAAAGATGGCTTCAGGTGAGGCGAGCTTGGTGGGTCGGCTTAGATATTGGAGTCAATTGAAGCGCACGGTAGGAGATTGCATTGCTAAGGAGGTAGCTCATACCAAATGGGTGAGCTTTAAGTGTAACAGAACCTTACTCTTGTCTTGCATAGTCAAGTTTCAAGATCTAGATCTGGTGTCTGTTGATTGAGATACTGATACGAGTCATTTGAAGTGGAATATGGCAGTGGAGGTGTGGTACCTGTTACAACCCTAAAGGAGCACATGCTAGTGAAAAATGTGTGCACATATCAATCAGCAAATGGAAAATTCCATTGTTCAAGGAGGTGACTCTTGGCTCACGTGGCTTGTCGACATGGAGACACGTGATGAAGTGGGTTTGATACCCAAAATTCGCCCCTGCATATTTGCCATTACATGTACCTGTTACAACCCTAAAAGAATATATGCTAGTAAAAAATGTGTGCATGCATCAGTCAGAAAATGGAAAATTCCATTGTTCAAGGAGGTGACTCTTGGCTCACGTAGCTTGTCGACATGGAGACACGTGATGAAGTGGGTTTGATACCCAAAATTCGCCCCTGCATATGTGCCATCACATGTAGCATCCACATGTAGATCATGTGGAAAATAATGTGTCAATCATCATCAAAGTTATTTGACCATTCCAAGCGAATGGGGGTATCGCTTCAGGAATATATATTGAAGCAGTGACCTTCTATTGCTTAGTGACAGCCGTCAGCAGTGCCAAAATTCTCTTTTGCAACTTTAAGCTATTGAGAGGCCACCTGAATATCACCTAGATATCCCCAGGCTTTTCTTTTTCAAGGTTAGTAGTTATTTATTTAAGTCTTTCTTCTCATTTTTAATTGGGGATTTAAGAGGGCAGAGTCTGTTCTTGTAATGAGAGAACATGACCTACCTGAGGTTTCTCCTAAAACAGAGTGGAGGAGTATATCGAGAATAACTTTAGGACATAAACAAAACAAAATTTTTGAAAACCATAGAGCCTTGACAGGATCACAGGGCCTTTTATTAGAGTGAACCCGAAAAAGAAGTTGACAAGTCGACCATGATTGAGCCTGGGTCCCTCCATTTTTTTTTTTCCTTTCGTCTCTTTACCAGTCTTGAAGCCTTGACCTGGGGCTTGTAAATTAAAACCCAAAGCCACTGAGACAGAGGTAGGCTGGTGCCTGGGTCTCTCCTTTGTTTACTATAGAGCATGGGTATTATCATCATTACTTCATGTAGTTCGGAAAAGGTGAACTGAAAACATTGCGTACATGGGGTTTCAGCAAGAGACTGAAAAATGCAAGAATACTTGCCATGGTGGAGAATTTGAAGAAGTTAACTATTTAGCGAGACAACACGTGATCACAAACTTAGATCTTGTGGTGGAGTCCGACCTCTCATACATTTAATATTGCAAGGGGATAGTCCACATTAACACTTGACGATGTTTGTCACTTAGTAAGGCTGGAAGTGTTTGGTGATGTTAACATTGCTGATCACACTTGCAGTGATGAGAAAACCCTGGTCATAAATTACTTCCAGCTTTGAAATTCCAGAGTCATGAATATGAGGTCATTTGTTTGATTCAAGAGGAACACCTCTGTTGAATGAGAGCTTTAACCTCTAAGAGCATAACATAGCCTGGAACTGGCAGTGGTACTTATGGGAGTGAGTGTAGTGGCCAATATGGTAATTAGTCCATACGGCCTGTTGACAGCACGGATACATGAAGCATAGTGGAAGGGTTCAATTTGGCAAGGTTACCTGCATGAAAATTTATTGCTCTCCTTTGGGTGGGGGTGTTGTGTTCTCAATTCCAAATGTTTAAGGGTTCAATTCTATGTATGTCAAGATAGATAAAATGGAAAACAATGCTAAAAGTTTGAAATGTTCTCATCGTATCTAAAATTTTAAGTGGTTTTTAAGGAAAATAACACCAAAAGTTATAGATTGTTCCATTATATTAAAAAAATAACTGGAAAACATTGCTAAAAACATGACTCGGATGAGTTTTATTTTCCTATTTGTAGCTTTTCCATGGCATAGTGCTTTTTCCATTTTTTGCCCATTCTCGCATTAACTATTTATATATATCAACCTTCCTTTTCACATTTTTTTCCTCAGCCGAGAAAAAATTAAGCCAGAAAATGAACTACAAAGAGCTAAAAAGCAGATATTAAAGTGTAAACTTGGAATCCGTGAAGCCATTCGCCAGCTGGATCTTCTTAGCTCTGTAGGATGCATTGAAGGCTCTGCAATTGCTCCAGATGGTTCTGTATATCATGAACATGTAAGAATGTATTGCCATTATATTTTGTTTTTTCTTATTATAAAAGAATATCTGTCATTACAAAGGGTCAGTGTAAGTGCTGTTTTGAATTGCCCAAACACTTTCCAATTGCTTAAATGAACAGATTTTTCTTAAAAAATCTCAGTTTCAGAAGCAAATAACCTGCTTAAGCCTGAAGATAACATGATGTTTACACCTACCTATTAAATGAACTGAATTTGTTTTCTTTATCTTACTTCTTGATGAGATTATTGGATTCCAATCAGCCCCAAAAAACTGGTTGTTTATGCTAAATTGCATTAACAGATATTTATAGAGGGGACAGTTGCCACCACAATTTAGAATCTCTTATAATTTTATC
Source organism: Cornus controversa (assembly GCA_026545225.1). Lineage (NCBI taxonomy): Eukaryota > Viridiplantae > Streptophyta > Magnoliopsida > Cornales > Cornaceae > Cornus > Cornus controversa. The sequence continues at coordinate 57,676,663 of CM048851.1, read as the reverse complement.
AACCTTGACTAAAATATTTATCATCTTATGCCTGTTACATCCAGATAGTCTGTGCAAAATGCAAGTTGCGAGAAGCTTTCCCTGATAATGATATTATACTCTGTGATGGGACATGCAATTGTGCTTTTCACCAAAAATGTCTTGATCCTCCACTATCAACTGAAAACAGTGAGTTCCACTTGAACTATTTTTTGATGAATATATTGAAGTATAAAGTTTTTAGTAAACGGCCATTTCATGTTCTTCATGAAACTTACTTTTGGTATATTAATTAATACCCAGTTCCTCCAGGAGATCAAGGCTGGTTTTGCAAATTTTGTGAGTGCAAGATGGAAATTATAGAGGCAATGAATGCTCATATTGGAACCCACTTCTCCACGGACAGCAATTGGCAGGTTGATCACAATAGAAACTCTTCACTCACTTTCAGTTTGATTTTGCTGCTTATTTGTTAAAAGAAGAAAATTATTTCTGGGATCAAAACAGGACATCTTCAAGGATGAAGCAGCTTTACCTGATGGTGGGGGAGCTTTGATGCATCCAGAACAAGAATGGCCTTCCGATGATTCTGAAGATGACGATTATGACCCAGAGAGAATAGAGAATAACTGCAGTTACAACGGGGCTGGCTCAGAAGATGATGTTTCAGATGATGCAAGCAGTTCCAGCAGTTTATGGTCACTTGAGGATGAAGTGTTTTCTGAATCGGGAAGGTCAGCGAAAAGAAGCAAGGGCCTCCAAAATTCCTCTGCTGAGTTGACTATTGGAGTAGATTCTGATGAGACAACTGATTGTGAAATTACAAGTGGCCGCAGACAACGAAGAGCGGTTGATTATAAGAAGTTATATGTTGTGAGTACATTTAAGTTACAAGCTTAAGATTTAAAATTGGTCAATTGGTTTCTAGGAAGTTTAGATATAGGTAATCATGGGTAGTCTGATGTAAATAACTTTTTAATTGGCCACAAGAATGACTTCAAACCACTGCCTATATTCGTTTGAATTTTTTTGGGGAACAAATGAAGGCGAAATTTAAATCTTAAGCATATATTGAACATAATGTTTTCTCAACCTCCAAACCAACTTCTTCTAGAATTCTCCCGCAAAAGGGAGAAATAAGAAGGAAGCAAAAGTGGCACCTGCTTTAGTTCTGTATTTAACAATTAACTTTCTTGGAGATAATTTGAAAGTTCTATTAGATAACGTTTTTCATTTAAGTTCCTTTCCAATATGATTGAACAATTATATGGCCTATGTTACTGATGTATAATTTTGTGGTGGCGCAAGTAATTAAAAATTGAATGTTGTTGGACACAGTGAAATTCTCTCTCACGTGGAATACAATATTATATGGTTATTTGTTCTGTAATTTTAGAACTAATTTTTTAGGGAGACTTCATATTCATATTGTGTGATTCCTTAAATCTTTTTCTTTAAATTATCAGGAAATGTTTGGAAAGGATGCTCCTGCAAGCGAACAAATTAGTGAAGATGAAGATTGGGGTCCTTCTAAAAGAAAGCGGAGAGAAAAGGAGTCTGATGCAGCTACCACCCTTATGACTCTATATGAAAGTGAGAAAAAATGTTCAAATGCCAATGCCAGAGAAGTCAGAGAGAAACTTCCAAGTGGACACATTAAAAGGCCGTTTTTCAGAATTCCCCCTAATGCAGTTGAGGTAGTTGGGTTCCTTTTCACTGCATGAAGTATCTGTCAACGCATGTTATTATCTTAATAAATACTTGCTTAATAAGTATGCTTATTGCATATTGTTACAGAAGCTCCGCCTTGTGTTTGCTGAGAATGAACTTCCCTCAAGAGATATCAAAGAGAACCTTTCCAAGCAGTTGGGTATTGAATCTGAGAAGGTAAATATTATCAAATTTGAGTTGCAAAAAGAATAGCTGTCCAAAATGCTTTTTGAACTGTCACTGCCTATAAATTATCTATAAATTATCTTGCACATGGTTATTGATAGCAAATGAACAATTGCGAAAACTTGCCAAAATGAGCAAAGGCTTTTTTTCTTCTTCCTTTTCCTTTTGGTAAAGGAGAGAAGTTTTTTTTTGTGAATTATATGCTATATGTACAGAGTCTCATGAAACTAATATTAGGTCTTGCTTCAAGTTCTATGGCATAGAGATGTTAGCTTTATAGTGTACGATTCCATGATGCAACCAAATGCAACCCTTTCTTGGATTTAAGTTCTCTGGAAATAATGGAGCCTAATGAAAATTGATTTGATGGGAAAAAAAGTTGGTTTATCAGGGATGTTAGGATGATCTACTATTATTGGTGTGAATGTGCTTGGGAGGATGCACAAGGGGCATAGCATTGCATTGCTCATGAAAACTACTGTTTTATAGCATATTAATTTCTTTCACCTAATGTCTGACTTTCATTTTCACTCTTTAGGTTAACAAATGGTTCAAGAATGCACGCTACCTAGCACTTAAAGCCAGAAAGGTAAGATGGTATGCGACAGTTTTAAGTGCCTATCTTCAGTTCTCTTGCTAAATATTTTCCAATTTGAACCCACATTCTTGTCCTTTAAGCGTCATGGAAATCACACTGCTCATTCATTTATTTTATGTAAATTCTTTCAAGTAGTAAAAAGGGAAGGGATGCATTACCCACTGAAAAGAAAAAGGAATAGATGCATAAGAAGTTTACTTTGGCTTATTTATTTTGTAAAATTCTGCTAAGGTATTTTCTGTGGGTGTGATAAAATTCTCAAAGGTGCATTTTATTGACTTCAATTCAACTGCATTTTATTGCATTTTATTAGGATTCTGGTTAGTTTAACTGACGTGTTCTAAAGTTTATATTTCTGTCGGACGTCTACAGGCAGAGAGAGGAAAACCATTTGATAGCGTTAGTCCTAAAATCTCTAAGCAATCCAGATCAGAAAGTGGAAATCACAAAACTGCTGATCAAGAGGCATCAAAGGATATGCCATCAGCAACTGGGCCCCATTCACCTAAGAATTTGAAGAGATTACTTAGGAGAAAGAACCGGCAGTCATTAATCAGTTCTTTAAAGAAAAAGCAACACAGGAGAGCTTTACTTATGACACCAGCCAAAAAAGACAAGGTACTTTTAGGCTGAAAGTCCTACCTCTTTTCTGGTGATTATGCATATTGACTGAAAACTGGTCAGGTTCCCCATTTTTTGAGGTTGAAAAAGGAGCTTACATATTTGAGATGCCATTTTATTGGAGATTGCATTCTCTTTCTTAAACCTGCATATCATCTTGCCAAGTTGTTCGAAAAAACTCAGCTCGCTATAATGAATTCATTCTCTCTTGAATTTATGTAATAACACACCTAGCTCTACATTTGATTTTATACGTGAAATTTTGTAGAGGCCTTTAACCCAGTACTGGTCCTGCCAATGCAAATGGTGAGAAAAGTAGATACAGGTCTATTATTTGGTACTATATATACAAAGTAGATGCTCGTACACTTAAACGTGCATTCTCACACTGGGCAACCGAGCATTTTACTGTTGCACCAGAAAATGACATCTGTATGTGAAATTATATATTTGAGAAATATTTTGAAAGTATAAATTATTAAAACTTACTTTTCAAGACCAAAACCTTTTAGCTACAGGAGTGAGTTTGTTTATGTACCATTGCTTATCACATGATACGGTATAAATCTTATTGATGCAAATTGTTTACTCGAGAAACTTCAGGTAGCCCATGTAAAGAATGTCACATTCCATGTAAACGATGGGAGTATTAAAGAAATCATGTAAATCTCATGATCAGGTAGTGTAAACCGGGTTCAACTTGGACTAGTATCAACCATGACCAGTTGGGTTGGTTTGGTTGGCTCTCCTGATCCAAGGTTAATTTTGCATTGAAAATGTGGGAGCAAACGTTTTGATCTGCTCTGGTCAAGTTTGGAAGTTTGGTTGACCAATGTGTCCATACCAACTTTGAGAACCATTGGTTTAAAAGTAGTTTGCTTGCAACCTTAATTCTTTACAAAGAAACACTTCCGAGTTATGTTCATGTTGTGGTATTTTCTTATATGCAGGCTACTACGGAGTTCAGTGATGACGTGAGCTTGAAATTTTTGAAAGCAAATGTTAGGAGGGAGAAGAAGCAAGTTAACTTCAAGGATGCAGCTGGAGTACAAGAAGCAGAAGCTGAGTTGGAGAGGCTCTGTAAGATAAAGAGTAAAGTAGAAAAACTCCAGCAGGTTTTACTGGGACTTCCAGGTCGTAGATCTAACAAAGTAGATTCACACACCTTAATTGAACAGTCTGTTATCTACGTTCCAATAGCAGAGCTAAGGGAGAAAATATGATTTTGGCCCATCTCTTTTTAATTCTTGCACAGCAGATTAATTCTGTTTGTTCAGGTGTTAAAGAAACTGAAAATGTATTCTGGTGTATATATTTAACTCTCTTTTCTTGCCAGTATTAGATAGTTACGCAATCTTTTCAAACATTTCTTGGATCGGCTGCGAGCAAATCATAATGAAAGTAAATGTAGAATATTAGAAATTTATATAGAAAATGTGATGGCTTCATTTTCTTCTGAGTTTCCAGCAAAAGTGTTTCTATTTTGTGGAATTATATAATGGTACGACAGTTTTCTGCTTTGGATCTTTATTTTGTGTTGCTTTCATTGCTGAAGCAGTGAAGCATATCTCATTCTATATGTGAAACATAATTTGATAGGCAATGCTAGTTTGAATATTTGCTTAATTGTGATTTCTCGAATATACAAACACAGCATTTTTCTATGTTTTTTCTTCAATTTGTCATTGTGCTACACTCAACTTATTTTTGAGAGAAAAAGTGAGCAGATGTGAAAATGCATACTGACCAGTGACCACATATTGATATCGTGATATTTGTGTTATTATTATTATTATTATTATAATTTTCTCCTCCACAGCATAATTTGAAGTGAGGTTCTATGCGCATGCACGCGCACACAGTAGACTACTTTCTGAACCTGTTCACAGTTTTACAGGATCTTTCAATCCACACCAGTGGCTTTTATTATCCACTGTTGGTTATTGTTTTTGCTCACATTGTGCACTAATCTTCAATATTATTGTGCATATGATATGGTGGCTCTTTCAAAATAACCCCTCAAATCATCAATTCAAGAATTTACTACAGCACCAGATATAATGGCCTTTCTTTGCTCTCAAATGTCATTTTTGCAATACCAATGTTTCTTAGGAATGCATAAAACTAGTTCTGTTGGTTCAAAACTTCAAAAATAAGTACTGCATTCTAGGATTTGTTATGGATTTAAGCAATGCCCAAGTCTAGGACATAACTTCCTTGTAGCCTCTTAGTGGACCTTTTTTACTTGTCTTTGATACAAAGGAAAAGAAAGAAATAGGCACTTTTATGCTTCATTCAAAGGTCTTCATTTTTTCCCCCCTGCCAACTAATTCACACATCCGCTTTTCGCCCCTGCCAAGACTTGAACGCTTGACTCTATTTTAATCTATTTTAAAAGGCAGAATAGATTTCACATGATCACAACAGCTATTACAACTAACAAAAAAAGGAAAGAAACCACTAATGGAAAAGCAAGTTTTTAAACATTATATTTTCAAATTTATGATTTTCCCAAAGGCGTTTTCTCTGTCTTCCGAACTTGGTTCATATATATATATATATATATAACTACAGTAGAAAATCCCAAACTGTTATTAATCCTCATTATTCAGTCATTGACAATCACCACATCCTACAAAAGAGCTGCATTTCTTGCCAACATTTTTACATAATTGAAAATGTGAACTCAAAAATGACTACTACACAAAAACGACAATAATTACAGCTTAATAGCATCACTTCTCATCTAGTAACTGTACTGAACCTTTTGTTTAACAATCACCATAATGAAAAACCGAAATTAACAAGAAGCCAAGGGCATAGAAGGAAAGAATGAGGAAAAATACAATAAAAAACACAATTCAGTAAATGTGAAAATTGGATGACGCATGCTCAAAAGGCAGAGGCCCACCTATACCATCTCCACAAAAATATTGTACCTCAATAACTTTCCCAACAGTTATAACATCAGGCATAGGTACATGGTGAAGATATGGCTCACTACATTTAAACCTTCAAACTTGTATGCATGTACAAGATACATGACAAGGAGACTATTGAGTTCGTACATTTTTCACGTTCTCTGTAAGGTCTTGGGAACTGGCACTGCTGGTGCAACTCAATTTGCGCCTTTTAACATCCAGCCGAGGCCGCAACTACACAGAATATGAAATAATGAGTGCCCACAAGTTTACCATAACAACACAATGCGAAAAAAGAATCTAAACTTGTACAACTTCACACAGACATCAAGAAGGCATATTTAAAATGAAAATTGACATGGATAAAATCCAGTTCTTGGACGGTTTAAACTGCCTGGTCAATGCTCATCCCTTCTTTCCTTCTTCCTAGGAGCTAAAGGTAGTCTTCCCTTAAGCAGTCTGTAGGCGCTAGGGAATAAATCCATGTAAAGATGAGTGATGAACTGCATGCTAGGAGAAAAAGTATCTAACAGATCTTATTCATATAAAGTACACCACCATTGCATATTCATAGGTATGCTAGGAGGTGTTCTCTGACAAAAGCTATCCACATCCCTGTAGCTTCTTCTCCTTATCAAGTGATGGGCTTTTCTTTAAATTGTCAACTTAATGCTCCTGCATGATTAGGACACCCCTGACCAGTATTCCTTCTAGAATATTCTAATTTCAGCAGAACTGGTTTATCAAGCCTTTTTCCCAACTACTTGGGTCGGCTACAAGAATCCTATGTCCATTCCGCTCTATCTAAGACTATAGTCTCAGTTTAACCACATGCTATCATATCCTTCTTTACTAACTCTACCCACGTCAACTTTGGTCTTCCTCTTCTCCTAGCAAAACTGGTTTATCACTTTAATACAAATAATGGGATCAGTTAATGCAAGTCATCCACCTCCCCCCCCCCCCCCCAAACTTGGTTACAATGACAAGTGGATGCATATATTGCCTAGTGTGTAAGGAAAGTTTCTTTTCACACCTCTGTCAATGATTCATATCTAGTCATGTGGAGATCATGTAGAAATTTCAATGATATTTAGGAATATATATCTTGGAAAATGAGAAGAAAAAACTTGCAAATATGAAGATTTCACAAGCATTTGCAAGAAATCAGAAGACTTTCATGAAAATTAAGTGAAAAGTTAGCGGGCAGCTTGATGGAATCATGTAATATGATAAAGCTGACACCATCATGTTGGATTTCTCCCCTATAAATGGTCATTCTTGAGATCCTTCTATCCAAATAAAATAATGAAAGAGTCATTCTTTGCTCATTTAACAGATGGAATTCTGTTTAAACTTGCTGCATTGATTGTTAGAAAATTGTAGGAAGATGGAAGTGGTAACAAGTGACAGGTAAAGCCCACTGGTATAAATATTATTAAAACCCAACAGATATGTAGCATCTCACTACAATATACAAGAATTTACAATTAATGAAGACCCTGAAATAAAAGTGCTAAGACATACCATCTCTATGTACTTTAAATGCTTTAGAACTTGATCTGTATCCAGCTCCTGAAACAGAAAAAATGAGAAGGGAAATTACAAAGGACAGTAAAAATCATCATAATTCAAATCACTGAGGTCTACCCAAAGAACTTAAAAAAAAAAAATCACTAAATAAAGGAGAAAACTGCTGCAAACCAATCCATGATTTTGGAATAACATCAAAATCGAAAAAAGGCAGTTACTGAGAATGTTAAACTATAAAGATATATCATCAGAGCATATTCTACTGTAATATATATACACATTGCCTCTTATCATGCAACAACTTTGTACACACAAACACACATTCATTGCATGACAGATAAGATTGTTTAATTTAGGCCAAATTGCATTAAACCCCCTTGTGCTTTCAAAACGTGGCAAAATCCTTGTGGTATCAAAAGTTGCAAAGAACCCCCACTGACGTGAAATTTCTGTTTAGTGACAATATATAATTACATATATACCTATATATATATGAATACACACAAACACACATGTTCTTAACCTCTCTCCCATGGCAGGTTTTGAAGATGGAATAAAAATGGCAGAAATCAAATGATTCATGAAAAACCCAGCATTTTCTCTCATCTAATTTTTGTCACTATACCTTTTTGTAACTTTAGTGTGGCTCCTTAAGTGGGTACTCTCTCTCTCTCTCGCTCTCTCTATATATATTATGTATGTATCTCTGAATGGGTTTTTTCAATATATATTTGGTATACGGATTTGGGAATGGAGTCCCAGGTTTTGGTGTGGAGGCCTCAGCAAGGGAAGTGCCAACTGGACCTGACCCTCTTCACCACAACAACAGTCCTTCCAGACCTTGATCATCAGTCCTATCTCTGTGTGCAGAGTATAGACTATTAGGCTGCTTAACGGCGGGTTTCTAATCAATTTCGCAAAATCAAATGTTCTACTAATTAATATATTTAGCCATGATTTCCCTGGCCTTGTCATATATACAGCACTGTTAATTAAATGGGCTTTATATCCTTTCCATATTAATTTGTTTCAGTATTTTTTTTTATACATATCCATCTACTGTACGTACCATATATATATAGGGACTGCCTACTGCCATATGGATTTGATTTTGTTGATTTTAATTAAATTCAGTAATTAATTTGTCCTTTATATATTTCCTCTTTCTTTCTTCTCTGAATTTGGTTCACTGGATAGGAAAGATTGTTGGATTATGTGTGTGTGTATTGCGTGCTTGAAACACAGGAGGGACAGAGGAGCTCTGGATAAATTCAAAGAAATTTGGAGTTCTATTATTTATATATTTATGAATGGAAAAAATCTTGGATATATACCATATATGCAATTGGCCAATATTGGCAATAGGAAAGTTTACGGGCCATTTGGAAATTGAAAAATTTAGGACATTATTTGTTCATGTGTTCAGTGTTCTGCAATGGGAGAGAGGTTAAGAACATGCGTTTTTGTGTGCTATTTCTCTTCCTTAACAAAAGTAACTAGGGTATTTGTGTAATTATACATTGTCATTCAATAGAAATTTCACGTCAGTGGGGTTTCTTTGCAACTTGTGAAACCACAAGGTGGTTATTTTGTGACAAAAATAGCACAGGGGGTATTTTGCCAATTTTTGAAAGCACAGGGGGGTTTAATGCAATTTGGGCTTTAATTTATTAAAAAGCTTTTGAATCACAAATGTGTTCCAAACCACAAACTAAACTCGGGAACGCAAGTCGGGAGTGGGTAAGCAAGCGTTAGCAAATCCCCAACGCCAAGGTCAGCTAAATATTCATACTTCGTAATATCTTCTTTAATTTTCTTGGATAAAATGGCGTATCTTTTATTCTCTGTGAAATAGTGTTCAACATGGGTACTTCACTCATTTTGAAGCAACAATGTAACAAAGGAAGATAATAAGAGAGCATTATGGACAATTATATAATAAATTTTAGTTATCTGATATGCTTGTTAGTTGCATGTTCAATTGTATTTGTCGGATGCATATCCCATAGGACCCATACCATATTCAAGATATTCAAGTGTCGTGTGAACAACATAGGTAGGTGCACTTAGTACATTGTGACAAAAGTTGAACTAAACCATGCTCTGATTGGAAGGCGCTACTATATGAATCTATTCAAAACAACCACATGTTTCCGGCTACTATGTGAATCTATTCAATCAACAACCACATCTTCCGGAAAAAAAAAATCCAACAAATCGAGTCTATGTAACCCGTCAAGGTTTCTTACTATCTTTTTCTTTTGATAAGTAAGATTTCATTAAAAAAAGGCTCAAAGGGGAACGTAGCCCAAGCAGAAGCAAGACCAAGATGGTCTCCTATACAATCAAAGAATCCACAAAAGGCACTATAATCTTGAGGTCTCAACTCCGAGTCCTGGTTTAAGTGATATCTGTGCTTTGCAGGTGATTGCGAATATCCGGGTTTACATTGTAGTCATGAGTCCAAAGGGCGCATGGTTCAAATGGTTCCTCGTTACCCAAAAAAAATACGAAACAAATTGAGTCTATGTATCTTGTTATATTGTGACACATGGCATGTTTTTCGAGGCCAATTAGACAAAAATTGACATTAAGGATGAGAGCCCCTATTAGAAACTAAATACCAAAATACATAATAAACCTTGTACAAAGTAGATCTCACTCCTTGGGTATATTTAAAGTTCTTCATGTCACAATCCTCCAGTCGGGGGATTGTGTTTCCCTAATTCTTTTACTCTTATTATCAAGTCTTGGGTACCCTTTTCTTTTACAATCATAATTTCCACACAAAATTCACTATCATGGGAAAATAAAAGGTAAAACTCACATGTACAAAACAAACAAACAAAAAATAACAAAATATGTGTGTTTTATAAAAACTATCATGGGAACAGGCTGCACAATCTTTGAGGTATTGCTCATATACACATGAGGAGAACTGTGAAAGTAATAAAAATATATGCTGCTCAACAAGCAACTTGAGTGGTCAATACCATGACCTATTCTCCAGTGTCAATGAAACTTCAAAATAACCCATAACAAGGAACAAACCTAGAGATAAGGTTATTTTACCTGGGGTACAGCACAATCAGCATGGGCTGGATCCCAAAGGACAGAGCGGAAACACTCCCAATCATCAGTTTGCACTTCAAAAAGAGGAGCCCTGTGATATCAATAATTCAGTACATTAAGCATCTTGACTATTGAGCATAATAAATATTAAAAATCATTTTGAAGACAATAATAAAGACTTTCAGCAAACAATGTCAACCAGCAGTTTCATGAAGGTTTACATTACAGCCAAATGTGCACAATGCACATTCAAGTAAACCAACAAAGAATAACATTACCTACATTTCTAAAAATCAAACAAAAGATATTGATTTCCAACAGAAATGCATGTAGTAGGGCACACCAGTTCAAAAATTGCATCATGAACAGTATAGTCACTGCCAACTTCTCAAATATTTTTGTCTATATATTACAAAACTTGAATTCCATACAACTGCATTTGCTTAAAAGAGTTGGAATTGGTTCCAAGATTTATAATTTAAGAACTAAAAGTCTTAAACCTGCAATGAAAGGCTGAAAGTTCACTGTTCAATTGAGTTACTAAAATTTACCTTCGAAAAGAATCTGTCATTAACATTTTATTTTTCATGAAAATAAAATTTTATTTACTGGGGCATTTGCAAGTTGCAAGGGTCAAGGAGACAACATTCTGGGGACAAAATACAGCAATCCTTGACTATCTTCTACACCAAATCTCATTCATCACTCACGACATGTCTTCAACCTTGGAAGACAGATAATATCATAAGCAGCCCATTTTGGCACCATGATTCCCCTTCCACCAGTAAACAACTTCAGTAAATTCCAAGACAATAATATCGTTGAATCCTCGTGCTCATACCACCAATTCCTCCAAATCCAACTGATAAACGAAGGTGTTGTAGTTAAAGGGATCTTCCAAGTTTAAATCTCCCAAATTACTCTTCAATTTCTCAAAAATTGATTTCTAGCCAGTCAATACTCCATCTTATCCATTTGATCTTAACAAGTCAATGGATTCTCTATCATGATCTGACAAAGACAACCCTATTAGTCTGGCCATTGCTCACTTCCACAATGTCTTTTGAACTCCACTTGAAAACCTCACTGCCATACCCATGCTCCTTATTCCTCATTTATATCACCACCTGATCAAAACACAGATAGACTCCCACTTCAAGTGCATCTATTACCGAGCTACATGACAAATCATATTCTATATCAGTTAATGACATACATGTTGACAAGTGAGTCAAACACCATTACAGAAACCAAAACCTTTAAAGAAGTTATGTTTACATTTGAACTAATTTGTCAAACATCTAGAATCTATCTGATATCCATAAGAAAGATCTTGTTCCAAAAATTAGAATTTGAAGTTTTACCAGGTATCAAGTTTAATAAGATAAGAAACTAAAAAAATTAGATGAAAATGAAATGTCAATGTAGATGAACCAGTTGCGAGTAATATCATCTAACTGTCATGCTACAAAGAAGCTAAGAATAAGTTGGAACACATAGTCAATGGATTTTCAAAATTGTTACAAGGAACATTTCCTCAACATTTTCTCTTAAAAGAACACATCCTTCTAAAAAGGAGGGCCTCACAAGGAAGCAAGGAGAAGGGGGGAGCCTTTGTCTGTGGCAAGGAAATTAAGGAAAAATTGAAAAATACCTAGCTAATTTGCTTGAAATTTCCAAAATTATGGATAGCTTGAGCAACACAACCGAACCATGTTGGTCCTCACTAGAGCAACTCCTGGTCCTTGTTACACGTGGCCAAATCAATTTAAAGAGACAACTGAAAGAGTTGATCTCCCTGAAATATGCTTTCCAATACTCTTGTTTCACATTGGAGTATTGCTCCATCACTCTACAAATGTTCATAGTATGATATATGAAGGTTTACTTTCAGAAAACAATAATAAAGAATGCAGAAAGAGAATTCATGTGGCCGACTCCATTCATATAGGATAAACACAATGATGATGACGACGACGACAACTTTTAGAATACAACGACTGGAGCAGCAGTGAGTATGCAAACACATACGAACTTACAAGTCAACAACGATATAATTGTTGCTTGTAGTTAAAATATTAACACTACCCAATGGTATAATAAAATATCATTTTAGAGGCATAAGATTATCTAATACAGAGAAAGAAAAAAAAAGGTTTATTTTTAATGAATATATTTTAATATTTTAGAAAAATAATAAAAATATGATATTGTATGACAGATACCTATATAAAAGCCCACATAATTGTCCAGATATCCTATTGCAAATATCTCTCTCATAAAAAACATACAGTATAGTACCATGTTAATAGAAAAAAAAAATTTAAACCCGTGTATTACATGCTATCAAAAGATGAAAACAGTAAAATATGGTTTTTTGGCACAAACATAACAACGAATAAGTGGTGATCCCATTTTAAATCGTCTTTTATGTCATTTCTAGTGAATTATTTTATCATTAAGCAATAGTACCACAATATACTTGTCATAAGAGATAATGCATCTACAATCATACAAAGCTACCATACCAAGTTTCGAAAAAGGATTAGGATTTTCCACACTAAGTGGCAAAGAGAGTAGAATTACTCATGAAGACAAATCAATTCTGAAAAGTTCAAGCTGTTCACTTTAATACTTTTGACCATGTCCCTATCTGTGATCTGAAATATCACAAATACATAAAATGGTCTTGCGAAATTATTCCAGATTTTGGACGTCTTCTATATTTTTCTCTCATATCTGAAGAATTTTTTTCTTATCAAACAATATTATCCCAAAAGCATAATAGCTCCCTCATCATACACCCAAAAGAGAAGATCACAGCTCATAGTAATTACAAACTGGAAATGAAAACAGTATTTGGTTTACCTGCGCCATTTTCCGCATATAGTTCCATCAACACCTTCTCCCAAACCTTCTATAATCTCTCGACATTGAAGCCAATTACCAATAGAGCTGAGTCTAGAAGGCTTGTGGGAATTTAATTTCTAAAGATAAAAAAGATAAAAGTCATTTCTCTCTAGAACTGCTGGAAGTCTTCTGGTAACAGGAACAATAAAGTAGTCGACAACAGAGGCCTTACCTGCCAGCTAATACAATCTGAAGGATCCCTTTCCATTGGTTCACCAATAGGATCAACATCACTGCGCCAAATCAAATTAGCAACAATGAGCTAAATGTAAAATGCCAAAGGTGACACATGCTAGACCAATAATAATGCAAATGCTATATAATTTTATGTGACAATCCCATAAATGAAGCACAGAACATAAATGGTATTCAAAATAGAATCTAGCTCTGTAACACCCCATGATACTGCTACTTCATTAAACAATTAACGTACACAGCATTCAATCATGCATGATAAGGTTCTCTATACATGTAAATGTGTTCCATGGTACTCTAGAAGGAGGGCCATATGAAATTTAAGGGTTAATTGCAGTAAGCACCCTGAACATTTTGCGAGTTGCAGAAAACCACAGTAGTTTCAAATAACCCCCCCTAGGCTATAAAAAAGTTGTGAATAAGGTCACGATGTTAACTTGCTGTTAACTATAAAGCAAAATGACAAATTTTCCATTTGAAAATAAAAAAGAAAATAAAAAATGTCAAACAAAAATGATCTTGATGAGATGGTGGCATTTTACCTACATTACCTCCCTCAAAGGATCTCCCCTCTCTCTCGCTCTCTCACACACACTTAATTTTGAAACCAGTGTAATCAGAAGTGCCATGAAATGACCTATAGCACTCTTTCCACATAAAGTCAGTCAGTCTTCTCTGTTTCTTTAGTGATTCAGGTGATTCAGCGTTTTGCATCATCTGGGTTTTATTCATCGGTATTAACAATAACTTGGCTATTCAATGAAACTTCATGTATTCATCTAAACAAATATGCAACCTGGAAGAAGTAATTGTTTACAATGGTAATTGGATAAAAACTCACTTGAATTCTGAACATAAGTCGTTGAACTGTGATTCAAGTTTTGATCTTAATAAGGTTTCAATGAATCAATTCCAATAGCAAACATACAAAGAAAAAAAGGGTAATGAAAGAAGATATTGGTGCTTTTTGAATCAAATGATTGGGACTATCAATTGTTTTTGGTATACAATTTAGGAATTGAGATATATCCAATGTTGGACATTGAGATTTAACCGGGACATTAGGGCTGTATATATGTATATATATTGGACTTATATATCAGGGTTTTTTGGAAGAAGCAAAATGGGTCATAAAAATGGGTAATGAGTCAGGTTTTGTGATGTTGGATCAATACAAATGGATTAGGGGCACAAGGGCAATTTTGTTATAAGACAAATTATATATCGCACTTGATACGCACGTGATATTATAACCGTTTAGGTTTCAAACGTCATGCTAATGTAAGAGTGCTATGTGCCAAAACCGTGATAGTATGATACCATAACGGGTTCATCATCATCATCCCAAATGAATGGGGTCGGACACACGGATTCTCTTTCTGCATTCTATTCTATAATACACCATGTCTCCTCTAATATTTAATGTTTTAAAATCATTTTAATTACTTCATTCCAAGTTAGTTTTGGCCGTCATCTCTTTCTTTTACCGTCTATACAAACTAATCTTCCCTTTCAAATGGGTGCATCAACGGGTCTACGTTCTATGTATCCATACCACCTAATTCTATTTTCTCTTATTTTGTCACTAATAGGCGTTATTCATATAATCTCCCTCACATTTTGATTAGTAACTCTATCTTTCCTAGTCACTCCCATCATCCACCTCAACATCCTTATTTCAGTTACATGAATGCGTTGTTCTTGTTTCTTTTTTAGTGCCCAACACTCTACCCCATATAATATAGCCTGATTGGTATTTTTTATTATATAGAATACCACTACCTTGTCTCCATTTAGGCCAACCTACTCCAATCCTACTAGTAATATCATCATCTATTTCCTCGTTTTCTTGTATTACTAATCCTAAGTATCAAAAATGATTATTTTTGGTGACACTATGATCTTGGATTGCTAATGTTATATTATTACTTTCTGATTCTTTATTAAAATTACATTCCACATATTTTGTTTTAGTCTTTCTAATTTTTAGGCCTTTTTGTTCCTAGTGCATTTTGCCAAGTTTCTAATTTGTACTCAAGTCTTTCCCAGAAGTATCCACCAATACTATGTCATCCGCAAACAACATGCAACATGAGATGACTTCTTGTATATCTTTCGTTATTTCATCTAAGACTAGTGTAAATAAGTATTGGATACCATACAAGGTTATTTGCCAAAAAGAAAAAGTTCATGGGGATTTACCACACTAACCCGAAATTTAAAGAAAAAAAATGCACAGCACCACCTCTGAGTATACAAGGGTTGGTTCATTCCTTGGGAGCTTTTTTTCCCTACTCTTTCAACAAACATTTTTTTACTATTCTCCACCATTTTTCATTGTCTATAAACCAAGAGAGAGAGAGAGAGAGAGAGAGGAGATTTTACTGTTAAGATCTAAGAGATGTGTGCGAAAAAATGAAGGCCGCTGGAATGAGAAAACTAAGATAACACATGGCAAAAGAAGACAGAAAAATTTAAAAATGAAGAACAGCACAAGTTTGAAGGGATTTGGCTCAAAATTATGGTACTTAAAGAACAAGGGGAAATGCAAAAGAACAATGGAGGTGAATAGAAATGAACAACTTTAGAAAAAGATATGGACATAGATGCAACATATTACCCAAAAAAATAAATAAATAAACCAACTAAAATAGTTGGCATAAAGATTTGTTGCATTAATTGTAGCTGTATAAGACTTACCTCATGCAATCCAAGAGAGTATGATTTTAATTTTCTAAATTTAGGGAAAATAAGGGTATCCAATTTTTTCCCCCTTCATCACAAAACCTTGAAATCCGAACGCTAATATGCAATTTCTACTAGTAAGAAAGTTGAAATCTAAAGATTTACTGAATATGTTTGCATTCATGTATAACAGATATTCATAAACAGCCTTTAAAGATGATGATCTAAAGAATAAAGAATTGTGTGAAAAGTTACAATGCATATGCGTACTCATGTAAATAGGGGAGATTTGAGTAAAACACAAGACCAGACACAAAAACTTCTTGAATTCTAGAATTGAAAAGACAACTATACATGCTTTCGCTATTCATAACAATTACAGGGACTAGACGATTAAGCAAAGAAATGAGAACATTTTTTAAGTATCCAAATAAACATTGGTCGAAGAAGCACAAACACTTCTAAGGATTAGACGCATCTATGTCAGGCACAAGAAGAAAATTGACACTCATTGGACACTACCAAAATACATCATGAACACATCTATAATTTAAAATAAATTATTAATATTAAACACGTGCATGAATGCTTATGGCATGATATTTAATAAATCTTGACATCGGGACATGACTTCGTTCAGCACAGAAAGAAGAAAGTACGATTATCTGGAAAAATAAAATTAACTATAACAACTAACACAGCCTTTTTCCCAGAGATTCACTGTTCATATAAAAATTATAAAGTGTTTGAAAATACTAAAAAATAATAGGAAGGTTTTAGCTTTTACCAAAGAAGTGGGAATAGGAGAATATAAGAGTTATCCTTAATTATCTGTGTGTGTGTGTGTGTGTGTTTATACATACCCATGTACATGCACGCATCATGTCCTTCACACCTTGTTGTCTTATTCGCTTTGCCACATAGGTAATTATTGATTACTTTGATTCATATTACAAATTTCATGTTACAACCATAAAACAATATGTTGTCATCAAATAATGTTTTGTCATATATATTATAATTCTGTATCTAAAAACTGCATCTTTTTATCACCTTGTTCACGTCTTACTTTTTAAAATATTTTCCATGTCAGCGTGTTCTTGCCGTCCTATGTCTGTGTGATCACCTATATCAGTGTCTATATTTCATACAAATAGGTAGGCACTGGTTCTGTCTTGACAGGTTTACAAAAATTGTCCAAAGAAGTAATAAACATTTAAGCATCATGTGGAATTGTAGTCCACTTATAAACTCTGCAACAGGATAGGTCCAGATTATGACTTCAGCAGATTATTATTATCCACCTACCCACTTCGGATATTATAATACTTAGTGACTCATGTCCTCCTGTTTCTTGTTTTCTAAACCAAGCACAAGAAATCCCTAATAATCAACAGAAACAGTCGAAAACCATTAAACTAAACATGAGGATTACTAACTTGGTAATTGGACCCGACCAATCAGGAACCTCTGCTTGGAAATCTCTACCAATTCTAACACTGGTTGCATATGGCTCAGAGTCTTTCAACATCGATGCTATAGGGCCTAGTTCACCTTTTAACGTTGCGATTCTACATCTGCCTGTTTCACTCTCCTTCAATATTTTGTGCTTCTTTTTTAAACAAGAGTGGCAGAACCAGTCATCAGCCGGTATCTTCCTTATACGGGGGATGCAGCAAGACATATGAAATGCCTCTTCACAATTGTCGCAAATTAGCATCTTCAAAGTAGTTTCTGATCGACCACAAACTTTGCATGAACGCAAACAACTGCTATAACTACTAGTAGTCACACTTTCAGCAAAAGTGCGGGTGCCGATGGGACAAACTCCTTCAAGCAGCCCCTCACTTCTAAGAATAGAGATGCATATATCCTTTTCCGAAAGATCATTTTGCAATTCCTCCATAATCAATGCATCAGAAGAGGAGCATTCACCAGTGTCATCCACGTCAGTCTTCAAGGAAGCTGAACCAAGTTCCATATTTGACTTTGATGATGAACAACTTTCATTTACACAGCAAATGTCTATTATTTTGCGCACATCACTTTCCTGGGCTTCTTCAGGACCAGGCTCTTCAGCAAATGAACATTTACTAATAGATTCTGACTTTGAAACAAGGGCCCCTCTGTTGCATTCAGAAGGAAGCATAACAGGAGCTCTAACAGCGTCATTTTCTAGTTCAACTAGAGAAAGTACATTTTTCTCCTCGGCTGCAACTGAGGGGGCTTCAGAACTGATGGCAGAAACACAACCATCACTCCTCTTTGTGTTTGCTGATGCCTGGGCAGAGAAAACGGCAATAGAGTTCTGCGGGTGCTTCCTCCGCTGGTACACAAAAGTAGGTGTAGAAACACAATCATCACTCCTCTTTGTGTTTGTTGATGCCTGGGCAGAGAAAACGGCAATAGAGTTCTGCAGGTGCTTCCTCCGCTGGTATGGCCGTGGATTCTGTCCAGAGTTATGGGTTTGCGACAGGTGTTGTAGATCCTGCTGGTACACAAAAGTAGGTGTAGAATTTTTAGACATAGTACTGATAGTTGATAGCTGGGAACAACTTCTTGGAAAATTTAAGGAGCACGAATTGTCATTATTCCTTTTTCCCTCCGTAACTGGAATGGCTTCTCCGCTGACACCCTGCTGACGTTTATCACATTTTGAACATTTCTGCCATGTTTCAGCACCAGGCATCCAATTACATAAAAACTCTTGTTTCCCATGGTCAAATACAAAAGAAATTTCAGCTTCAATAGGAAGTGAACTCTGTATTAACATAGTCACCTGAATGATTTTTACTAATATCCAGAGTATGCTGCTTTCGTATGCCTAAATAAGGCCGCTAAAACATATCAGACATCAGACTTGAAATCAACATATAAACCAGCTTCACAACTCTTCCATCTACTGACTCCGCGATGTTATCTGATCATGTAGAAAAAGAAAATAATTAAATAAATCAAACAAGGTCAATATAAGATCAGACCTGATATTTCAGTTTTTTTTTTTTAAGTAAAATAACTTGTGACATTTAACACTGGACAAATTCTGTGCATGCCAATAACACCACAGCCTGCATCATAAGGCTGTACAATTAGAATATCACCCTTCAACAAGATGCTCATCCCATCCAACTCTAACACCAAAAACTTTTGAACAATTGATCTTTATTTCCTAAGGATGTGTAATTATAACAGATATTCAAGAAGGTGTCAATCCTTTGCTTTGAGTTGCCTACATGTTATAGCATTCAACTGTCTCATTCTACAATATTACTTGTTTATCAACATTCTAAGAAGACAACATACAGAGATATCAAAAATACTGTAAAGAAAATAAATTAAACAGAGGACATAACCAACATATTTCAATATGATAAGTATAAAAAAGTTCTGCTTTTATTCCAAGTCAGACACATTTTCAACAATCTCAGGTATTTCAAACACTCCATTCCAATCACACTCAAAAACCTCTTTCTTTCTTTAAATTGCATGAAAAATCTAATCTACTTCTAAAATAGAGGAGCCCTGGAACTTTTCTCGGGCTAATATCATCAATAAAACTTGGTGCAAGTATGCAAAAGAGGAGGTAGTTCAGCTCCTTATTCATGTTAAAGTGACTAGGGAGCTGTGGCATCTTCTCTTGGCTTTATTGGTATGGCTTGGATGTTCCCTAGACCAGTGGCAGACTTATTTAGTAGCTAATGTGGCAAAGTTTGAGGGGGAAGAAAAACTAGGGATTGCAGCTCCATAGTGCTTAATGTGGTGATTGGGTAGAATGATAACCTGTTGCTTGAATTGCTTTTTTGCAGAGAGGAAAAAGAAAAGAAAGGTTTGATTTAGGATCCTTCCCTTCCACTACATAGCTGCACTAGCAGGTACTACAACAACCATCTACCCCGAAGCGGTGATTCATAAGTTGAAAAGAGCTCCATAGTGCTTAATGTGGTGATTGGGTAGAATGATCTTTTGTTGCTCGAATTGCTTTTTCGCAAAGAGGAAAAAGAAAAGAAGCAGTGGATCCCATTCATAAGTTGAAAAGAAATTTTTTAGCTCCATTGTGCTTAATGTGGTGATTGGGTAGAATGATCTTCTGTTGCTTGAATTGCTTTTTTGCAAAGAGGAAAAAGAAAAGAAAGGTTTGATTTAGGATCCTTCCCTTCCACTACATAGCTGCAGTAGCAGGTACTACAACCATCCATCCGGAAGCGGTGAATTCAATTCATAAGTTAAAAAGCAATTTTTTAGGTTTATATTTAGCTGGGTGATAATGAAGGTGAATCCTTCGATAGAAAGTTAGAAACCTTCTAGATGTTGTGGAATAGGGACCCTTATGTTCCTTTTATGTTATACAAGCTTTGTTTGTATAGATCATGTGCACACATTCTGCTCCCTTTAGGCTCATTTTTAATATACTTTTAGTTTACTTATAAAAGGAAAAGAGTACTTAAGTGCCCCAATTAGGACTAGACGAACACATTAGGGCACAACTTTTGGAACATATGAATGAATTCAATCAAATAACATCTAAGAGAAAACACTTGTGGAAGACTTCAATGATTATATAGGAAAAGAATATGTAAAATATGAGATAATACATGGGTGACATTGGATTAAGAGATATGAATGATAATAAACACATTTAATAACTTTTGAAAGTGGAGTAGAAAGGACAGTTACAGCTTTTCCCACAAATGTGAGAATAGATTGATTACTGTGCAAAGATTATAAGACTATTCCATAAGAGAATTTGACCTCACAACACAGATTATTATTTTTAGATCTATACACTAAAGGACAATAGAAAACTAAAAAGGAGACTATAAACCGAAGAACTATGCAGTGAGATATTAGAAGGGATACATTAGAATTATTTAAAGACAAATAATAAAAGAAGTAACAAAATTTTTTGAAGATGAAACAAATAGAATGGCCGCATACATCAAAGGAATAACAAAGATAATTTCTTGGAGAATCAAAAAGAGAAGGTTCATTATCCAAGGAACTTTGTGGTGGAATGATAAAGTATAAACTGTAGTAAAAGATAAAAAAGTGTCATAAAATTCTAGAAGATATAAATTTGAAAAGAAAGAGATTAGGATTAGGTTTCTCACATACTTGCTTAGGAAAGAATTCTGTAGTTCTTTCTCTCTGTCTTGCTTTGGAGAGAGATTAAAGAGTAAAAGAGAGAGATTAATGGTTTGAGAGGGATGTTTACAATTACAAAAAAAATATACATCCCAAATTAAAAAAAAAAAAATTGCCCTATGTAGCTCCGCCAGTGCTACTCCACAAGCTTCTTTTTCCTAGAATTCTGAATTTTTTAGCTTAAGATACCATAATCTAGAGAATGCTCTTTAACCGGTTTGATGACTGTGGGATTAGAGGACTGTCACCCACGACTCTGACATTTTGAAGTATGCATGGTACAGTAAGACCTCGAGGCTAGTCTTATGGATATTAATTTGCAACTAATTAACTTTTCCAATTTTTGTTAATCCTTATTTTAAAAATCAGTTAACTATTTGATCGTATTTCTCTTTAACAAGCACTCAAAAACATAAAACTGTAAATAAATAAAGTGGACTGGAGACATAAGATCTTTTAAGTGGAAAACCCTAGAAAGGAAAAAATTATGGGACCTCGTCTAGCCATGAACAGTCCACTATGAGAGAGAAGTTTTACAACCTGCTTACCATATTCCCACCCTAAAATCCCTAATTACCTCTTGACACAGACACATATATTGTGTGAATCTATGGTATATCCTAGACTGAAAATCAGAGCACTCTTTCTCTCTCCAAAAATATATATGGACTCCCTACTTTGTGTTAGAGACTTTCAGAGATCTCTAGAGCCAAAGTAGACTAAGTTTACTAACTATAACCTTATATTTATAGTAAATAGAGGAGTACTATATAGAATAGGAAAAGAAATCCTTTTAACTTTGAGCCTTTTAAAAAATCAATCTCTCTCTTTGGAAAATCAAAGGATCAAAACCCTGATTTTGAAAAACAAGTTCAAAACAAAAAATTGAGCCTTTTAAAGATCACATCTATGTTATAAATGGTCTCCAGGTCTATCTTGTAAACGGATTGGATTCGGATAAGATCAGGCATGATCTGATCCGAATCGGATAAGAGTTATATTCGATTCGATTTGATTCGATAACCCGACGGATTATTTAGGATTGAATCCATATCCGATTGTTATTATTCAGATATCTGATCCGAAAATGATATATTTTTTTGTTAACAAAATTTACTGTCAAAAGAGATTAGCAAATAAAAGAAAAATAAAACATAAACCAAAAATAGTAGAAAACTAGGTATTTGACTTTTTATTTAAGAAAAAGAAACTATAAAGAGACAAAATAGAGAGAGGGACGAAGAAGAAAATAATGATAAAAAAAACATTTTATATAATATGTAAATATTATATATTATAGCATTAGATAATATATAAATATATTATACCAGATCGGATATTTACTGGACCAGATCTACCATAATCCATACCAGGTTTGTTTAGCTAACGGATTATCAGATTCGGATCACTAACGGGTTATCGGATTGAATGTTCCAATCCATATCTTAATTATTGGCTCAAATTCGGATCAAAATTCGATCCATTGACAGGTCTAATCCATGGTCTCATTTACCTAGATACGTGATTGAATCTTGAGAGATTTCGGCATGTTCTTCGTTGATCTTCATCTCAATCATCTTCTTATGGTCGTATAAAATTGACTCACAAGTCACAACATTTGACACAAATTACAACCCAAGTTTTGAGTTGTAGAGACCTCTAGAGACACCTTAGACTGACTATATCTTCATATTTATAGCAAATATAGGAGTACCATATAGAATAGGAAAAGAAATCCTTTTAAATTTGAGCATTTTAAAAAATCAATCTCTCTTTGGAAAAATCTTAGGATCAAAACCCTGATTTTGGAAAACAAGTTCAAAAAAAAATTTTGAGCCTTTAAAGATCACACCTACATTATAGATGGTCTTCATGGTCTCATTTACCTTTACCCTAGATACATGATTGAATCTTGAGAGATTTCGGTGTGTTCTTCACTTATCTTCATCTCCATCTATTCTTATGGTTGTATACAATCGACTCACGACATTTGACACAAATTACAACCCAAGTTTTGAGTTGGAATTTGCTAACAACATGACTCAATAACCTAATGATGACTATTGAAGTATTGAGTTAATAAATTTAAGTTCAAATCTACAATTTGTTAGTATGATATATTTGGCTTTCACTTATCTATGGTCCTGTGGATGGCCAAGTATAACCCCTAAAAGGTCCCTATAATAGTGTTTGACGGTGTCAGATGGAAACAAGCACCAAATTCCTCATGTGTCAAACATGCTAAAAAGGTCTCGTCGTTTTATTAATTTTTAATCAAACACCTGCCTGACATGAGTTAACACAAAGGGATGTGCCCGGACGTGCCAAGGGAGCATTTTAAAAAGTTCCAAAAAAATATGGGGATTAAAATACGAACATATAAACAGTAACGGAGCCAAAAATTGATTTCAAGGAGGCATATTGAACATGATATTATTATAAAAAATAAAAAATAAAAATCAGGGCAGGTTGATCAGTGCAACAAGACAAGAAGCCAAAAAATATAAGTGTAGTAACGGTGCAGTAATCAAGAATCAAATAGTATGTAATAATTTAGAAAAATAAATACTGTAAAAAAATAGGAACATTAAGGGTCCTTTTGACACCAATTTCTATTTTGTGTTTTTGATTCATATGAAGCAGAAACAGTAGTGTTTTTGTTGTGGTGTGATTTATTTTGAAACAAAACATGTTTGATAACTAAAAATTTATTGCACAATATTTCATAAAAAATGTTTGAATGATTTTAAAAAAAAGGTATTTACATTATATTGGTTTTTTTTTAAAAAAATTTGTTACAGTTGTTCAGCTACAATAGCAAAAACAAGTGCAAATGACTTTTTCATTTGTGTATTTTTCTGAAACAGATGCAATATTGTGAAAAACATAACAAATGTTACCAAACGTATTTTAGCAACTTTTTTATCTTTTTCACCGATTTGGCAACAAAAACATCAAACAAAAAGTGATTGCCAAACAAGCCCTAAGTGTATAAAATTCATCTTACATGAGTGCAAAACGAAAAATTTTAAGAAGAGAAACAAAAACAAAGAAGAAGAAAATAAAAAGAAAATAAATGAGAGGAGTTTGAAGGGAAAAAAATAAGGGTTTGACTGAAGAAAGGGAATGCATTTTTTTTATAAGAGAATCAAAAAATATATATTGAAGAAGAAGAAGAGTAAGAAGGAAAAGAAAGAAAAAAGAATTAGAGAATGTTTTAGAAAATGATAAGTCTGGTGGGGCAATTTGCAAAATTTTACAAAATGCTGTCTCCATAACTGCATGTAAAAACTTTAAATTAAGAGAGAGAGAAAAAAGAAGACCATGTGAAAGTGTGGACGATCATTTAGTTATTCGACTCCTAAACCGAGAGAGAGAGAAATGAAGACAAATAAGAGGAGGAACCGCACCTCTAGTTGCTTACCACGAGCATCTCCATACCGCATCATCTCATAATTATGGTTTTTGTGCTTGTGATGTCTTACTATTTTATAGAGTTTATTAGTTAAATTATACTGAGCTGACAAAACTAAAGTCATTCTTATGTTTTTTTTTCCTTAGATTTTAAGACTTCATGAATTTTTGTTGACCTCTTATTATTCTTATGAAGTTGATATGTTGAGTGATGCTTAAATGACAGAATTATCATCATTCCTCATTAGTTATTGGGTTATGATTTTATGCTTCTTAGTTGTTCTTGCAGTACATGACCAAACTTGACTTAACAAGAGCCCTTTTCCAACTACTTGGAGTTGCATTATATGATTATGACAACACACGTGAAAATATATATCTATTGTTTGTCGTGTCCTACCTATGTTAGTCTCATACTTATAAAAAGGTTGTCGTATCTTCGTGTCTATATCACGTCATATCCATATACTGCGTCCATATCCATGCTTCCTAGATGCCCAATAATAGAATATGTTTCATTCAGGAATTAAATGAAAACTCTCACAGGTTTGTATAGGCATGGTGGTTTATGTATAAGGTAATACTGATACCAGACACATATGATTGTATGGAAAACATTAAATTTGATCATACCTTGTTTAACATTTTGTGTCATATCCAGTTGTAAAGGCAGCAGAAACTCTGACAACAAGTGAAAAGCAATGTAATAACCCAATAATTGTAAATAATATATATGTGTTGAATAAATTTTCATAACCTCACTGAAAGGTATAAAGGAGATTGTGGTAATAAAGAATGCATTTTTGTAAGTTATAGAAATTTGTTAACTCAAGGATTACAAAGATATATTGTTATAAAACTAATTCGCGGAATTGGTCCCTGATTCTTGGTGGGTATCAGGAGAAATTAACAGTAAGCGCACCCTCTAATTAAGCATTCCAAAACCGACAGTGGCAAGTCAAGAGCCGGTATATCAAATTAAAAGGACAAACCCAAAAAATTCACATGCTTGTCAGTTCACTACCCAACACAACCCATGCCACATTGTACCAAACATGTGATCCAAAGGTTGACACTAAAATTTTCTTACCTTCTTATTTGTCATGAACTTAACAAATACACAACAAGCCCCACAAATGATGGAAAGCCTCAAACTAAGTCCTATAACCCTCTGGATCCATAACATACCACCATACTCTACAGCCATAATGCCAGTAGCTCTCACTTTAAGTAACTTCTGCTCAGATGAAAGGTAAACTCTTTCCTCTTTAATATGGATCACTAACCATGCCATGTGTGAGGATGTTAGAACTTAGTGTTGACAAATTTCATAACAAAAGTTAGCAGTCAGTCTGAAATTTTTATTTTTATAGCATATATTTTAAAGTTGGTTTAGTTAGTTAAGGTTAGACTTTACCTAGGATCCACGTGTATAGTCTCACATTGCCTGGGTACCTTTAGAATGTGCAGTGTATATACACATGGACACCCTCTCCCTGTAAGCCGGTTTTCAAGGGTGAGTTCTACCAATGGGATTATCATGGTATCAGAGTAGGTGTACTGCAGGGATGGGTCGGGTTCGTAACTCCTACCCTTCGTGGAGGGAGAGAGCCGAGTGTCTCCAAGCCTAGCGCTGAGGGGGAGTGTTAGCAAACTTAGCATAGTCCCACATCGCCAAGGTACCTTTGGAATGTGCAATGTATATACGAATGGGCACCCTCTCCTAATAAGCCGGTTTTCAAGGATGAGTTCTACCAATGGGTTTATCGCCATTTGAAGATCAAAGGGGCAAAAAGGTAAATTCACCTCTTGAGTTACTACCTCACTTTGCATGTTATCATTACTCATATTACAGAACAAAGAATACATGTTTTGATTCATTAAAAATATTTTTTTAATGCATGAAAAAATATTTTTAGATTGAAATTTTGGACATGAAAATAAGTTAGAAAACACTGAGTTTCATGTAAAGCTTCGATCAGTCGAAATCATTCCAATAAGGTTCAACGAATAGGTCGATCGATCAAACTCAGAGAGCATATCACTCGAAGGCCTCAATTGAACTTGGCGTCGGTCAATCGAGTGTGATAGAACTATTTTGAAAACTTACGAAAATAAAAATTTTAATTGATTTTATTTTCTTTTTACACGTGAAAGTTTATAAATGGATGTATATATAGAGTTGTGATATTTTACATACACATTTAGAGAGACATATTCTATAGAGTTCATATTTTTCTTTTCATCGTCTAACATCTTGCATTACATGACAAATTATTATTCAGTGTTGATCATCAACTTGTGGAGCCTAAAACATTATCAATACCAATTCCAAAACAACAAACAAACAGTGAGACGTGACTAGTCACAAAGATCAAAGCACGAGTTAAAGAGCGGATTGCGTGAGAAGCGAATTCCTTAACTGGAATCAAGAGAGATAAGATTGGCTCATTTGACGTGAGTCTAAGTCAAAGGTAGCTAGAAAGTTCTTAGGTTTAGAATCTGGTATCCTAGAGTTGTCTTACCGCTCTTCTAATAGTGGATTTAATCTGTCTCGACTAAGTACTATGGCTATTTCCTGTTGGGGGTTTTCACATAAAAATCATGTATTTATTTGTGTTTGCTTAGTTATTTATTTTTGCTCTCGATACTTCCGAGTAATTTATTGTTACGTTTAAAATATAATTGTTGGAATTTTATAAATCAGCTTTTGTTAGTAAAATTTTGAACAAGATTTATTCACGACTCTAGATCTATTTTGAGCATTGCGTACTTTGACGTAACATAGTCTTGGACAACAATCCTAATCTTAATTGGTATCTAGCATATCGATTGCAACTTTCTTCACCATATAATCATTCCTAGCTAGACCCTCGAGGAAATAATTCTCATTCTAGGTAGCTTTGCTAAAGCCATATATAACCTTTTTCTTGTCCCAGACAAATATCGCTTTATTCAATGTAACCCTCTTGAAATTCAAACCCAACAAATGCCATCTATTACAAGAATCAAGATCTCCTCCTGTGTTGGGGATCCTATGCATGCATCGGAAAATTATTTATTACGGGATACCGTGTATTTCGGAATCCCACCCAATGCAAACACTGGTTTTTCCATGATAATAAGAAATAATGGAAAATAAAAATTTTGTATTAGTGTGATTCCTAAATCCACGGTACCTCCAGGGCACCCAATACCTTCTCGTATGCATCAGCGATGCAAAGTTGTTGCGTAAGTGATATAGCGTAATTGTTGCATGAGCAATGTTAAATTATTGCGTAATCGATGTGAAATTGTTGTGTAAGCACAAAGCAGGCACAGGACGAAAATGGCACAGGAGAGGATCCAAGTTCCTATTACAATGTAACTCAAATCAAATATACGAAAAGCCCCATTACCTATGATACAAGCTAATCAAACCCTATAAACCTTTGTCTTCTTTTTTCTTCTTCTTCTTAAAACTTGTAAAAGCTTTTTCTAATCCTGATCTACACGGTTTCGCACTTCTATGTGAATATAAGGCTAATTGTTTTATTGTTTTAGGTAAAAATTAAATAAATAACAGGGTTTTTAACTAATTGCGACCATAACCATGTCTTTAATAGCTAAGCCCACAAGTAAATCATATTGCTACAATCATACAAATCTTCTTAGATTTCAAAAACCTATGGAATACTCAAATTTTAGAACGCCAGTGAATATGCAAGTAAATATATATATATATATATATATATATATATATATAAACAGATCAACAATGTTCTCCATAACCAATAGTCAATGTTTCCAATGAAGTAATATATGACAATAAAATCGATATATAATATCCAAAAAACAAGAACAAAGATTGGTTTAATAAAGAAACTTTACCTGATCGGCCTAGAAGAAGGAAAAACGTCACCGCAGAGAAAATAAATTTGATTCTGAGAGGCCTACCCTCATATATGGGTAATCTTGAGTCCTGATAGGTCACACGACAAGCGCAAGAAAACTAAAGAACCCTCTCTCTCTCTCTCTCTGGTTTGTCTCTCTTTTCTCTCTCACTCTAAAATCTGAAGAACCCTCTTTCACCCTCTCTTCTCCCTATTTATTTTCATTTTTAAAGCATTTACTATTTTTTTCACTCAATTCATTAGGTGACATTTAAATACACAAATTGACCATAAGATGAGTCTCAATTGATTTTCACCATAAAATATGTCTGAATTGATTGATGCAATAATAAACTAGTTTGTAACTAAAACTTTACATAATCAATACCTATTTTGGCACATTTCTAAAAAACAATTAATTACCTTCTACCATTTTCTAAGTGAAAACATATTTAAAATATAAAATCTTTACCCTTTTGCTTGCTCATTTAATAATTTTTAAATCTTTACACGATTTGGCCTTAGAGAAACGAAAAGTGTTCATTTATATCGAATACTGTCGTGTTTTAACTTATTTTAATGCACGCAATATTATCACTTTAAATCATAAAATGTTCTATTACTAATTATAAAATAATTATCGTGACCTACTTGAAATGGTGAGCAAGAAATTCTTTTACACCATAAATATTGGATATGATTACTATGTTTTTTGTTATTACTATTTTTACTCTTAAATCATATCCAACGGCTACTATACTTGTATGTGTAACATTTCTTATTTACCGATAAGCAATAAATCATTACTGTATAACTACTTTATTCTTTCTCTTAAATTATATATGCATGTTACAAAATGTAATTTGCTTATGGGTTTGAAATGATGGATTCTACATATTCCAAAAAATGAAGTTTTACATCAAATGTGATGGATCAAATTGTTCCTTGAAAATGGATGGGCACATGGTATAAAAGTTAGTTTTGGTATAGTGAGTTCGAATTTATAATACAAAGAGAAAAATAATTATATCATCTAGGTCAAGAAATATTTTTGCATCATCAAACCAGTAAATCAACATTTAATTCTTATCATTTGCTTTGTCAATTCTTGCAACAAAAATAAGGAAATGCTTTGTCTTTTCTCACAAATGTCTATCCATAGCTTCTCTAATACTGAGTGAGAATATTATAATAATAAGAGTTGAGAACCATAAATTTTAACTACATATTCAATCTTACATGTCTTCAATTATGTATCGAATACACATGAGGTTGTTGTTCAAATATGTCAACTTCACTGAATTTTCATCTATTCATGGTACTTAAATTAATTCTTCTATTTCTTGTTATGTTTCTTCTTGTTTGGTAAAAGTCATTATTAAAGATGATTTACTACTTATAATCCATTTTTGCTCTAATATTTTATAAGAATAATAATAATAAAACAGTTGCTTCTATAGATTTGTGTCATGGGGACCAAAAAAGATGGTAATACAAGTACAACACAATGAAAACATACCAAGTGAGTATGTTATCTACACAAGGCAAACAACTAGGTAGTTAATGGGACTGGTTATAGAATGCTTCTCTCTTAAATCATGTTGCCTAAAACCAGTTATTGCATCTTCTTTAACCTGCTTTGTGCATGATTGATGGACAACTGGACAAGTTCAACTTAAATTTAGTTTCTGAACTGCATATATATATATATATTTTGATAAGTCTGAAGTGCAACTAGCAGAATGTAAAATCATATTTCAGTTTTGTCTTGTCTTTCACTGCATGGTACTCCTTTTATCAATTTTCATGAAAGGCACATCTAATTACCTGGATGTGAATTATAATCTTCATTAAAGTTTTTCAGTGTACTTTCTGTAAATACATTGAGTAAATGTTGCTAAAAATACCATATTTCTTAAAATAAGAGTTGGCACTTCATAACACTCTTCATAAATTTATAGCCCACTTTTGTTATACTCTGTAGCATCAAACCATTAATCTTCCAAGTAAGTTGATTCTCCCATGAGGGCATGACATCCTTGTTTACATCACAAATTTGGAAAATGAGTAAGTTGATTCTCCCATGAGGGCATGACATCCCTGTTTACATCAGAAATTTGGAAAATGAGCTGTGCTAAGATCAAATTTATAAACTGATTGAACTCTCCCAATGGGGTCGATCAAGTGACATCACAAGTAGAATCTAGTTAACATACAGAATTTTTTACACCCACTAGGATAATTCACCTGAACCATTCAGTTAGCTTCGCCTAATTTATTAAAAAAAAAAACCCTAAAAAGTTCTACCATTCTTAAAATCCGTTGGTAGGATGGTCAATATTTTAAGCTTTGTTCCAATCAAAAGACAATTTCTAAAATGAAGGACGGTATTATGAAAATTGCACCTGCATCCTGTTCATTGCAACTTGATAAGAAAAAGGAACTGAAATATTGGACCAGATCATTGATTAAAAGCAAACTCAATTTATTTACAATATAAATCATTATTCAGCAGAGTATATCAAGATGCCAAGTTACAAACAACAAGAACAATATACGCGAGTGCTTAACCATAAATCAAATGTAAATGTATGTTCCTTTATTTTCCATAATTAATTTCATGAGAAGAAGGTACAAAAAAGGCCCAAGTTAAGTTGATGAATAGAATAGCCATCCAGCAGATGCCTCCCATTTCAGCTGCTTAAAATCTGAAGGTCATGGTTGATGCTCTATGATGATCTTGCAAGCTAGCCAATTCAGCTGTCGATAAGCAAAACTGCAGCAAGTGGTACTTAATCTCATGAAGCAATTCTGAAGTTATCATGAGGGATACATCTTGCCTCAAATATACCTGACATGGATAATTACTGGCTTAGGTGCTAACTAATTTATAAGAAATATTTGTATAATTTGCTTTGAAACAATATACACATCCATAACATTCATATTAGAAAAATCATAAGACAATCATGACTGTTTCAATCTTGGAATAATTATTTGAATCAAAAAATAATCATTCAGCTTACTCCCACGCAAGTTTGATGTTTTCAGCCTACTCCCGGGTCCATCCAAAAAGATTTATTTGAATAAAAAAATTAGAAACAATATTTATCAAAAAAAAAAAAATAGGAACAATGACAGAAAAGTATAAAAAAAATGTATTAAATTAAAGTTCACCTAATTTGAGTTGAATTAAGCCTAGAGACTTGAATGAAATTTGTAATTTATCCACTGGCATAATCTAGGACCTTGCCTTCGGAGGCTGAAATCCCTCATTGTTGATATTTTGATATTGCCATTTCGCTAAGCATGCCATGTTGATGTGGTTTATAGTCCAGGACCTCCGGGTGAGTAGCCGTACGAACCCAGCCACTTGCAGTGAGCTTTGTGATCCGAGACCATACAATTCACACATTATTTGGGGCATTGGTAGCTTGCTATGATCCTATACCAGTGGCTTAGAGAGTAGGCCACTCTGTTTTGTATGAGCATGGGGCTCATGGTTAATACAAGTCAAACCTGATAATTGATCAAGAGGGTCAATTAATTAACTGATTTGAGGTGAGAAAATGGTTAGGTAATGGAACTTTGTGTTGAATTAAGATTAGATATAGTAATTAATGAGATATTAATTACTTGCCAATGAGATAGGCTTTTTAATATTTAAAGCACTTATTGTGGCTGATTACCTTTATATGAGAGGACATTAAGTAAGCTCAGCTTGTTATGCTTTAATCTTGCCGAGCTTGTGAGTTCACACATTTAATGTCTTACAGGTTCTGGTTGACATGGTAAGTGGCAGAGGCATGTGCATAGCGTTATTTTATTTGCTTTGTTATGATAGTTTATGGGAATGTAAGGATATTAATGGCAGAGAATTGTTTTGTTATGTTATATGGATGGGATGTTATGATCTCCATCATGCACCACATTTGTCTAAAGACTATCTTTATTTAAACTTGGGGGCATGACAATGTCTCTCTCCAATAATGCCTCCATGTAGATATTTGCACTGGGTGAAGCATTAAAATAAAACATTGACCAGCATCTCCCAAATTCTTGGGGTCGGCTTGCTTTGTTTTGTGCAATGTGGCATCAGCGTAGGCTCCATGAGAATGTTTTGCTAAGTATTCAATCATAGGTACAGAGTACACAGAACATAAACAAATAAGTACCAAAATAGGTACAGAGTACACAACATAAACAAATAAGTATCAAAAATCACATAAATGTTCCAAGGCTCACCTGTTTAATTAGTAGCAAAGCCAACCAAGACGTGAACATACTTAGTTTCATACTTGCTGAACTGGTGGTCTGTGAGGCTTTGGAGCTGAAATAAACAAAAATTACTCAAAGAACTAACAGAAATGAATGCACTGACAAATAGAAATGCTGCTATAATGAGATCATATTGGTTATAGAAAGGAAAAGAATATTGGTATCTACAATTTCCCATTTTCGAAGGCATGTAATTTAAGTTAGAGTTGTGAACTGAATTTGACTTGAATAACAACAGCTTTTAAAAATCTGAGCAACTTTGTGGACCATGTTGCATAATCATACAGATCATGCCCAGGTCTGGTAAGATGGGGCCCATGTCACCTGCTGTAAATGATATAATTTTATTGAGTTTAGGGTTAAATGATAACAAGATTATCTAGAACTACAATAAAAGTTTGACCATTGATTCTAACCAAAAAAAAAAATCTAACACGATAAGTAGCAAGACTCAAAAGTTTGATCTGCTGGATTTAACATGCATGGAATACTTTTTTTTCATCAAAGAAGAAAAATAAACAATTTTTAATGATTAAAATTAATATGTAACACTAAGTTCACATGTATATATTAAATTGTCCACAAAAAGTGAAGGAAAATAAAAATCAGATATCTGATAAACTTAGACTAATAAGGCTTCAAGATAATCTGCAGTAGCACTCTACAATTAAAAAAAAAAAAGTGACACTTCAACTTGTTGGCTTTTGGAGAAAAATAAAGAGGCGTGTCTTGTAACTGTCAGGTTGAACAACTTTAATTTCTACTTTTTCTACAAGCATGAAAATGGCATAGATGGTAAAAGACAATAATGGCAGTTTCTAGTTGTATTGGTTCTGATGGTTATACTGGCATAATGGTTTGTGACTGGCACAATAGTAGTTTTGGTGGGCTTCTTGTGGCAACAATATTATCAGTGGGGACAATGGCAGCTGGGTGGAGTTCAAATGAAGGTGGCAGGTGTTGCAGCAGTAATTATTAAGGAAACAACTATGGAGGAGGGGATACTTGTGGAAATACTGTTGCTATTAGAGGACGTGGCAGCCATGGCAGTTATTTCGTTTGCAATTATTTTTATGAAGTCAGCACCCAAAAAAAGAAAATGGAAGTCTGTGGCAGTGGTGATCATGGTCTTAGTGGTGGCATAAGCACTGGAGGTTGTCTAAAAAATATGGCATATGTGAAAGGAGGAGGTTTTTATGGTGTGATGAAAATCTGATGGTGCTTGTGAGGGTGGCCTTAGGGTGTTAATGACAATGCTGGGGCTGTAAAAGACATTGAGGTGATTCCCAAAGTACTGGTGATGGCAGTGCCTCTTAATTAGTTATGGTAGTAATCAGGGGAGGAAAAGGTAGAAGTTTTTTCTTCCAAAGTAAGAAACTTTTACTGCTTTTTTACAAACTATTTCTTTAAATGCTTTGTTTTATGCTGAAACAGTAATTATAAGATGCATTCAGAAAAATAGAATCTTGGGACTTTTCTGTTTCTTTTCTATTTCCATAAAAAAACAGGGATTAGTAATTTCAGAATGCTTAGGACCTTTAGAAATTATAATGAAATTGCATACCATTGGGATTCCCTTGCTCGTAGAAGCTTCGTAATAGAGAGACTGCTTCTGATGCCATTATTCCTCCAGTGCATTTGAAATTCTTCCCTTTTGGAACTCCACCACTATCACCCAAAAATAAACTAAAATAAATTAACAAATTAAAATATAACAAAATAAAAAGCTAAAAAAGAAGCAGATAACCTGTTCACTTGAATTGAAAACTGCCTAAATAGAACGGAAAAGATGAGCAAATGACATTTTGCACAGTACTATAAAGGCTCCAAATGTTACTTATAAATAAAGGCTCCGAATGTCAGGCTGAGATAGAGATAGAGATTGGGGGGGAGAGGTAGAGCAAAAAAATAAAATAAAAGACAGATGATCTGCCTAAGATAAAACATTTCGCTAAACAAAGAAAGAGTTAGAATGTTAGCGAGAATCTTGAATAAATTTTAGATAGAATTCACTAACCTGCCATAACAATGCTCTGAGCATCTTTACGTTAAACTTCAGTTTATTTTTTTCTGGAAAGATCCTCTAAACATCATTCTAAATTATTATTATACATGTGACAAAATTCGAAACCACTCGAATACAACACGAAGTTAGCGGGTTTGGGTTGTTGCCCCTAATTGTGTTTGTGTCAACCCGTTTAATTAATAGTGTCGCGTTCATGTTTTGAAGTTCAACCTGATTAGACCCGTTTAATTAATCGTGTCAGTTCAACCCAATTAACCCGTAACCCCAATTAACCCGTAACCTGTTTAACCCAATTACTATAGTGTGGATGAAATCAAATCTGATTTAGTCAACTGTGGAATGTATCATATCGTATCTTATATTATTAGTATAGATATCATATCGTATCGTATTATATCTTGTATTATTAGTATAAGTATCATATCGTATCATATCATATCATATTGTATCATATCATAGCTTGATTGTAGGGAATATTGTTGTGGAGATATTCTCTCCGTATCATTGTAATCTATATGATGTATATCTCTTATATAAATACAAATGAAGGCAGCCCAATTGGGTAATGCAAAATCATAACAGAAAATATTTTTTTCTAGCTACGTTTATATATAGATATTTTTATTATTTTAATATAAATCTAACATTATATTTGTTCTTTTTTTACAATTATGTTGACCTAATTATCTTCATTTTCATACTTTTAGTAATCCATTATGTCATTTACTCATTTTTTTCATTATATTTGCATTTTATTCTTAAGTTAATAAATGGGTTACATGACCTATTTAATTTAAACAGGTTAAATAGGTTATTAAACGAGTCGTGTCGTGTTGTGTGTCACATGACCCAATTATTAAACGGGTAGTGTGTGTTACTTGTTTAATAAATGGGCCGTGTTTATGTCAAGGGTTTCTAACACAATTATTAAAAAAGTCATGTTCGGGTTGACCCATATAATAGTATTAGGTCGACACGACACAAATATAACCCGCTAACACGAATTGCCACCCCTAACTTACACAATCCCATGTAGCAATGTGTTGTAGAGACTAGAGATATGAAAAGATACACTGACCATCACTAGTATTCATGCTTGCAAACAAGGTTTTGCTGTTTAGAACATATTCTGAACATGAAAAGATGACCTCAGCTCTTATTAGGGTTAAATGCCGCAACATCATAAAAAGATGGAAAAGATTATTTAAGATTCCTAATGAATTTGTTAACTGTCTGTTGAGTTCTGATGCTCAATCATCATAATATAACTTCATGCTTATAACATTAGGCAAGAGATTATATAAAAGAACATCATAGTTATTTGCACCGACGGGAGAAACATTAAACAAGTTTGAAAATTGTGGCCAAAATGGATTTAAAAGAGAAAAAGAGATTTCATATAAAGTTCATCTTACTTATTACTGGGACCTTTCTTGCAGACTGCTGTGTGTGTGTGTGTGCAAGAGAGAGAGAGAGAAAGAGAGTTCTTTCTTCAGATATTTCTTGGCCCTTCGTCGAGAAGAAAATAAGGCAAATGGTTTCCAAATTTCCCTTATACAGAATGACAAAGAAGAGAGATGTCGCAGAATCCGGTCTATTTAAAGCATCATAATAATAACTATGGAAGAAAAAAAACATCATAATAATAATAAATCCAATTCAAAGGACTTCTCTGCCAGGCCTCAGGGCCCATTTTTCATGGTTTATCAGTTTGCAACACAGTTTTGAACCATTAATGGCTATGGGGGCATCTGGCTCAGGCAACTCAAGCTTCTTAGACCACCTAAGAAGTTCTCTGCCACAAGCTGCTCCGACTCAGATTCAGCCAAAAGAATTTTTTTTATGTGCTTCCATGCACTTAATGGGTGTTATTATCTCAACTAAATTTGAATTAATCCATTGAATATAGATTATGTTGGAAGAATATTTAGTTATACCTATAATGGATTTCATAGAAACATGAATATAGTGGTGCTCTGGACATCTTTTCATATCTTTACAATGCTGAGAACATTGGTAATATGAAAATCATATACAAGTATGTGATGATTCTTAGAGCTGTTGTAGCTTGCATAAATGCTCAAAGTATCTAGGGCGTGATTAGAAGACATCGAAGCTCTCTCTAAAACTTATTTGAGATTTTCTGCTAACATTTTATTGGACTCAACCAGCCTATTGAGGCTGACAAAAATATTTTTACAGTTCCTTCAAATAAGAAAAAGGTGGCCATTAACAAAGAAATTTTAAAAAATTCAACAATAATTAAACAACTTTCAGAAATCAAACTCATTTACAGAATTATTTTTCTTTAAAACCTTCTGTTGTTGATTCTTTTATGAACTCAAAAAATGCCACAAAAAAAGTTTAACAGGCAAAGTGAAATAGTGAGGTGCATGCTCAATTCAATCAATCTCAATGGAATTGCTGCTTTTTCTGCTTTTTAATGTTTTTTATTATGTCAAACCTTGTCTGATAATTTGAATTTTGGACTAACTTTGGGCTTGGCCAAAAGTTGGGTCAGCTAAAATGGGTCCTATGGCTGTTGTAATCCAAAGTTTAGCTAGACTGAGTTAGCAGATTACTTGGATTCCAAGCTTGAGTCCCCATTGTTTTGGGCAGTGAATGAAGATTAGACATAAGATGCATATTCAAAAACATTATCGATCATAATAAATTAAAATATAAATAAAAGCTAGCAAAGAAGGGAAAATAAATCTCATATGCAATTTTTTCATGTGATGTTAGGCTTAGAATTGAACCTAACGAGTGGCTCAGAGCTACTTGAGTGCAATGACAATATTGATCCACACCCTCCAAATTTGTCATTTGCACAGCCATAGAATACTTCCTTTATACCTAAAAGAGGGGGATATTAATGTTGGTGAGATATAACTAAATAAAATAAAATAAAATAACTAACTATCATGATGCAGTATGGTGGAAAGAGCATACCAAGAATAGATAAGGCTGCTGCACACATTATACACGGCTCACATGTCACATAAAGATTGCACTTTGAAAATCTCTCGGCAACTTCTGGCTCTGAAAGTCCATTTTGATGCCACAGCTCAATTAGAACATCAATAGCTTCCATCTCTGCATGTCTCGTAGCCTGCATTTGAACAACCAGTAAGCAAAATTTATCCTGGGGTAATATTAGAAAGCTTTATACAATTTTCAAAACTTTTAGCAAGATAAAGGAAAAGGTTTGAAAAAATAGTACCAATCGATAGCTTGGATCATCTAAAAACTGACATGCAAACACGGAATTTTAAAAAAAAAATAAGAACAGAGTACAAGGTGATGTAGTGCAATTGATATATTAAGAAGCCATGTGAACAAACTTACAACTCATCATACTACAGTGAAGAAAGAGAAAGAAAGCAATTGATGAGCTTACATTTCGTGTCTCAGTGGTTCTGTTTCTCCCTGAGGCAATGACCCTCCCATTCTCGACAATCACACAACTGCGAATAGAAAATAAGAATTGATGAAGGAAAAACATGGCCCATATAAGCACGGTCCAATAACAACAGAAAATTCTCCTGAGTATACCTCATGTATCAATTCCAGCCACTTAAGCCTGTATAGATTCAGTTAAACAAGGTCTGGGTAACAAATATATAGAGGATATGCCCAGTTTCTTGTAAATTGGGTGAAGGATAATCTAAAGGCCTGTGGAAAGTACTCATCTATTCTCTTTGAGATCTTAGGTCTTGATCAAAGGACCACTGTATCCATAGATTATGAGGCAGACTTAGCAAAATGGGAAATTACTTTTGAAGCGCTTAGGTGACATTCTTATCCACCTTAGCCTTCTATTAAGTGTTGTTTTCCCTTTGGAGGCAGGGGTGATCCCTTCGGATTCTCGCAATAACCCTTAAACTGGGTTATCGGGTAAGCCAAGGGCAGAGGCTTAGTGCCCCCTGGAATTGAAAAATATATATGCCTCCAAAGCATCATGAAGTTGTGTGATTGAAATTAAGGAAAGGCTTACCCAACAGGCACTTCAAGGCTGTCCAAGGCAAGCTTTGCCTGCAAAAAGAGAAAGCAGCAAACTTTAGAAGATATGCAAAACTAACCCAATCAGACATCAATTTCATGTCTTAATAGTGTACACAAGGAGACATGCAAGACACCAAGAGCCATATAATAAACACGACGTTCTAGGAATGCTTTTAGCCAAAACAGCAATCCCTCAGTTAAGCGGCAATGAGAAGTATCACCAACACATAATACCACATCTGACATGAGCACAGTCGTCACTCCACAATTAGGTTTCAAACTCGTACAGTTCATGATGGCTTCGCACATCCGCTACACAGCTACATTTCAACACTACTTTTTTAAAGTTCTACTTGCATTAATCTGTCAAAATAAGTCAGAATTTGTTTGAATGGCCCAATCAATTAGCCTTTGAGTGATCTGTTTATTATATAGAACCTTTACAAGAGAGCTATACATGGAAAGAAACTAATTGCCGAGTGATTCTAGCAGTCTATCTTTATATGAAAACTATATATTCTGTCAATATGCTAACTGTACAAGCCTACGTAAATTAAGTAAAGGTGAAATAAGGAAAGAAGAATAGAAGGAAAGAAGATTAATTATGGACAGCAGAGCTGTCCATTGATAGCCCCCCTCAAATTGATGCGAGTTGATCAACAAGCATCAATTTGCTACTTAAGAAGCAATATCGATGGTGAGTAAGAGCTTTGGTGAAGATATCAGCAATTTGTTGTTCAGTGGAAACATGTGGAAGAGTGATAACACGAGCTTCAAATGCTTCACGAATAGAGTGACAGTCGACTTCAATACGCTTCGTGCGCTCATGAAAGACAGGATTAGCCGTCAACTAAATAGCACTCGTATTATCAGCATGTAGAGGTGTGGGATCAATCTCAGAAAAATCTAACTCAGCAAGCAAACCTCGAAGCCAAATAATTTCAGAACAAGCAAGAGACATCGCCCGGTACTCAGATTCTGTAGATGACTTAGAGACTCTGTCTTGCTTCTTACTCTTCCAAGAGATCAATGCATCACCTAAGAACACACACCAACTAGTGATGGAGCGACGTGTATCAGCACAACCGGCCCAATCAGCATCGCTATAAGCAGTAAGTCGAGGAGAATTGCCTACAGGAAAGAATAAGCCACGGGCAAAAGTGCCCTGAACATACCGTATGATCCTACGGACAGCAGCCAAATGAAGATGACGAGGGGTCTGAAGAAATTGGCTAACTTACTGAACTGCAAAAGAAATGTCCGGTCTAGTAATGGTGAGGTAGACAAGACTACCCACCAACTTCCGATATAAACTAGGATCAGCAAGTAAATCACCCTCCTCTTTGCGAAGCTTGACATTCAATTCCATGGGAGTATCAACAGATGTAGCCTCCTGTAGGCCAGCTGTAGCCACCAGGTCACTAGCATACTCATGTTGATTGAGGGAAATACCAGATGGACTACGATGCACCTCAAGACCGAGAAAATATGTGAGAGATCCAAGATCTTTCATGTGAAAGGACTCAGATAGATGAGTCTTGAGATGACCACGTAAAATAGAATCGAAACCAATAATTACAATATCATCAACATAAACCAAAAGAACAACAATGCCCATGTCTGATTTTCGAAGAAACAAGGAAGTGTCATACTTACTCTGCTTGAATGAGAACTGTAATAAAGTAGTTCGAAATTTATCAAACCAGGCCCTCGGAGCTTGTTTGAGACCATAAAGGGAGCGACGAAGCTTACACACATGTGAGGTCGGAGAGGGAAACAATCCCGGGGGTGGCTTCATATAAATACACTATTTAAGATCCCCGTGAAGAAAAGCATTCTTGACATCCATCTGATGTAGTGGCCAATCATTGGAAGCAGCAAGAGCTAGAATCGTACGAACAGTGGTCATTTTAGCCACAGGAGCAAATGTCTCTTCATAATTGACACCATATTTTTGATTATTTCCAAGTGCAATAAGCCGAGCTTTATAACAATCCAAACTTCCATCAGATCGAACCTTGACTGAGTAAACCCATTTGCAACCCAAGGGAACTATGGTGGAAGGACAAGGTGCAATGTCCCAGGTGTGATTGGCCTTTATAGCAGCAATTTCTTCCTGCATAGCTTGTCGCCAACAATCATGCTTGACAGCATGTGAGTAGCATGTGGGAATATCAAATTTGGACAATGTAGCAGTAAGAGCGAAAATAGAGTGGCCAGAAGAAAAACCATACCGATCCGGAGGTACAGACACTCGAGAAGAGCGACGTACCAAGGACTCTGGAGGTGCTGCAACTGACTGATTCTGGAGCATGGTAGGATCAGATATCAGTGGAGCCACCAGAAGAGACTGTGGGTGGGAACGTCTCGTATACACAATACCTGGTTTAAAGCAAGAGCTGACTTGATGAAAATCTGATAACTACTGCTCAAAGGAGGGGAGGACCACAGTAGAAGAAGAGGGCACAGAGGACACAGGAAAGAAATGTTGATTTTCAAAGAAAATAGCATTCCTAAAAATGCGTGTACGATGTAAAGTAGGATCATAGCAAACAAATCCCTTTTGACACATATTATATCCCAAGAATGCACATTTAACAGATTGAGCAGATAATTTATGTCGCTCATGAGGAGGTAAATGAACAAAACATACACAACCAAAGATACGAAGATTATCATAACTAGGATGTTTAGCAAACAAGCGGAAATAAAGACACTCCATGTGTAAGACTGGGGAAAGTAAATGATTAATCAAGTGAGTAGCAATTTTTAAAGCCTTGACCCAGAACATGGATGGAACAGAGGATTCTAACAAGAGAGTACGTACCATATCAAGAAGATGTCGATTTTTGCGTTCGGCTACTCCATTCTGTTGGGGAGTAGTAGTACATGAACGTTGATGAATAATACCTTTAGAAGCCAAGAATACCTAAAACTCAGTAGACAAATATTCACCACCAGAATTTGTGCGTAATGTCTTAATAGTCGCAGAAAATTGATTGTCAACATACGCTAAAAACTCAGTGAAAGTACGAAAAACCTCAGATTTAGAACGAAGAAAATAAATCTATGTGAATCTGCTATGATCATCAATGAAAGTCACAAAGTAGTTAAATTTTTCATGTAAACTAACCGGGGAAGGTCCCCAAACATCACTATGGATAAGATCAAAACAGTGAGAAGCTCTACTAGCATGCAAAGGAAATGGAAGAATTTTGCTTTTACTAAGTTTACAAGAATCACACTCAAGAGATAAAGAAGAACGTTCTTTATTACCAAGAAAACCAGAGTGCAATACATGAGATAAGATCTGAGTATTGGGATGGGCTAAACGACGATGCCACACCATACTCAGATCATGAACATTATTACAAGCAAAAGACTAAATAGAAGAAACTGGAGAAAGTGTTGGAGCAGGTAAAAATAGTGGAAACAAGCGCCCCACTTTAGGTCCCTTCGCGATCGGCTCCCCCGTTACCTGGACCTGCACAACACAACCATCACCAGAAAAATTAGCAGCACAATTGTTATCAACTAATTGACCAACAGAGATAAGACTCGTGGAAAGCTAAGGAGCAAGAAACACATCAGTAAATTTAGAAGAGACATCTCCTACAGCAGCTATGGGCAAAGAACTGCCATTGGCAGTCTGAATGGCAGATTGACCAGCATAGGGCCAAACATGACACAGAGCGGTGGGAGTATTCGTCATGTGATTAGAAGCTCCCGAGTCTACGTACCAAAGTTTAGTAAAATCTTTACCTTGAAACCCCATTGCAGATAATGCCGAAATTAGCATTTGTTGCACCATTTCTGGTGTGCAGTAATTTGGTGCAAGAGGTGCAAGATCAAAGGAAGCACCTGAGGAAGAGCTATATGCTACAGAAGTTGCTGCGGGAGAACAATAACAGAAGTCTGAAATGCTTGGGCTTGACGATTCTGGGGACGGAGACGACATTCTTTGATAATGCGACCCTTCTTCTTGCAATAAGAACAATATTTCTTAGGACAATTAGCAGCAATATACCCATAATCCTTGCAGCAGAAACACTGCAAATGTTTAGAAGGCATAGGTGATCCTCGGCCTTGGGCAACATAAGCCACAGGTGTCGGGCCCGAACTGCCATGAGATTGCTCCAGAATAGCTTGAGTACTAAGACGTTGTTCTTCGCGAAGTAACTCACCAAAACAAATATCAAGAGAAGGAACAGGAGATCGGTTCCGTAGAGAGGAGCGAACAAATTCATATTCCAGACGTAATTTCATAACAAACTGATCACGCCGGCTAGTCTCATGAAGAGTCTGGATAGTCGAAAGAGCACCAGCAGAAACATCTGCTGTAACCAAATTAGTATATTCGTGCCAAAGAATCAGAAAGGCCTAGTAGTCTTGGATGGAAAGACTACCATGTTGAAACATAGCAATTGCATGTTCCAACTGAAAGCGACGAGCATCATTAGCTTGATGATAAGCCTTCTTCAAGTAATTCCACATGGATTGAGCGGAGCAATGAGGCCGCAAGTTGGTAACAATATCTGGCTCCACTGAACCAAGAAGTCAAGACATAATCCGAGCATCAAGGACAGCCCATGAGGGAGAAGCTCTGAGATCTTTGGATTTGTCAGTAGCGAATTGTAGAGCGACATCCGTGCCATCAATATGACCCCAAAGATCTTTTCCTTTGAGGAAAAGTTCAAACTGAAAAGCCCAAGTAGAGTAGTTTGTGCCCGTAAACTTGACACACACACAGGTGCAGAGTCTATCACAAAGAAACTAATTCACCAGAAGGATGCGACTGCTGATATGAAAACAGAAACTACCGAGAAACTATGGAGACCAGAAACAGACGCGTCAAGAGGCTCACCAGAAGAGAACTCCTACCGAGACCTGAATAGAGGCTGCC
Organism: Cornus controversa; assembly: GCA_026545225.1. NCBI lineage: Eukaryota > Viridiplantae > Streptophyta > Magnoliopsida > Cornales > Cornaceae > Cornus > Cornus controversa. The sequence continues at coordinate 57,632,613 of CM048851.1, read as the reverse complement.
AAAAAAAAAACTCAAACCAGGAATAATCCAGAAGACGCCAACACACGAACACCGAGAGGAGAAAAAAAAATCACGCGGGCGACAACCAAACCGAGAGGGAAAAAAAAATTCAACTTGGCTCTAATACCATGTCAAAATAAGTCAGAATCTGTTTAAATGACCCAATCAATTAGCCTTTGAGTGATCTGTTTATTATATAGGACCTTTACAAGAGAGCTATACATGGAAAGAAACTAATTGCCGAGTGATTCTAGCAGTCTAGCTTTATATGGAAACTATATATTCTGTCAATATGCTAACTGTACAAGCCTACGTAAATTAAGTAAAGGTGAAATAAGGAAAGAAGATTAATTATGGACAGCAGAGCTATCCATTGACATAATCAGCTCAATATTTTTACTAGTATGAAATCAAATGTTGAAGCATTTACCAGAACTTCGAAGGAATTCCAAATTCTAGTTTATATTGCAAAACAAATTGAAGAAGTACTTCATAAACTATAATTTATTCAGAAATTACTTTTAAAAAACTCAAGTGCTAAAGAAATCCAAGCATCGAGAAGAATTTAATTTGGAAGATTTTACTACATTAAGGATTTAAAAAAAAAAAAATTTGTCTTCAAGTGAGATAGAAACCTATTCCCTTTATGACCTAAAACAAGCTGACCTCTGGATTTCGATTCCTATTAATAGACCGGTGAAATCTAAGGATCAAGAAGCATTTAATTTGGAAGATTTTACATGATGAAGAAAAAAAATAAAAAGCCAGTCCATCATTCATGATTTGAGTATTCATAAGGAACAAGTGAGCCTGTGACATTTTCCTTTGGTGCCTTGTACTTATCCCCTACCAGTACATGCACGCATGTAGTAGCACCATATTACCAGATCAGGAACTGAGTACACATGATCAAGAAAAAGCCAGAAAGAGACACTTCAACACTCGCTCCTCCCCAGCCCCACTAAATTTATGTATAATATGAAACCTTTAAAAAGTAAATCACTTGATTCTAAACCCATCTAGATCCTCACCAGCCACCATCAATATATCTTTTAAGAAACTAACAATAATAGAAACCTTGAAAGTTATTCCTCCGCAACACCACCTTTAACATTGGATAAGTCTCACACTTATCCACATGGAAAATCAGACCCTATAAGTGGTTACGTTGTAGAGAACTTGATGATAACTATATTCACAAATTGCTCAGGAAACCAAACAAATTACTCATGCAAAATGATTATATAACAAACCCGTACATAAAAGATTGAGATAATAACAGAGAGAGAGAAAAACTCATAAAGGAACTCAACAAAACCTTGTCCAACTAGGCATCCAATACATGAATCCTATTTGCATGCAACTCTATCTAGATCCATATCTTCAGTCAAACCACGCACTAAAACTTCCATACTATATCAACCCACATTAATTTAATTCTTCCACTTCCCCTAGCCTTACCCTCAATGTGGACTGTCATTTTTTTTCACCAATATAGTCACCAGTCTCCACTGCACATAACCAAACTCATGAAGGAAAACAATTAATTGACAAATATTTGAATAGTCTTGCTCCAAGTAAAACTCATCCTTGATCTGAGATGCATTTGAAGAGTATAACATTCTAAATAAACGCAGCAAGAAATACAGATACAATCAAAGCACTATGAAATCGGGAACTTCTTGGACAAGTTCTAGAAAATGACAGAATTGTAACTTTAAGGATATGCACAATAAAGAGACGACCCAACTATCAATAATGCTGTATTTTCCTCTACCAAACACTCATTATCCCCTTCATTTTAAAATTTATGCTCTTCAAAATAATAACCCAATTCAAACGAAATATAACAAATTAAGCTAATTCTTGCAAAATAAAATGTTTGCTCTTCATAGTTCAATGTCTCTCTCTTTCATGAATATAGAAAGTATCAATTATTTGATTCTATTTGTTACTTTTGTCATAATCACGACTTTAGGATAATTACTTTTTAACAATGTCAAACAAAATAATTGTTTTCCTCCAAAAAATTATAGAAATGCAAAAAGAACTTATGCTTAAAAAGAGAGAGAAAAGAACTCCATAAATAATGATGACACATATACAACTAGTTGCTGATTCGACCTCTTTTTCTGGATGATGTAAGCATCGATTTTCTTGTTATCTTCAATTGATTATTTCCTATGTTCCAATATGCTTTATGTAGAAGTACAACATCCAAACTAATGCTCTATGTAGAAGTAGAACATCCAAACTAATGCTCTATGTAGAACATCCAAACTAGCACAAATAGCAGAGCTTAGTGAGATCTTATACAACAATAATGATGAAAGCTAGGAAAAGGGAAACACTTTAAAGAAGTCCTAAGTTCATCAATCCACACTTATCTTCTCATACAAAGGTCTATGCATTACCTGTTGCAATGCAAGCTTCATGAATGCAAGAGTATCTAGTGATCCCTCTTTTCCACAATAGGACATCTGAACAAAGAGAAGACAGTTGTGATTCATATTGGGAAAGAGACACAACAGAATTTTTCCACTTTATATTGGAACTGTATTTTGAACAAGTGTGCCCCCAACAACCAATAAATTGTAATCATAAAGCTGTCATCATTCTACTTGTTACATCATATTTTTATTTAAAAGTAGGTCAAATTGCAAAAACTCGTGAACTACCAAAAATTTGCAAATACCTGCTCACATTGCAAAGGACATGCCATCTGATTTAGTTGACATATGAAAGTACAGGTACTAGATTCACCGTCTTTATTAGAGCAAAATAAAAAAAATAAAACAAAAGGACTAAATCCAACACTACACACACGTATACACATCCATAGAGAGATTTTTCTTCTTACCTTTTTGGTCTCTTTGAAATCTAAGTCGGCTTTCTCGATTGACGAGGCAATTCGCTCATCGATATCAGAATCAGCCACAATTTGGTTGGAGTTCTCAGCAACCGTGGTGGAGTCACCCATCTCTGGTAGATGATTGAGAAAGATAGATGATAGGTCATGTACTTATGTATATTATGTACACATATATGTAATATGACACTAATCTAGTTCTGTATGCAACTGGTGGACTAGAATTGAAGTAACGGAGGCTAATCAATACCTAAAGAAATAAGTGATGGATTTTGTTTACTGCAATAATTATATGCATTCATTGCAAATCTATCTGATCATAAGTTCAATGTTATATCTGGTTTTTGCTTTCCTTTCTCTGCCAATCCGAAACCTAAATTATTTTTTTTGTTGCAAGATATGAAATCGCAAGGTGAAGAAATTGAAATATGAACTCTCACTTGGGTTTGATTGTAGAACTCTCACTAGGGTTTGAATTTTTATTTCACCAAAGAACCAACCCACAAAAACATGACCCAGAACCTTACCCGCACATGTAGTAACACCATGAAAAAATTCACCTCCCACAAAACAATTATTATGATTATCAATAATACGATAGTTCAATTATCTGACCTCTTACACAAATATCTGACCTGCACAAATATCTCACCTGACCACCCACAAAACAATTATTATGATTATCAATAATACGATAGTTCAATTTATCGAATATTGAGTGTAGATTGTGAGTTTTTAAACAAATATAGAAGTAACATTTTTTCTTGTCTGTCCAAATCCTTAGTTTGGCTACTGAGAAAATGTAGGAAAATTTTTCAACAAACTTTATAAACGTTACGATTGACTTCAATCATAAACTAGGCTTAGTTTAAAACTAGTGTTTCAAATCGAAGACCCGAGAGAAAGAGAGATCATTGCAGCAGGACTTACTGACCCTAGCCCAAACAATCTGTGTGCATATAGAGAGTCCAGCCCAAATTTTAGCCCATCTACTAAACCAGACGACCATAATTTTAGCCCATCCACTAAACCAGACGACCATAATCAACCCTAGAGATTCTATTGGATTCTTTCTTCTTCGCAAATTGCAGGGATGGTTAGCAACATATAGATTCTGCTTTGCGCAAAAACAATTTTGATTTTGCCTGTTTTAACGCAAATTTATGATGCAATTCGCACAAACAGAAACACACCACCCTTGCATGAACTCAAGCTCTAAAAGAAATATAAAATAAGAAAATGATAAATCTGTTGGCAATGGTGTGATATTGAACTGAACTAATAAATAAAGTTTTTCGGCTAGGATATGGATCAACAAGCACAACAACATTGGCACAAGAAGATTGCCACAGGTATTCAGTGGCCACATTCCCCTGGTATGATGCTATGCATGATCGTAGTGATGCAGCTTGTATAATAAAACTTTTCCAGCCGCATTCCCCATAGCCATGAAACCTCCACCAGGACTAAAATCCAAACAACGGGGATAATGTAGGGCCCGATTTTGTGGAGGCCAGTTGGAGAAAACAGTGAACGACGGAATATGAATAAGCTTTAGGCTGTTTTTCTTCATGCTCGAACTGATCGCCAATATCTGAGCATCATTATTGAATTTCATAAAATCCACTTTAGTTGTAAGATTCTCAATGATTTTAATCGGTTTTCTCTTGCCCCCTAAAAACTCTTGCCTATTGTAAAGATTCACAATCCCACTGTCTGAACCGGCTGCGAATAAACTTCCAGTTGGTGAAGTACAAAGAGCCGTGCCATTTATGCAACCTTCATCAGCAGCCTTGTGGAAGCAAGCCCTTCTTCTCAAATCCCAGTGGTAAATGTGACCATCACCTCCAGAGCTCAGCAATTGCTGTCCATCATTAGAGAAGGCCAATGAACGAACAGTCCCATTCATCTTGAGTGTTCCAATCAGTTCCTTTGTTTTTGAAGAAACCAGCAAGATATACCCCTCATTGCCCACAAAAGCAATTGTATTAGAATCAGGGGAAACCTCAAAATTTTCCAAGCTCTTTTCGTCCCTACCCGTTAAGGGACCTATCTTATCAACCTTTGCATTCACTAGATCGAAGCTATAAAAGAACTTTCTTCTTCCCGCTATTATAACCCGAGATCCATTAGGTAAGAAAGAAGCCTTTCGAATAGGACAATCATCGAGGAAGATGCTTTGTATTTTTGTGTTCCTTTTGCCATCTATCTGAAAAAATCTCAGCCTTTTATCTAATCCGCCAGCAAGGAGCAACTGTGCATTTTTATGGAACTGAATGGAATTGATTGGACTATTAGAAGGATCTTCTGTATTAGCATCAACCAATCTTGAGTATTCGAGGAGTCCAGGCAACAGCTTTGCATTGCTCTTCACAACAAGATCTTCATTTGTTCGAAGAATGTCGTCAACACCTTCAACATTTTTGTACCCACGGGCAAGTTCTGCACCATTTTCTTCATCAGAATGTTCATCATCAGAACTGTAATACCTTGACTGTGAATCAAGTTGAGCCCACTCTGTGCCTGGGTTCAGCTTTACATGTTGAGCCCTCAATCTTGACACATATGCTGAACCAGAGATAAAACTCTCATCCTCTTCCTTCCTCAGCTTTCTCAACCTGTTTACTTTAGCTATATTAATATTGGTTTTTTCCTCCTCCTCATCTACCCATACAGGTTTCCTTTGCTTACTCTCCTCCAAACTACTTTCCTCACCAGATTCAGCATCCTTTTCATATACAGACAGTATACTATTTGCAGACCGGTCTGTGAAGAATAAAGTAGAACTTTTGTCGACCCCATATTTCACTTCTCCCTCGTCATTATTACCAAATTCAACAGGGGCATACAAAGAGCCAAACAAAAAGTTCTCCAACTTCTTCATTTCCGTTTCCTGATCAATTTCAAACTTTTTTTGCTCTTCCTTACACTCTCTCTGTCTCTTGTTCAATTTTAAGTTATCCGAATCATGTTCTTTTCTATCTTCCAAATCTTCATTCCCTGCCTTCCTTTTAATCTTCTTGCTTTGGTCTTTAGGAAGAATATTTTGAGAAATCAAACCCATCATTCACAAAGGCTACAACTGCAAAATAAACAGCAGGTAATTAGTCACATAATATTGACAGGCAAAGAACCTAGAGTTTAAAAAATGGTGAATATCTCTGACCACCCCTGAGGTTTGCATTATTATAGCTCGACTGAAACTTTTTGCAAAATGACAGTCAACCTCCCTTGACATTTGCTTAAATATCTCTGACCAACCTTTATGTTAGTCAATTTTTTCTAAATACCAAAACTATCCTTGAAATAATAAAATGACCATTTTAACCAATTATGTTTTGACAATACTACCCGTCTAATCACCATTGTTCATCTTCTTCTTCACCCCAACCAAACCCTAAATCAACCACTGAACCTCAAATCCAAACATATATGCACTCCCCCAAAATTGACGATACAGTACAGATTATTAATTGGCAAAGGAAGATATATATATGTGTGTATGTGTGTGTATTTAGTTGGGTATCAAATGGGAATGAATTAGGAGGAACTGCTTGAAAAACAAGGAGGCCAGAGAAGGGAAATTAGGGAGATTGAATAACAGGTCAATTGGAGAAAGGAGCTTCTAAACACTAAAATTGAAATGAATCATAAGACTTTTCGTTCCATTTTTTCGGCATGCTGCTAGAACAAAGCTAATAAGTGAAAACCCAATAATAATGCCAAGTTAGAGAAGAACCAAATTGAAATTCTGACAAGTGCTAGATTCTGTACTAAGCCAGCCTACTGTTAGTAAATTAGTAATTAATGGCGTGATTTTAAGTTGAAATAGGTTAGCAGTGGGTGATAAAATTAAAAAAACTTATATTTGACAAAGAAGACTACATCCTAATATAAATACACACACAATGTCTTGATTCAGTTAAAACTTTGTTCTTCATTTGATACTTCTTATATGAACCCTTCCTGGATTTGCCATTAACCTTCATTTTAAGGTTAAATAGCAATAAAGTTAAAGAGGCAAACAGATCCAAATAATCTAAACCCAATTATGTACTAGCTGCTGGTACAAATCAAAACCGAATTCTCTTTCCCTTATTTTTCTTCTGTTTTACTCAATCCAAACGACCCTTTGGATTTTAACCATGTCACAGACCCATTACAGTGTGGCATCATTAGGAGTGGCGGTGTGTGAATCTCAGTGCACGAATCTCTTCGATTTGCAGCTCCAAGACAATCAGTTCACCGGTGTCATGTTGGTGACGCTGACTTCCATGTGTTTTGTTATTAGAGCTTTCTTAGCTTAATGGATCTCTTTGATTTGTAGCCATGTCCATGGTGATTCTTAGATAGAGAGAGGAGAGAGAGAGTGGGGGGGAGGTGAAGAGGATAAAAAAGTAAATTGATGTTTTGTTAATGATGTAAGCATATGTCAGCTTTTTAGAAGAATTTAGTGAGGGTAAAACGGTAATTTAACAGGTGACTACTTTCTGACAAGGGAGGTCAGGGTAGTTTTGCAAAAAGTTTCATTCGACCGATTATAAGGCAAACCTCAGGGGAGGTGAGAGAGATTCAACCCTAAATAAATAAATAAACTAGTAGTACACAAACTATGGGTGAACTTATGAATAACAAGGAAAAGCTAAGTCCCAATTTTTGAGATAAGTGATCAAACAAACCAAATATAAATGGACATTCAAGGCAACTGAGGCAGCTTGAGCACAAAACAATAATACGAATATATAACAAAGGAGAACAATCAGAGAAGTCCAAAGGGGAGCTCAAAGCAACAGATAATTAACAATGTCCCAAAATGAGAGGCCAATTGTCAAAATTCAATCGCCAAACTCCACTACTCTTGCAGGGAAATTGAACTGCAACTCAATCTCCTAGGATGAAATTAATGAGCATATCTAAAATGACAAAATTGCTTAAATCACCTTTCCAATGTTAAGATATAAATCCTCATAACTTTCCCAGTAATATTGGTTAAAATTGTGACACTCCAGAAGTCTCTTACTACCACATAACAGGACAGAAGAATAATGAAAATAGGATTGCAATCAAAGCCTATGGCATAAAGGGAAGACAAGCCTCGTATCCTACATCAGAAGACTACATGATACAAAACCAGGCAAGTATCTAGTTATTATCCCAAACCCTTGAATTCATCTATCAATATCACAAAAAAAAAAACAATTTTCAGTACAAAAACCACAAAATTCCTAGCCCCCACATCAAGAAATACAGTTCTTCCTGTAATGTATACTATTATAGACGCACCTCTCATAATACCAAATATTTCTTCTGGATGGGAAAACATTGTAATCCACTTTTTTTATAAATATATATATGTTTCATGGGAAAACTGAGAAATAAGCAGCGACCCATCTACTTTTGGACACAAGTAAGCTTAGGGGAGCACACATTTTGGACTGGTTAGGATCAATGTGGTTTTACAGTTTAAGGCTTCTTTCTGATACTTCAGCCTAATGACCCATCCCTTATTATATAGCCCAATAACCAGCCCAGCATAAATAAAAGTTACGCAGAAATAAATTGAAAAGAACTCCTAAAATCAAAAGGCTCCCCCCACCACAAAATCAATAAGAAAGAGACAAGAACTGTTTAGCATGTAAATAAATCCACTAATTGACTTCAAAGACAACAATACTGCCATAACAAACATAAAGATCCAAAATTCCAATTCTTTTGTTTTTTCCCCCAATCAGAACGAAAATTAGGACAGTTCAAACCCTATCCGTAGTTCCGTGCATATGTATGCATGCATATGTTTGTGCAAAATTTAACACTCGGGTAAAAAAAATGCATGCATAATAATTTATTTATTTTTTCAACAGCAAGAATAAGAATTTTATTTCCAAAAAACGCATTCACAACTAGACTAAAAATAGAACCCTATCACTGATTAGTGCCAGAAAAATCTATTACATGAAACAACAGTATAGAGTTTGCTGATAATGAAGCCGACGGGTGGTCATTGCATCCAAAAATTATTTCCAACACATAAATAAATAAATAAAACTAACCGTACTTACTGTCAGAAAGAGATGATGAAGCCGTTGTTGAAGTTAAAGAATCCGAAGTGTGGTCGGAGAAGATGATCTCCGGATATCGTTAGATAGTTCCAGAGAGAGACTTAAAGAGATTGTAAGAGGTGTAGTCTTGTAGAGAAAGGAGAAAGATACGGAGAACTTATTAGGGTTAGGGTAACCGGGTTACCCCCATTGTATTTGGGCGGGTTTAGGCGGGTACCCACATTCAATCAACCATTTGCTAATTTGTAGTATTTTTTTTTAGGTAAATATATTTACACCCCCTCAGGTAGGCAATATTTCGACTATATTCCTTCTAATTTCAATAATTTTGACTACACTACTTTAATTTTAGGTTTGCGTATCAATTTGTCTCGTCCGTTAGTGCGATATCAACAAACAAACAGAATTGTTGACGACAGCAGATGAAAAGTATATAAATGGACATTTTTGCCCTTCTTAGGCATAAAATGACATCTTTGCCCTCATTAAATAATGCAATATTACAAAAATACTCTTAAATTATAAAAACAAATGTACAACAATGACCCATCACTTTCTTTTATATATTATTATGCTATATACATGTGTTGATATATTTATATTTAATTTCTTTATATATTTTTATATTTATATCTATATATTATTATTTGCTTATTATTATTATTTTATATATCATATATATATATATATATATACTAGGGGTGTTCAAAAAATTCGTGAATCCGAACTGAACCGATCTGAACCATAGCTAATCCGTTGGTAATGGTTCGGTTATGGATTTAAAAGTGCAAATCCGTTGGCAACAGTTCGATTCATGGATTGCAATTTAACCCAATCCGTAAACCATAGTTTAGATTAGGTTTAGTGCCTAATCCGAACCAATCCAAACTGTGGTCACCCTTAATCTATACTACTATTAAAAGTACAAAGGAGTTTTTTAGTTTCAGTACACTATTTTTTTATTTTTAAATTAAAAAAATAGAATTACTCAATCAAAACTCTTTCTTTTTATTTCGAAATTTAAAAATATAATTAAACAAGCAAAACCCTTTCTTTTTATTTATAAATTAAAAAATAGAACTACCCAAGCAAAACCCTTTCTTTTTATTTCTAAATTTATAATCCGCAAAACCCTAAACACCTAAAATCACTCATTTCTTTTTATTTCTAAATTTAAAAATAGAATTACTCAAGCAAAACCCTTTCCTAAGCAAAACCTTTCTTTTTATTTCTAAATTTATAACCCGCAAAACCCTAAACACCTAAAATCACTCTTCCTCTCGGCTACGGCTTTCCATTATTTTTTTATTTTTAAATTTAAAAATATAATTACCCAAGCAAAACCCTTTTCTTTTTATTTCTAAATTTATAATCAAAACCTTAAACACCTAAAATTACTCTTCCTCTCGGCAACAGCTCTCCATTATTTTTTTTATTTTTAAATTAAAAACGACTCTCATCTTTCTCTTGACTCTCATCATCGCAGCTCTTAGCTTCCTCTTGGATCTCATCAACAACCATTCAATTCGATTTCGTCTTAGCTTACATGTGAGTTCTTTTCTTTTTGTCTTCTTAATGATCGTTTGATGAGTATGCACTGATTTTCAAAGTAGTTAAATTCAAATTACATGTGAGTTTTTTTTTTTAATCTTTTTAATGGTCGTCTGATGAGTATGCACTAATTTTCAAAGTATTTAAATTTGTGTTACTACTATTTACCCTCTATTTTTGGAAGACAATGAAGTTATATGTAATATTCATCCAAATTCTTATTATTCTTCGTGTTTTATTTATTTATTTTCACAATAGTTAAATTTGTGTTATTGTTATTTGCCCTTTGTTTTGGAATTTGTGGCAAGACAATGAAGTTATATATAATATGCATCTCTTTGTCCTCTGTTTTTTGAATTCCTACTGCTAAACTACAACCACAAGTATGAATATTAATATTTGTTTATTTATCTATCTTAGAAAGCTTTTGGTTTCAAATAATTTTGTGCCTAGTTCGGAATATTAATTCTAACAAAACATGATTATATTTTATATGCATAATATACTTAGAGATATATAATTGCAACTTCTTCTATTAATCCAAAAGATCAATTCAATGATCAATTACGTCCTGGGATTAGTTTAAATTAAACCTACTGATTAGTTGATTAATACAAGCTCTCTTGAATAAGTTCCAATTTGAACCGGATGAAATTGAGATGTGTGACATATATATATGTGTGTGTGTGTAATTTAATTTGGGTTTAGTGGTGACAATTGAGTGCGTAATGGAATACTTGTAGAAGTTGAGGAGCTTGAAGTTATAAGTTTAGAACAATAAAATATAATTTTGTGGACTTCAAGGACTTGAACAAGTACATTGATGAAAAAAAAACTATAGGTTTGTTTTCTTTTAACTCTTTACTCTCCTTATATATACTTTCTCTTATTTATAAATTTATAAGTTTAATTTTTACTCTAGCTATATGTTTTGGGAATCGTTATTGAATCATATCCTGCATTTAACATAGTTAAGAAGAATAATAGAGGGACATTCAAATTGCGAGACATCATTATAATGGATATGAGGTACATCGTTACAAAACTAATTATTTTTACAATAGTTCAATAACAATTACTTTGACATTGTGGGACAATCTTGCTGAGAGTGAAGGAAATTTGATAACGAAACTAATAAACGAAAGACCTATTATCACAGTTACACATTTGTTAATCAATACATTCAAATATAACTTATCACACAACATTGAGATTATTCACTTTATATTTTTTATTATATCTAAACGAACATAAAATAAAAATAATAATATTATATTTCAGGTTTGGGTCTTCAAATACAACTGGGATCTACATTACAAATTAACATGAAAATTGAAAGAGTTAAAACATTACGATATTGGTTAATTATTTATTTCTTCTTACTTACATTAAGTTTCAATTATTTATTTTACTTAAAGAATATCATGACCGGTAGGATAAGGTTAGTGGAAGATAATCCACTATCAATAGTTAAAAAATCAAACAGAAAATAAACAAAAATTATAACTTTCTTTGTTCATGAAACCCATAATAAAGTCTAATTAATGATGTGTATGTGTGTATTTATACATATCAACAACCTATTATTCCAATAATTTATTATGTTTTAACAGGTTTGAATAAAACGTAAATGACAAAGACATAGATGCTTTCATCAAAACATCAATTATTCAAAAAGACTGAAAAACTTTCACTAGAAGACATAATTGAAAAATCCGCATTGGCATTCAAGGTATTAAATTATTAAATTTTTTTTATATGCATTTTTATTTATTTATTATATCACATGATTATAATTAATTTGTGTTAAACTATATATATTTTGTTACTCAACTTGTAGAAAACACATTACTTTTTTGAAGCAAGAATTATAGAGATTAAAAATACATCCGAATCATGGTACAATATAGGTAAGTAAGGCAAGAAGAAAGTTGAAGTACGAAAGGATAGACTCAATCGTACTATTTGCAAAACAAAGGATGTTAAATGCTTTCAAATGTATTATTATATCTTTAATCATTCTATTTTAAATATAAAAAAAATTACAATACGACAAATATGTCATTCTTTATTATTATGTATCAATGAAGTATACTAATTTATGCAGATTTATGATGCAATTTCGAGTCAATGATATACAAATAATGCATATATAACAATATTTAATGATTCTCAATTATTAATAAATTGTTCACTAGATGAGCTAATACAGTTAAAAAGCTAATACAGTTAAAAAGTTAAGTAATACTTTTTCCCTCACTCATAAAATTTATGGATAAAACAATTTATTTGAAATGTATCAATATTACTAAAATAAATTTGTTATTTTTGTAGGACGAGGAGATGAAAGAATTTTACGACAAAGTGACAAATTGTAAAGGAAAATCATTTTTTTTATGATCAAGATAGACAACAGTAAAAATGACGTAGTCAAAAATAGTTTTATAGTGGCAGCTATCAAAGAAGTTTCATTTGAGAATAATGTATTTGAAAAAAAACTCAGAAATATAAAAAGGATAAAGTGTTGAGAATTTTCAAAAGAATAGTAATAGATTGTTTAAGAATAATTAAAATTATACCTTTTGATTTCTTATAATTTATACTTGATTCCTTCAATGTGAATAATAGTTAACTTATAGTTTTATTTTTTTTCAACAAGTGAGTTTATATTATCAATGTTATATGATGGAAAATGGAAATAGTTTTAGGTGTTTTAATTAATATGTTTGGATGTGTTATAATAGTTTTGAATATTTTGAGTGTTATAATAAAACTGAAGCTCACCGGCCACCACTATTATCCGTTGACCAAGCTTCACCGGACAACCACCAAGAGTCATCACTCCACCATCTTCATCACCTCGAAACCATCTCATAACAGACCCATATCCACCAACCCACTGTTCATTAACCCAACCTCTTCACTGCCACGAAACATCTCCACCATTGAAGGTCCACCACATGCACAAACCCATGGAAACCACTGTCCAAAGCCGAGACCCATCACAACCTCTCTTCACTGCCACCAAACAGCCTGTAATTCCACTGTTACCATGACTAGAATTGCCATGCCCATGTCAGTGGTCGACAAAGTCGAATTGGTTTAAATCCGATCTCTGCGACCTTGGAAAATGGACCTTTGATTTCAGTATTTCTCCAATGCGTGTATGGTTGAAATATCTTTGGAAAAATATCTTGATGTGTGTATGTGTGATTTTTGAAATCTCTTAGGAAAAATTTGAATAGGCCCTAGAAATTCGGTGTATTGCGTCGTCGAAGGTGATGGCATCTACTTCACATCCCAATCCGAATCAACCACGCCAATACTCTATGCTATCCCTCACAGTTCGGAGAACGCCATTGCCGGTGGTGGCTTTGTATCCAACAACAGTGGTACTGGTGGTGGAGCTGCGTCGTCATTGTCAAGGCAGGGAAGCTTCAATTTGCCGAAGAGTGTGGGGAACAAGACGGTGGATGAGGTATGGAAAGAGATCGTCACCAAAAATGGAGAGGATCATGAGCCAGAGATGACTTTGGAGAACTTTCTGACGAAGGCCGGAGCTATGAGGGAGGAAGACGTCAGAATTCCGGTGTATGGCGTCGTCTTGGCTGAATGTGTGATGATTCAATACAAGGGAGGGCAATTAGATCTTTTAGCATCACAAATTTTTATTCATTAAATTAAATATATTAATAGTGGATAAAATCGTAAATTCACTAAAAATCGTTAGTACGCCTGACAACCGTTAGCTAGAAGGAGTATAGTTGAAATTATTAAAACTAGAGAGGATCTAATCGAAATATTATCTAAACTAAGGGGGTGTAAATGGTATTTATCCTTTTTTATCCTAACAAGAAACTCACACACCGAGAAATATTCCTTTCTTTCTATTTGGAAGGTGGGAAAATACATCTCGAGTAGAGTTATAGAGTTGCATGTTCAACCCCGCTTATGATATGAGAATTTAAAATATTCACTTACATTCATTTATTTTTGCAGTTTTGGACGGGTCGAATCAATATTGGTCACCCCTATGCAAAACTTATAATTTCACTTAAGTTGCAGATAAATCAAATATATATATATATATATATATATATATATATATATATATTGTAGTGGGATTAATTTTCTTTGAAAGGTGATTGATGGAGATGACCTGAACAGGACTGAATCCAGTAGCAGTGTAGATATGTTGTTTCTGAAATTTGGATTGATCAAGGAGACATTTATGTTATTAATAACATGCAAAATTCCAAAACAAATGGCCCATATTTTTCACAAACAGATAATCTGCACTACACTAGAGATACAAGGACCCTCATCTTGCTCACTCCATCTAGGTTGCAAATGCATTTCACTGTGATGACGGCCTATTTCTCATTTTTATACTAATTTTTCAGTTGCCAATGATAACAATCAATTTAAAAGAATGATTTGTGCCCTTAAATGCTATATATTAATATAACATAACATTCCATGGGATCTCTAGAAAAGCAAATCTGTAATAAATATAAAAAAAAATTGAGAACTCAATAGAAACAAATCAATTTAGTTACATCATAATGACATGTTCATGCAAGTAAAAAAACATAAAGCTGTTATTGAAAAGATACAGAAAACCACTACAATTGATCAACGTTTTTATTGTTCCTTCAATGCTTAGCCTCCTGAATATCAGTTCATGATAAGATTCGGAATTCGAACGTCAAATTAAGCATGAACCATCTACACAAGACTTACACAGACTACATTTCCATGGTAATTTGATGAAAAGATCGGAAAAGATAACTCCAAAGAAGAATAGACGCCGGACTATCTATCAGAGCCTGAAACTACCATATCCTCCCATACCGGAGGATCCATACCCACCATAGGGCTGTTCCGACAAGGAAGACGATGAATATGTGCTATTATCATACTGAGAGTAGGGAGACCTAAAACCAGTCTCAATCTTGCCATAACTACTACCAACCGGCTCTTTGTGGCTGCTTAAAAATTCCTACAAGAGAGAAGACAGTGCATCCATCGTCAGCTTTCTTTTACACAATTCATTCAAAATAGATGCGTTGCAAGACTATCCATAAAAAATAAATAAATAAAGTTAATTTTACCAAGAAATGAGTTCTACACAAAAAAAAAAAAAAGGTTTGAAGATCATATAAACCAAAAGAAATGATTCCTCCTACCTGAATAAGTTGCTGTGCTGTCTGAACTTGTGATGAAGTCCCTTTAATTTCCACAGTGATTTCATCTGGTAAACCTCTACTCTCTTGCACAACTAGGATGGCACCACTGGTACGTCGGATGTAGGCAATATTTGCCCCTCCAATCCCAATGATGTCCTCAGCATAAACTAGTGGTATTTGCATTGTTTGCACAATCTGATTAGAGGGAGAAAACAAATCAGATTTAATACTAGGGCCAATAAAACTACTAAAAAATAAAAGAAATAGATACTAGGGCCAACAACAACATATAACAACTATTTGACAAGCAGTAACTTGTACAAATCTACAAAAACTATTTTCTTTTCTTCACCCTTTTGGCAGTTCTCCCATGCATACTCCACTTTTGATGCTCATTCTCGTAATAGAAAAAATAATATAAATATTAAAAATAGATGAAAGGTAGGACTGACATTTTATTGAAGGTGTCAAAAAAGCAACCTTGTATCTTTCACTATGATATATAAGGCCTCTGATGCAATTTTATTGATCTTGCAATCTTAATTGTTATTTGCTTGCAACTGAACTCCGCTTTCATGTGAATTTTGTCCTCTCAAAGACACAATCAGGCCTGCAAGGTTTATGGTGCCAAGCATCATGCTAAAACTAGAACTATGGTTTTACTTGAATTTGAAGAAATTTCCCATTGGAAACCATTACTCAAACCATCTTACAGTATCTCTTAGGTAGAGACAGTTCACCAAATCCAGAAGGAATAACACCAAAATAGTTCGCTCTTAGAAAGCTTCCAACATGTTAAGCCCACAGCATATTTCATTAGTATTGGTTCTGTTAAATCACAAAGTAAAACTGAGCAATATTTTGCAGGAATTCATGTTCCACAGTGTCAACAAAAAGACGCTTTGATCCCATCATCTTTCAGAAAGGAGAGGCACAGTCGCACAGAACAACAGGGGTCTCTTAGTGGAGGGTCCAAGATGTAAAACATTCAATCAGCATAGATCCATACCAGTAAGAGAATAGGAAACTACTTATGCAGGATCTAGCTCTATTTTGGGTTGAAAAAGTTATTACCAACCAAGGTGGAATATTTAACTGTTATATGCTTCTTTTCCAACATAATAAATTAATGTGGCTGAAAAGCTTAAGATGTTTGACAACTCAAATACATGTCAATCTTGTTGAAGTATCTATCATGTTAGGAGCAGGTTCTGTCACATGGAAAATCGCACATCTCAAGAAGATACAGAAGGAATCGCTGAATAAGGGTTTGGAGGAGGGGCAGAATATTTATAGGAGTTTCCTGCAACTAAGAACAATGAAACCATTGAACTAAAAATGTTCATTAGACATTTTTACCAATTTTATAGCACTACCTTCGTACCATGCAATACACATGTTGACTTGGTTTTCTTCTTTCGAATAGGAAATGATAATATTGTTCAAAAATCACAAGCACAAAGCCTCCCAATCAAAAGTTTTAATACATCCAGGATGGAAGTTTTACTTGAACCAATATCGAAACAATAGAGGGCAGTATGCCCACTCCATAGGCCAACCATGCCACCCCATCAAACTCGCATCTCAAGACAGGGAGAAAAAGACAAATCTGAACTCAAAAAGGACATGAACTATAGGTAGATAAAATGCAGTTTAAACCACCAACCTGCGTTACAATAGGACCGCCAGCAAGACCAAGTCCTGAAGAACGTATTCCTGAGAGTCCAGAATCTTGTCCATACAGTGAAAGTCCAGGAGGTGGCATTCGTGATTCCACCTGGGCTTCACGGTCACGAAACAGAGAATCCCGCTTCACTGAAAGAGGATAATCAGTGCCAATTCCAGTTTGAGAAGTAGTGTGCAACAATGGCCTGTCAGCCCAAGTCTCTACTTGGCGATCTTGTAAGACTGTTGTATTGTGCTGCAGAAAATGGCATACCGAAGAGGTCACTACAGTGCATATTCTAGACTCCACATCAACATAAATCAAACTTACAGTCTTCTCAAATAGGGGAATAACACTATGATCCACCAAGAACTTCCTTAGATGCCCAACCACAGCTTCTAGAGCTTTAAGAACCTTGAGAGCTTCTCCCTGCAACTCCACAATCCTCTCGTCTGAGTTGGCATACAATGGCAAATCTTCTGGCAGCAGAACAAATATTTAATGTCATGTGCAGTGTTATTCGGAGATAAATAATAATCATTTTTAGCATAAAAAAAGATAAAAGATATGAGACATACAAAAAAATGTAACTAAAAGTATTTGGAGATAGAAAGTTCAATAGAGGACAGAAAGAATCTTTGATATAACTGAGAAGCGCAATTAAGAGGGGCGGAATTTCACAGGGATTGGGTATTGTCCAGAGATAATGGCCAGGAAGTCCAAAGCTTTTCTTAAGCTTAGACATTTATTCACAAAGTGAGCCCGCTTTCTCACTATGGGCAACCGGTCTTTTTACTATTGCAACAAGCAATGGCCCCTAATATAACAATTCTATAATAAATAAACAATTTGTATGTATACCAAGAGTTGTAGCCTAGCTGTATCTCCTCTATCTCACAAAGTGGAAGGTGAGGGTTCAAGCCTCCATGGAGGCAAATGGGTGTGAGCTTCTTGCCACGGAAAAAATAAAAAAAAATCGTAGGTTGTTTTAAAACATTTTAAGCATACCATTGGAGAGAACCCGGACGGAGGCATTAGTGCTCTCCTGTATTGACTTGATCATAGAGCCTTGCTTCCCGATTAAATTTATGGCTTGTGTGGATGCCACCAATAACCGGATTGAACAAAATGCTACTCCAGCAGCACCAGATGCGTCATTATCAGATAATCCACTGACACGTTTGAACACTCTTATTGTAGCATCCATCGCAGGGGATAATGGTGCCTCCAGTTCTTCCCTTCCAGATATCAAGACCTATAAATTTGAAGAACAAGTACACAGTTGGAAATTAGAATATGATGGCCACGCAGAAAAACAAACAGCCAAAAAAAATGAGACCATACGAGGAAGTAAAAAGGATAAATAACAAACAAGCAGACTGCATTAGAAACTTACTATCTTGTGTACCTTTCCATTGTCCATTAGATCTAAAGTGGCAACCACAATTGTAGACATGTTAATGCTAAAACACTAGTTTCATTTCAAATAAAAGCAAAAACTTCTCAAAAAACAATCAATACTGGTTAAGGCAAAAGAAGCAATCTAGGAACAGCAGCTGCCAATGGCGATAGCAAGTGGACACATGTTGGCAAGTAATCCGAATCATAATGGGGTGGGGTAGCCATGCAGTTACAATGTGAGAGATGCTAAGTAGCAACTCTTGCAGTGGTGGTTTCAGGATCGGGGGTGTTGTAAGCAACTTGACAGTAGCCTTAAAAAGTATTATAGTAATGTAGCGATGATGATGGTGCAGTGATGTTGAGGTGCTCATGGTGATACTGTCATTGCAGTAAATGTGGGGGCAACGGTTACAATCACACTAGGTGCCAGTGGTATTATCAATAAACCTTAATCAAAAAGTATAAAACTTCACTACGGAGTACAGGCCTTCCTACCCTTAATCAAAAAGTATAAAACTTCACTACAGAGCACAGGCCTTCCTACCGAAGGACTTTTTAGTATTAGGAAGCTACGCCAAGTAGACCATAAATACATAACAAAAGGAGGCCCAACAGAGATTAAAAGCACAAGATATTTCTAATAACAACCCTCAAGTCCACATAAAGACAGACATTTCCAATCCATTCAATTCTACGTATAAATAGAAATTTTAGTTCTTTTAGATCCAAGTCTGCATTAAGATAGTGATTTCCAACCCATTCAAATCTATAGAGAGACATCTCCAGCACTTCTCTTTTCAAGCCAACGTATAAAAAAACACTTTTAATTATCAGCCATTCAAGTCTATATCCATTCAAAGCAACATATAGACTGACAATTCTAGTTCTCATCCACATATATATATATATATGTCAGTGCTTCCTAGATTATTACTATAAAATTTATTATCACCCATCACAAACATTGATCACATAAAACACAAAATATATAGAATTTGTGCATTAAGGACGGCAATTCCATTAATACCTCGTCACTATTCACAAAGAAACAAGAAACGAACTTGGAATGAAACGATAACGATAAAATCTCAATTTTAAATTTGAAAAGTTAACATTGTTCTCGCTCTAAAACCCTAGAAATAGGTAACCTAAAAAAAAAGAACTGGTAGGGAGAGAGAAAACCTAGAAATATGGATAGATAAAGACTCACAATGCGATCAGAAGTCCCGACGGGGGCGTCAAGGACGCGTATGCGAGCGCGAGTCTCCTCGCACATTTTCTTGATGAGTTCACCTTTACGGCCGATAATGCTTCCGACCTTGAGGACGGGGACGATGAGCCGAAACACGCAGTCCCCTGGCCATCCCGGCCACTTCTTGCCGTCTTCGGCTGAAGCTGCCGCTGGTGGCGCCGGAGTGGCCGTTGTTTCTTCCGGTGCTGATGGGGACAGAGGATGATCAGCTTCTTCTGGCTCGGACTCGGTGGCCGTGGCGGTTACAGTGGTGTCCGTTGTCTCCGTTTGTTCATCAGATCCTGGCGCCGTGGATGAGCCGTTCTCGGCGACCTCGGTAGCGGCAGCAACAGTAGAAGCCATGAGAGAGTGTGTGTGGTCTGATAGAGCAAGAAGGGGGTATTGTGAGAAGAAAAGTGGCCAGCGCGCAGTTATATGTGATGACGTGTTGTAGTCTCAGGGACGATCGACGATGTGCTGTACAAATCGAATCGGTTGTGTAGACTAGTTTGGTGCGGCCCTGCGGGTCCCACTGTTAAAAAGATCGAACTCGACTTGTATATTCTAAAAAAAAAACCCAAAAACACAGTGAAAAGTTGTAGTAAATTGTAATTGGGAGGGTAAATTTTTTGTTTACGCAAATAACACATGATTCACATCTAATACACTGACATCTAGCGTTTCGCGAAATTACACTCGAATAAAAAAATTTTAATTTCTTGTACTATACATTCCTGATCTTTGCAAACTTATTATTAATTACCTCCTCTTTGCAAAATATTGTAGTCTTTGTCAAAAAAAAAATCAACTAACCAAAAGACCCTCTTCTTCTTATATCAAATACATTACTCGTTTGAAATAAAATTCATCCTCCATTCTTGTTAGACGAAGTAACATTCTTTCGTCACTGTTCCATAATTATGTAATTTTTTAATCCTAACTCAATTTTTTAATTCTAACTCTCATTTTTGTCCAAAACTATTTAATCACTCCTATAATTATTTTCAACCAGGCGGATACCCAACGAGGTGTGTTTTAACACTCCGTCATTTCACTCGCAATTATGTACCCAGAAAAAGAAAAAAAAAAGACAAGTTACATTAAACTCCTCTTGTATTTAATAAAAAAACATTGCACTTTTTCTTGTTGCACATTTTCTTTGAATGACATTTACACAGACTCAAGATGAGGAAAAACTATGTGTTGCAAGATTAAGAAGATGAAAACAACAACAATAACAATAATATTGTATATGTTAATTTATTTATACGACACTCGTGAATTACTCCTTGAACTTTTTTATTTTCTTCTTGATAATAGTTTTTTGTTAAATCATGCATGATTTTGTTTAGTTAAAATTTCTTTTTTCTTTTTTTAGCTTTCATCAATATAATAATGATACATCTTTTTCCGATGTTGTATCAAAGTACTCAAAAAAGTTTTCAAAATTTTGACTTTTTGAAAAAGTTTAAACAATTCCAAAGAAAATTTGTTTCTTTATTTATACATAAAATTTATCACTTCTATTTTTACTTGTAACTTATCCTATATGTGTTTTTTTTTCTTATCATTTTTCTCATCTTTATTTAATTAGGTTGCATTTTTCATATTTTCTTAATTGTATTTTTCTCAAGAAAAATATTTAAAATATATACAATTGATTTATGAACTTTTTAAATTCAAATGCATTGTACTATAAGCTCTCGCTTTGGCAGTGAGATAGGGTTTCTATTTTTCAATCTCCAGAATTTTCTGAAAAAGATAAAGGGACCATATATGATATATCCTAAGGGTCTGTTTGGTTAGACAGAACTATAGTAGAAAGTGAAAGTGAAAGAAAAGTGACGTGAGGAAAGAAAAATTTAGTTTCGTGCATGCATTTGGTTTGCAAGAAATTTTTTCAGAAAAGTTGCGAGAAAATTTTATTTTGTTAGTTTGGATAGAAGGAAAGTGAAAAAAAAAGAATTCTACTTACCAAAATTATTCTTATGATTTCAAATACTAGAAAAATAAAAGAATTTGTGTTTGATTACAATCATTTTCATACTACATTGTTTATATTCATTTTAAAATAGTTTTTATTTGAAAAAATGCTTCACAATATATATATATTATGCATGACAAGACGAAGGAATTTTATTGAGAAAAAAATACCAAAATACACATTAGTGCATTAATACTTCTTTCTATACTGGACTTCTAATATTGTCAAGAAACTGGTTTCCATAAACCTCATCTAATCTAACTTTTTGCTGTGTTTAGACTGAATAAATTGATTCTTGGAGAAAAAATTTTGTTGCGTGTTTAGCATAAGCGGGCTAACAGATGGAAGAACAATTTATGTTTTATGTTTTACGCTATCCAAACTCTTAAAAAGTTTAAAAAATTTATGTTTATTCTCTTTTCTGCTACTTCTCGTTAACCAAACTCACCATAACTGGTGGATGAAAATAGATGACTAGAATTTAATTCTAATATTTTATAATATAAAAGAACAAAACTAGTGTATGAGGCGATGCTCACATTACAAGGAAGCGGGATTTGCAGATATATTGTTTTTGTGTTTTAAACTTGTGACTTTTTAGATCATAATGGAGTGACCTTACATTATGCGGAGTCCCACAAATATCTCAACCCTAATCCATCTGAAAAATGGGTTTGAATTGATAAAGTTGAGTCTGAATCCAAGCCCAATCTAGTATTAGAAAACCATTGTTTTTGTGTAACGGCATTTTTTTTATATAATGCCAAAAAGATATATATATTAATCACGAAATGATAATAAAACACGAATATTTTATTTATAATTAAATTAATATCTTTAAAAATTATATAGAAAGAATAAAATTGCTATTGTTGAAAATATTAAAAAATTAGGTAGAAAAATTATTTTTAGTTCAAAAGAATTGATTTGCACAAAATGTGCAAAGTTAACGTGAAAAGAGTATTTTTGCACAATTTTTTTATAACTAGAAAAGAATTTTATGAACTTTGCCTCCATAAAATAGTGTAGAGCACTCAACACACAAAATCCAGAAGGAAAATGTTACAATGGGAGTGTTCTCGACTTCTCCGCGTAAACTCGCGTTTCGTCCGTTCGATGAGTGTTTCTTAACTATCGAATCAAGGTGTGAGCTCACGGTGAGTGCATCCCCGTCATACCACTGCTCAAAACGAAAAATGGAAAAGAACAAAAAAATATATAAATAAATAAAATAGTACAATATTAGATTGAAGAAACCTAGGAAATTTTTAGAGCCTGAGATTCTGAGAAGCTCTTATCAGTGACTTATCTACAAAATCCGAGTTTGCAACAACCACCCATCTGCCAAAAGCTTAGCTCTTTCTCTAGTTAGTGCCGATTGAGAGAGTTCTGGAGAGAAATAAACAAGAATAAGAAATGCCCACCTTGAATCTGTTCACCAATATTCCAGTAGATGCTGTGATTGCCTCTGACATTCTCAAGGATGCCACTAAAGCTGTTTCTAAGATCATTGGCAAGCCTGAATCTGTTGAGTCTCCATTTCCCTCCAATCACACCATTCATTAATCGCTGTCATGGGTTGTTGTTGTAGTGACTATCAATTGTTTGATGATATTAGTCTGTGAAAAATTAAATGGTTTTGCTACTGGGTTTCTTTCATTAATCTGCTATAGTGAATTTTGTTCGATATATTAGATTTTTTTTTACAGAAGTTGATAGTGCTTTTATGTATGTTTATTTTTGTTTGGATGAAGTGGGCTGATGCATTCATCACTCGATAATACTTACTGAGTTACTTTTTCGGGTGTCAGTTAGACCTCTTTAATTTCTTGTGTAATTATTTTTCCCAGTTTATTTTTCTAGGGTTTTCTTGCTTCTTGGAGCTGTTCAAACAACTGAGAGCACCCACAATTAACATACCTGGTTAAAAGTTTGAGTGTTTAGTCATTCCATGAACAACTTGGAAAATACACAGTGCATTACCCTTTCCATATCAAAGAAGTAGTAACTGGGTAATATTGATTGTGATTGAGCGGAGTTGATTTGAAATGTTTTTCTCCAACCCGGTTTGGAGATTTTTTTTTACTTACCAACTAGGTGATATTATAAAGGTGAAGATATTAGTGTTAAATTTAGCGATGGCTTTATGTTTTATTATAGATATATAGGTAGAATGTAATTATTTTATTGGATTTTGGTGTACTAATCTTCTTATAATATCTAGTTGCATCTTCTAGGGTCAGTGTGTCAAGGTTTCTCCTTAGTTTCAATTGCCTAGCTAGACAATCAACTGGGATGCCATGGCATCACTGCAGTAGGCACCCAGGTGGACCATGTATATGGCGTTTAGTATGTGGGTCATGGGCTCGACTTTCATTGGAGATTTCACTCATTTAAGTTGTGCAGCTGACCACTAGATGGTCCTAATAACGATGTTGCACAGGCTAAAAACAGATGAAACTGGATAACTATAGATGTTTGGATATGTAAAATGTGCCCCCTTTATATATTATTTGAATAGTGTAACAAAAAGTCAATTGGCTCATAGTCTTAAAGCTTCCTAATTTTTATCCGGTAACTTCCTTTCATTGGGTAGATTTATTTCTTTGCTTTCAATAATCAGAACATATGCTGTGCAAGTTGATAATTGATAACTAGTATGCACTTTTAAGAGTTGGCACCACTGCTGTAATTTTTAGATGAAAGCGACAAACTGTTAAGTTCGATGTGTTATCTTGAATTGTATGTTCATCTTTCTTCTTCTTGAAATATACTTTATTTTTCATGTCTCCTATCCTGTGGGAGTTATAAATCAAATAAAATAAATTCTCATATGATAATCGAGATATAAGATACTCTCTCTCTCTCTTGCTCCCAGTGCAGATATATGCATATAGACACTTACATACTTAACTACATAGTCCGTTTTTATATATAGTTTATTTCAACACGCAACACCACAATAAATAAAGATAAATGTTTATGTTAGTCAGCTGGAATTCCTTGCCGAGAGAAGGTCAATTGGCCATGCCTTGATACATTGACTACTGTTTTCAGGGAGTATTTACAAGTAGTTGGTAATTTGCTTACTATAGAGTATAAACAATTATTTACTGGTTCAAACTTTACACAATTTCTGCCATTTCACAGTGTTCATTTTTTCAAGCTATATTATTTGATCATGTTGAAATGACATATATTAATTTATTTTCTTCTTTATTGTTCAGTATGTGATGATTTTGCTGAATGGAGGAGTGCCAGTTGCATTTGCGGGTACTGAAGAGCCTGCTGCATATGGAGAATTGATCTCCATTGGTGGCCTTGGACCAAGTGTTAATGGAAAATTGAGTTCAACAATTGCAGATATTCTTCAAACTAAGCTTTCTATAGATAGTTCTCGATTTTATATCAAATTTTATGATGTTCAAGTAAGTAATTTGACTATGCCTTCTTTTATTTTTTATTTGTTGGGCGTCATTTGTTTCTAATAAGCTATATGTTAGGAAAGAAAAACATTATATGAGAGTGCTTTCAGAAACAGCATCTTTGGTCAGACTTATGGTTCTCTTAGCACTAGATTAAAGCAAAGGAAATCTCTTTTATATTGTTTTTAAGTATTTATCTGCTTTGTTTAGATGCATCTAAGCCCCAATTATATGGGAAAAGGCAAGGATGACAATGATCATACGCCTAAGCTCAAATATCATCCCCCACTATTTCCATCATCATCTCCACTAGTGTCACAAGCTTCTTTCTCTTTGTTTTGCCATCTTCTATGTTTTATTTTTTGGGCATCATTTGTTTCTAATAAGCTATATGTTAGAAAGAAAAACATTATATGAGAGTGCTTTCAGAAACAGCATCTTTGGTCAGACTTATGGTTCTCTTAGCACTAAATTAAAGCAAAGGAAATCTCTTTTCTATTGTTTTTAAGTATTTATTGCACTTAAAAACAATAGAAAAGAGATTTGCCGGTGCTGTAATTGGCCTTTGTTATACAATATTGAACTACCTTAAATGTGTTGTCTTCTTCTTGCATGCAATTATTGCACTTGCTTTTCAAGAATGCTTTTGTTTCATATCCAATCTTCCATTATATTGTCATCCATCCATCCATATCATTGTTTCTATTATGCTAGTCAGTGTTATATGGTCACTTAAAGAGTGTGTTAAACTAATAATACAACGTGATAATGTGTGTACGAGACTATTGAGAATAGGATATGTACTTAACATGCCTATTATTAGGTGCATGCTCGATCCGCTTGTTCGACTAAAGAGAGGAACAAATTTTAATCCACCATAGCTTCCCTAGTATGTACCTTTTTAATATGCTACTCTACTACATGGATATTTCAAGATAAG
The DNA here is from genome assembly GCA_026545225.1 of Cornus controversa. Lineage (NCBI taxonomy): Eukaryota > Viridiplantae > Streptophyta > Magnoliopsida > Cornales > Cornaceae > Cornus > Cornus controversa. The sequence continues at coordinate 57,606,298 of CM048851.1, read as the reverse complement.
TAGAATTTTGGTATTGCTTATTCCACATTGCATGGACATCACATTATTTACCTTGAAAAAAAAAATTTGAACCTTTCTAATGGCTGGAAATAAGAAACAAATATTTTTGCCTTATAAACTATTGCCTTGTTCTTGTGTGCACACCAGTTGAGTTTGAAGACAGGTCTTGTTTAAAAATACTATTGTCTTGTGTGAATGTTGATATGTTCATTTACTAACTGATAATGTTGCCTTAATTTTGCAGCGCTCGTTCTTCGGGTTTAATGGCTCAACATTTTGATTGCCATCGAATTTAAACTAATAGATGTGTGAGAGTTGAAAATCATGTGTCTAAATTAAACTTTTCATGTCCTCAGTTGTAATCTTTTTTTCTTTTTCTTTTTCTTTTTATTTATAGTAAAAACAGAATATTTCATGGATTTGATTGTAGCATTAATAAGAACTCACTTATTGTTATTATTGCATATTATTTTTCTTTTTGATGGCAATATTGCTGTTCTTTTTATTTATAGTAAAAACAGAATATTTCATGGATTTGATTGTAGCATTAATAAGAACTCACTTATTGTTATTATTGCATATTATTTTTCTTTTTGATGGCAATATTGCTGTTCTTTTTATTTATAGTAAAAACAGAATATTTCATGGATTTGATTGTAGCATTAATAAGAACTCACTTATTGTTATTATTGCATATTATTTTTCTTTTTGATGGCAATATTGTTGTTCAGTCTATTTCTACTAGGTCTTGTGCTACCTCTAGGAACATAGTCACTAATATATATATATAGGAGAAAAATATCAACAAAAAAGAAAAAGAAAAATAAGAAACTTTTAATTCATTAAACATGTAAGCTCATGGTGAGAAATCACTTGACATTATATTAACATAATGTATTGTTTGGTAGCGTGGAACACATGCCTAAGATTTAGAATTGAAAATCATGCCAACTCAAACTTTAATTTTTATCAGATTCAAATTTGAAGGGAACGAATTTCATACTACCAAACACCGTACAAAGATTTTTGAGATGCAAGTCCTTGAATTGTCACTAGATGCTAATAGGGCTTTCTGGATCATTTCGAGCTGCTATGGCAGTTTCAATCTTTCTCCTCAAATGATCTTTCTCCTCCTCATCAGCCTGAAAATATATACACACACACACACACACACACACACACACACACACATATATATATATATATAAATAAATGAGCTTAAATACACTTATCAAATATGTTTAAATATATTTAACAAGCACCTTCAATTCACTAGACATCATCTCTTGTGTGTGTGTGTTGTGCATATTATCGTACGTGTGGGTCATGTGTGTTGTACGTGTGGGTCATTTAATCAATGATATTGATTTCGATACTAATGGTTTAATTAACGGTTGAAATTTAAGCACATAGATCAATTGATCAAGCAATTCAAAATCAAATGAAAATGGGTTCAACCCTATCTGATTGACCTCTTTTCAATTTACATAGTCTATGCGTTAATAATTTTTTTCTTTGTGTAATATTTATCATATCTTCAGAAAAGTGTATATATATATGCTCGTAATGAACGCATAATCCACTTTACTAAAGCGGCTTTTACCATGTTAACCCCACAATCCTTGTCATTTTCGGACCACCCAGGAATGAACTTCATATCCATGAAAAACCAGCCACAACTTTTCTCGATCGTGGATTAAAATACATCTCAAGTGATTAATTCTTGAGGCAATTTAGTACTGTAGCCCCCACCGAGTCACCATCTATTTGGCTTTATTCATTTGAGAATGTATTTAACAAAAAAAATTATTTGATAGGGACAACTCTAAAAAACAATAATATTATTATCATTTTTACGAAAAATTCAGTGGTAGCGTTGGTCTCAATTTAAAATTCAGTGTTAAACAAATTAATTAATTATTCAATTAAATATGTTTGAAATTAATACGTGACTTTTAAATTAAAATAAAATTTAAAATGAAATAAACTTTATTTATAGTCAAACATTAAACATCTAAAATTTAAATAAATATAAAAATATATATATGCATAAATAATTTCTTGTTCACATGTGAGAGTAAAAAATTCTTCCACGCAATGATTTTTAGAAGTTATATTATGCTTGATGTATAAATTCTTACCCATAAGTGGTTATGTATATATATTTATTTATGGCTGGAATGAATTTAGAGATCGAGAGAGAGACCTCAATAAATACTGTCTTCAAAAGCCTGCCTGAAAAAGCTGTGATGGTGGATGTAATGATTTTGAGCTTCAAGGATTCAAAAACCTCGCAGAGCTGCACCATCGTGTCTGTTCTTTTCCTGCATGCCAGGCTCACGACAACTGTTCTCTCTCCCATATAAGACACCCTCAACTGCCATATATTTCATTACATTACATTATATTAGTTCACCAAATCTATATATATATATATATATATATATATATTAATCAATTTGTAGAGAGAAAAAGAAAGAGACATAAATAAACCCACTTCAAGAACTTCAATGGGAGATGCTGATGCTCTTCTACACCCATTATTATCACAGCACTCATCCATCCTCTTCTTCTTCAATCTGATGGGCATCTCTTGATCCAACTCAAAACCCATGTGCTTCTTGGATTTCCCTGATTCAAGTTCCCATATCTCTGCTTGAATTCTCTTCTCTTGTTCATGCAACTCCTGTATGTAATCTATGGCATCTTTGATTATTGATGCCTTGTCCATCTAATTTTCACCAAGCACATCATCAAATTAATCACACAATAATAACCAACTAAAAAAAATATTAATATTAATTTTAATTTTAATTTTAATTTTAAGACGTACGTGACATAGAGTGCACGAAAGCATGATTCACTAAACCATTAATGGTTTTAATTTATTTCAAGTGGGAATTAATTATAATATATTAATTTTCAATTGAGTCACCTTGCTGATGTTGGGAACTGTTGCTCTTAGTGCTAGGAGTCTATCATTGAGCTTCTTCCTCCTGTTCCTCTCCGAAACTATATTTTTTGAGGCCGGCCAGGACGATTTTGCTCCGTCCGGCGAACTCGAATCGGAGTAACCCGAAAACCCCTCATCCAATACCCATCTGATCAACACAACAATTAGCAATTAAATTGCTATTTCCCTATAATCATTCACACGCATACACAGAGGAGAGAATTGTAATAATTTTGGGTTTAGGGTTCATGAGAGAAATTACCCGTCAAATTCTTCAGTTTGAAGGAAGATATTGGTTTCCCAGTAAAGTTTGTAATCATCGCCAATTTCTTCCATGGGGTATGTGTGCGCGCACGTCTCTCTGTGTGTGTGTGAACTGGGAGACTTGGAATGGTGGAGACTGGAGAGACCAATGATGGTTTCTTTCTTTAAGTAATGAAGAGTGAGTTGTATATGTTCTGTCTGTGACTTTAGAGGACATGTGGGAAATTTATAGGGGTAAGTGGGGGCCAATTTTCTTCGAGCGTGGTTAAGGGATTTTGCCACGTGACAAGCAGCATCTTTTCTGCTGCTTCCTAGAGAGATCCTTACCGTCCAATGATGCTACAACGTTGCATAAAGACATTATCCTGGTTGGTGGAGAAATTATTATTGTTAGAGCTAGGGGTGCACAAAGAACCGTCGGAACCGGAACCGGAACCGAGGAGAACCGTACCGAACCGTGGCTACAGTTCCGGTTCCGGTTCCTAAAATTAGGAACCGTTACCAACGGTTCCGGTTCCGGTTCCAGGACCAGTAGAACCGTACCGGAACCGGAACCGTTGGGGGTAACGGTTCCTTGGAACCGGAACCGGAACCGAAACCGTTTTATATTAAATATGTGTATATATATATATAATATAATAACTATATAATATATATATATATACATTACATATAATAATTATATATTATGTATAATAATTATATTATCATATATTATATATAATAATTATATTATAATATAATTACTATACATAATATATATACATTATATGTAATGTATATATATCTATAATATAATATAATAATTATATATATATAGGGTGCCATTTTTAGATTGTAGGACTCACATTTATTTAATGAATATATATATATATATTTTGTATTTTCAAGCTTCATTAAAAAATAAATAAATAAATAAAATAAAATCATAAGGAACCGCGGTTCGGAACCGGAACCGTACCGAGAACCGCGGTACGGTTCCTCACGGTTCCAACCCCCAACGGTTCCGGTTCCGGTTCCGGTTCCGAAAATCAGGAACCGTTGGTAACGGTTCCGGTTCCGATTCCACCAAGAACCGTGAGGAACCGTACCGTGTGCACCCTAGTTAGAGCCGTGATTGAGACGATTTTCACTGGTCAATACACAGCTTTGGAGTGACTGTAATTTTGTTGTATTGTCTTTTTATATATATATATATATATATATATATATATATATATATATTGTGGAATACAAACTATATACAGCGGTGCAGATTGAATCCCCAACAGGAACCTCAAGTGCTTCAAGAAATGACTGACGATGCATATAATAATACTAACAAGGAAGGGAATCACCTTTCAAGTTTTAATCTTTTGTTAAGCCCAATATGATGTCTTCATTGTAAGAGAAGACTTCTTTCTTGTTTTTTTTTTTTTTTTTCTCTCTCTCTCTCTCTTCTTTTTGGTAAGCGAAGAGAAAGACTCCAATTGGTCAAGTCTTTGTCATTACGCGGCCGTCACCGTCCAACTTTTGCTTATGTCACCAATATATATTGTGATGCTGATCTAAATATTGACAGCTTAACTCCCTGCTTTCATATTAAATTGAAAATACAACAATAATAAATCAAGAATGTAATAAAAAAAGAAAAAAAAAAGTAAAAGATCCAAAACTCTCCTGACTTTAAATAGTGCAGTAAACTCCCATATCTTATATTTTGATTTTGGATTATATCGTACCCTCGTATTCTCCTTTCCAATCACCGTTCTATTCTTTTTCATTATTTTAAAAACTAAAGAAAAATAGAGAGAGGAGGTTTTTTTTTTACCTTAATAAAAAAAAAAATTCTAGAAAAAAAAATTTCAAAAAAAAAAAAACTAAAAATGCACTACTACATGATAAAAAAATTTCCAAAATTTTTTCCATTAGAAATAGAGGTTTTTTATATTAAGTTTTTTCTTACCTTAATAAAAAATAAATAAATAAAAAAGAGCTTTTTTCCAAAACTCCCAAAAACAAAAAAAAAATCAAAAAAACTAATTAAGTAATTGTGTATATTTAGTTTTCTTTCCCGAAAATTATTTCCTGAAAAAAAAACTCCTCTTTTTTTTATTAAGGTAAAAAAAACCTTAATATAAAAAAACCTCTCTCTTTCTAATGAAAAATTTTTTGGAAATAATTTATGGAAAACAACAAAAAAATCCGAAATTTTTTATTATGTAATTGTGCATTTTTAATTTTTTTTCCCAGAAAAAAACTTCTCTTTTTTTTATTAAGGTAAAAAAAAAACTTAATATAAAAAAACCTTCTTCTCTCTATTTTTTTTATAATAATATAAATGGTAAAATAGTCATATAAAAATATGAAGGTGTAATATGGTCCAAAATATAGCATAGAGGGTTTATTGCACTTTTTTTAAAATCACAAGGGAGTTTTGGACCCTTTTGCCTAAAAAATAGAAAAACAAAAGTGCACAAAATCGCCCAAGTGGTTTTAAAAATGTGCAATAAACCCTCTTATACTATATTTTAGAACATATCACATCATCAGCTTTGCAAAATTGAGCAAAATACCCCCTCTTACACGAATTCTCCTTTTCTATGACCATTTTACCATTTCCATTATTCTAAAAATTAAAGAACAATAGATAGAAGAGAGGTTTTTTTATATTAAGTTTTTTTATCTTAATAAAAAAATAAGTTTTTTCCTCGGAAAGAAAAAAAACTAAAAATGCACAATTACATAATAAAAATTTGTGTTTTTTTTTTCGAATTTTTTCCATTAGAAATAATATTTTTTTCTATTAAGTTTTTTTTTTTACCATAATAAAAAAAGGAAGTTTTTTTCTGAAAATAATTTTTAGGGAAAAAAGCTAAATATGCACAATTACTTAATAAAAAATTTTGATTTTTTTTTTCAGAAATTGTTTTCGAAACTTATTCCATTAGAGAGAGATAATTTATGAAAATAAAACAGTTTTAAAAAAAAACAAAAAAAATTAGAAATTTTATTATTGTGCATTTTTAGTTTTTTTCTCCGAAAATTATTTCTGGATTTTTTTACCTATAAAAAAACTCCTCTTTTTTTTATTAAGGTAAAGAAAAACTTAATATAAAAAAACCCCTCTCTTTCTAATGAAAATTTTTATGAAAAACAAAAAATAAATTCGAATATTTTTATTATTCAATTTTGCATTTTTGAATTTTTTTTAAAAAAATTTCCCGGAAAAAACTCCTTTTTTTATTAAGGTAAAAATAAACTTAATATAAAAAAAATCACTCTTCTCTCTATTGTTCTTTATTTTTTATAATAATGAAAAAGGTAAAATAGTCATAGAAAAGGATAATATGTGCAAAAGGAAATACTTTATTCACTTTTACAAACGAAATGGTGTGATATGATCCAAAATATAGCATTGGAAGGGGGGGTTGGGGTTATTGCACCTTCTTAAAATCACAGGTGGGGTTTGGACCCTTTTGCCAAAAAAAAAATATTGCATTCTTGATTTAATGGTTTAGAAGTAAAGCAAATATGTTGTATGAATGCTATATCATTATTAAATGTGTGTTGCATTATTGATTTAAATTACAATATATGATACCAACTCAAAAGTTTTTCATTGTTCATATAGTTGTCAATAATCAATATATAAGAGATAGAAGAGGCAACAAGAGAGATGATAACAAATTGAAAAATAATGCTTTCTATAAGGTTCACAACTGGATTCCAGGTCGACAATCTAACTCGATTGAGTTAATTATGAGTTTTTCAAATTTCACCAATTCTCGTATGATTTTCAGTGATTTGTCCTGAGTCACCATTTCCCCTGTAATATTGGCGCGACTCAAATGCAAACCACGTAAATTATTTTAGGATTAGGACAAATTTGGAGTGTTCCGTTGTGTATAACTTAAATAACTAAATATAGTCCTGAACAAATTCAAAATAGAAATTGTTATGAATAATAATAATAATAATAATAATAATAATAAATATCTAACTATTATAGTTGTAATATTTATTTACTTTATAATTATAAAGTCAAAAATATCATGAGAAATAAAGAAAAGAAACAAAAAAAAAAAAAGACAAATAATGAATATTTATTTACGTAAATATTTAAAACTAAAAGAAACGAGTTCGTGGTGGAATAAATTTTAACTCTCATTTTCAAACTTGTTTGTAACTTATTAAATTACAGGGCAAAATACACTGACCTCTCCTCAGGTTTGGTCTAATTACACACGAGTGCTATGTTTGTAAAATAGTTACACTTACCTTCCTTCAACACGTTAAAATGACCATTATGCCCACATTATTTGAAAATGGTTGTTCCTTACCATTTCAATGGATTGGAAGTTATTTTAGTCAATATTTGGACAAAAGGGAGGTGAGTGTAACTTTTTTACAAACATAACACATGTGTGTAATTAAAGCAAACCACCTGGCAGGTCAATGTATTTTACCCTAAATTATAACCAATGATTTTTTATTAGGAGTAGACATAAAGTGAATTCTTGTCGGGACAAATTAAATTGACAATCCTAGACAAAGAGGTGGGAAAAAAATTGTAATATAATGGTTCAGAAGTAAAACAACATACGAAAAGAGAAAGTGCAAATTAAAATAATAATATGTAAAAAGCCAAAATTAATGTAACACCATAGGCATGTATGTTTAGTATTGTTATAATGTTATGTATTGTGTCTCAAATTCATTTCTTATTAGACTAAGGCTTCGTTTGGATTAATGGATTTGAAAGGATTAGGAGAGAAAAGAAAAGAAAGGATAATGGTTTTTGTGTTTGGATAATTAATGTGGAGAGAAAAGAAAAGATTGGGAGAGATAGCTTATCCCTCCAAATCTCTCATTTCTTATTCCTCCAAAAAATGAGAAGATTTGGAGAGAAATGATAGCTGGTAAGTGATACTTTCATAATACCGAAATTACCCACAATATTTTAGAATAAAACTTTTTTATGACATTTAAATCCTAACTTAAAATATTAGAATATATCAGTAAATTAGTTAGAATAGTTTCTTTTCTTTTCTCTCCTTTAACTTATCCAAACAATAATGTTATCATTTCTTTTCTTTTCTGTCATAATTTATCCAAACACGAAATACATATTATCCTCTCTTTTCTTTTCTTTTTTTTTCTCTCATAACTTAAGTTATCCTTTCTTTTCTTTTCTTTTCTCTCCTGATTATCCAAACAAGCCCTAAGTCTTTTAATGTTGCATTTGGTAGACGGGATTGTAATGAAATGTAGTTGAGAATGAAATGAAAATGAGAATGGAATGATCATTCTCATTTAATTATTTGATTGCAAACATAAAATGAGGTATGAATGAAATAAAATTTAATCAAAGTGTCTAAAATACTCCTACTAGTGAAAAATAAAATAAAACTAATAACGGTGTGGCAGTGATGATAGTTGTGGAGGAAGGCGGCAATGTGGAGGTGGTGCAACGGTGTGTCGGGGGTGGATGTGGTGGTGAAGGAAAGAGGTGATGATATGGCGGTGGAAGGGGTGGAGGTGGAGGAATGTGACAATATGAAGGTGGTGTGGCGGTGGCGGTAGAGCCGGTGGTAATGGTGGTTGTAAAGACAGTGTGGTGGTGGTTGAGGTGAATGGATTTCTTGATAATATGGTTTTTATTTTTTAATTTTACTCGGAATGGAATACCCATTCCATATGTTTAACTATGAAATAAAATTTCATTACAAGGGAATGATCATTCCCACCTTAAAATTCATACGAAACAAATAAATGGATGGAATGGACACTCCATTCCAGCATACCAAACGCAGCACGAGCTCAAAGAATTGTAATCATTGTACAATAAATAATTGAGTTTTGGACTCTATAAATAGATACCTTGAGTTGAGACTTATTAGATTGAGAGAGATGTAAGCTCGTGAAGGAGTTGGCGTGTAAAGGTAGTTTACGGGTTGGTAAAGCGGAGAAAACACCAATGGCGAGAGATGATGAAATAGTTGATGGGTAAATGTAATTTACGGGGTGGTAGACCAGAGAGAACACTGATAGTGAGAGGGAGTCTCATGGAGTACACAGAGAGGACAACTAAAGTAAGACGTGTACATTGTTTGGTGTTGTTTGGGTATTTTCATGTCTTTATGGAATTATAATGAAATATTTTTCATTTGTTTATATAAACTGAGTTGTGCCGAATCAAGTAAATCTTATGTTTTTGTGTGATTGCTTTTTTGTTTTTCATTGAATCACCATTTTCCCGCAATTCCACTAATCCCAACAAGTATAGACATAGGAATCCATTCATTTTTTTTATGAGCTAACTGGAAAATAAAAAACACACTCGTCTATCTTTGTTTGGCGAAAAAAATCCTTCGTGTATTTTTCTAACATCAAACCCTCTATAACTAATGGAAACTTCACAAGGGGGGTTATTGTGATGAAAATGCCCCCCTCAAAAAAAAAAAACGTATTTATAATAAAGTACAGCCGGAAATTTCTTTACAATAAAAAAAGAAAAAATATTAATAAATCATCCCTTTTTCCTTTGAATGACTTTATGCTATCAAATCCCAATAACACCATTAATTCATACATTTTGATAAATATTTTTATAATAATTCGAAATGTCTCAAACTTTCAATTTTATTCTTTACAATTTGTAATTGTATATCTATACATTTTATTGAATATTTATGTTTATTTTTTCTAATTTTTTTATTTATCATCTAATATTGTAATATTTGTTTTTTAATTGGGAAAAACATTGAATAGCTTTTTAGAGGATAATATTCAATGTTTTTCAATATATATATTTTCAAATAAAAAATAATATTACAATATTAGACAATAAATGAATTTTTTTTAGAGAAAATAAAAAATGAACATAATACTTTTTTTTTGCTATTGTAAGGAGATTTTCATCGATACTTTATTGTAAATACATTTTTTTCTTTTTTTGGAGGGGGCATTTTCATCATGGTTTTTTTTTTTTACAATGATTTTTTTGTTTGTTATGATTTGCCTTTATTTATTTATTTGTGATTTCAAATTTAGAATCTTTCTTAACTTTTTCTCGGGTAAGTCATGGCCAATGATGAATTATTATTTTTTAAGATAAATATCATTGATACACCATAAGGTTTGATGTATTGACACACGACTACAACTTTGTGAAATTTCGTTACCAACACCCCCTGTCAACTTTTTCATTTTTTATTATGTGAAATGTCTTGATTGCCACTAATTATTTAAATGTATTTTAATCTAAAAATATCTGAATAGATAAATGACCACAATACCCTTCATGATAATATGCATTGACAACTAATTTTTTTTATGTTAATAATATTATTTATGAAAATAAATAATTATATATATTAGGTTATATATAGTATAGTGTATATATATATATGAATATAGAAAAATAATAAAAAAAATTTTATGTTAACATTATTATTTATGGAAATAAATGATTATATATATAGCTTATATATATATATATTATAGTATATTGTCTATACATAAATAGAAAGAGAAATTTAGTTACTTTTTTTTTTTTTATGTTAACATTATTATTTTTGGAAATAAATCATTAAATATAGATTACATATATTATTGTGTGTGTGTGTGCGCGTATATATATATATATATATATTCCATTAAACAGGCTTAAATGGGTAAATTTAGTATTTAAATGTGTTAAGTCAAAAGTCAAATGGTTAAATGGTCATTTTATCGTCAAAAAGTGCTCTGATATGGTGTACTTTTAGTAGGAGGAGGTCTATGTGATATACGACACAAACCACAAGCGATGTTGGTGACGAAAATTCACAGAATTGTAATCGCGTATCAATACATCAAACCTCAAGGGGTGTGAGTGATATATGCCCTATTTTTTACTATCAAGAGAAATGTGGAGTTTTCATTGGTGGGGTACGAGTGTTAAATATTTTTTTATTTACAATCACGTGAAGGGGGCGACGTTGCCTCCATTTACTTATAGTTATTAATGGTAATTTTTTATAGGAAAATTAAGGTTGGCCCTCCAAATTTTATCAAAACTATATTAATGGTAATTATTTGTAGATATTAATAGTGATTTTGTATAAAAAAAATAAAGTTGGCGTCTCAATTTTTTTTAAATTTTCATTTAAAGTTACTCATATATGGTAATTAAAGGTGATTTGCCAAAAATATATATATATATACTTGTGACCCCTTCAAAATTGTTGTAATATTTACTATAACATATTAGTACTTTATTTATATATGATAGAGTATTTGACTCCAATTGTAACACGTATGAACATGAAAGTTGAGATTGTCGTGACATGGATAAAAATGATACTTTGACCAGGACTTTTCTCTATCCAAATAAGTCTGGGGAATTGAAGAGTAAGTCTCCTACAGGGACACGTTCCTATTTGACTACTATAAATACAGAGACAGCCCATGTACAATGTACGCAATTAATACCCTATAAGTTCCTTTACAACTTTCAAAGCCCTTCCCATTTCTCCAATCAATAAGCCCCCTGTCGTTGAGTTTAGATATCCCTGTACAGGCCATCCCATTTAAGACCCAATTTTTTGGTGCCTAGGGGTTTGGTTGCCTAAGTTACTTCACAGAGGACTAGGTCTCCAAGTTGAAAACTCGTCTATTTGGCTCGAGCACTGTAGTATTAAGATATGGCTCGCTGATACACTACCACCCGTAGTCAGGCTTGTTATCTTCCCTATTTTTTACTTCTAAGCCCTCTATACTTAATGTCTCTGACATATTTTTTTTCTTTCAGGGAAGTGGTGTAACATTCTCGGGTAGTGACTTGATCTCTTTTTAACTCCCCAACTCTATGGTTAGTAGGGAACCTTATGAGGAGATGGTAAGTGGAGGTAATTGCCTTTATGACATTTAACGTGGCTCTTCTCATGATGACATTGTAGATAGTTGGACAGTTTACAACAAAGAATGTTACCATCTTAGTGACTTGCTTTTGACTTGTACCAACAGTGACTGGAAGGTCAATGATACTGAGTGAAAATTTTTTTATCCAGAAAACCCAATAAGTGGAGATTTAGTGGGCTTGAGTATTTTCTTACCAATCCTCATCTGGTCAAAGGCTCCTACAAATAGGATGTCAGCAGAACTGCCATTGTCAATCAGTGCTCGCCTAATTGTGAAATTGACAATAATCAGTTTGACCATCAGGGCGTCGTTATGTGGTTGATGGACTCCCCTTATATCAACCTCTGAGAAGGTTATGATCTAATCATTCAGTTGGGGGAACTTAGCTTTAGGGGGCGATTGGCTCACCTCACCCACTTCACAAAAACTTCTGATTTTTTTCATGTACGCCTTGCGAGACGCTTTGGATTCTCTGCTGCCTACAAGTCCACCCGAGATAACTTTGATTTCTCCCAATATATTATTTCTCTGAGTGTTGTCGTATTTGCCTTCTTGCTGGTGGTTCTGTGCCCCCCTCTCATCTCTAACCACAAATCTACGCAATTGGCCCTTACAAATCAAACTTTTAATTTGCCTTTTTAAGTCAATGCACTCATTTGTGTCATGTCCATGATTGCGGTGAAATCTACAATACTTGTTGTGGGATCTCTTAGTGGAATAAGTTCTTAGTTTTGGGGGCCACGTCGCTGTCGGGTGATCTTGGATGTAGAGGAGGATTTAGCTTATTGACGTATTTAAAAGGGTAAAATTGAATTCCTTATCTCGATGCGATGATCTATTGCTTTACTCTAGCGATGTCTAGCCATACTTGAGGTCTCTATCTTTCTCACTGGAATGTTCCTGTCTTTTCCTGTCCGCCTTTCTGTCCCCATTTCATTTTTCCTTCTTCACATCAAGGGCGTCCTCTGCATTCATATACTTTTGGGCCTTTATGAGTAGCTCAGACATGCTTTATAGAGGGTGCTTGAAAATTGAGTACAAGAATTTTGAAGGCAGCAAGCCTGCTATTAATGCAGTAACTGCTACCTTGTCGTATAGAGTATTGACCTGCAACATTTTCCTGTTAATCCGGTTGATATAGTCTCGCAATGACTCCCCCTTAATCTATCTTACGTTAAGAAGATAAGTGGCGGGCTTTCTATGCCTTCGGGTTACAATAAAATTGTCTAAAAACAATTGGCTCAATTATTTGAAGGAACGTATAGATGCTGACTTTAAACTGTTAAACCATGACCGGGCAGAACCTTTTAATGTAGTAGGAAAGGCTTTGCACATAATTTCACTCGGTACTCCTTGGAGGTGCATGAGAGCTTGTAGGTCTCCAGATGATCTAGCGAGTTATTGGTCCCGTCAAAGCTTTCAAGGACGGACATCTTGAACTTGTTGGGCAAAGGACAATTCATTATCTCAGCGGAGAAAGGGAGGTTGGTTTGTTGAACCCTATCCTCCACTGTAGCAGGGCATTTTCCCTTCATGGTGTGAGCCATGCTTTTTACCTTGGCTTAGAGGTCCTACATCTCTATATCATAATAGGCAGAGTCTCCATGAGTGCTGGCCTTAAACCTCGAATCCCTCTGGGCACAAGTTCTCTCTGGCGGGACTAGATAAGTTGGATTCGTTCATTCTCGATCGTTTATCACTCGGCTCTGGGCCACGTCATCTGCCAAAATTTTACTGTCTCGCCCTATGTCATCCCCTTATAGATCAACCGGCCTGAGGTGACTCCGTGACGACACTAGTGTTATAGGAGTAAGGTGTTGCAGAATTGTCGCATTTTGCTGGAGTACCTGGGCCAGACTCTGATTCAAGTTTTGAACCTGGTATTCCAGCATTGTGACTCACTCCTGGTCATTTGGGATTCTGGGGCGTGCCCCAGGGAAGTCTCCTTGACCAGGGGGCTATATGTCTCATTCTCCTGCTATCAGCAAGTTGTGACCAGGAAGGTCTGGGGCGGCAGGCGGATCTTGTCCGGCTGGATGGTTTTGGTCGACATGAAGGTCCTGTCCAGCAGGCAGATTGTGGCCGACAGGAGGGTCCTAAGTGGCTGGAGGATTGTGGCTGACAGGAGGGTCCTGCGCGATAGTATCTAGTCCATAACATAGGTGCATCATGTTTCGTATGTACTTTGGCTAGGACAGTCAAGTTTATGACAGTTCCCACAGAAGGCGCCAACTGATGAAACACAAATCCTCCACTGGACTGGTGAAATGCCAACCTGTAAACAGACAAACAAAGGGTAATCGAAAGGGCACTAGCAATGTGCCGACCGACTATGTTCTAATGATTAAGTCAAAAATCGTGAAAGCTGTAAAGGAACTCAGAGGGTATTAATTGCGTACCTGGTACGTGGACCGTCTCTGTATTTATAGTAGTCAAATGAGAATGTGTCCCTGTAAGAGACTGACTTTTCAATTCTCCAGACTTATCTAGAAAGATAGAAGTCCTGGTCAAAGTATTATTTTTACCCATGTCACGTCAGTCTCAACTTTCAGTTCATACGTGTCACAATTGGAGTCAAATACCCTATCAATATATATATGTACATACATTATTTGTTACAAATTTAAAGAGACAAGAAAAAGAATGTTCCACAATTGACAACTTTCGTTGTTAACTAATATTTTCTCTATATATTTTTCTCATATCATTTATAAATATGCTGTTAAAAATGTACATTAAAAATGCACAGAAACAAAAATCATCATAATTATTTTATTTTATTTTTGAATTTAATTTTATATTATTATTTGGGTTCCCCGAAATTAATATTTTTGGCTTTGCACCCGAACTCACTCATTTACGGAACAATTATAAACATATTGCCAGTGATTATTACAAAAAAAAAAAAAAAAACTTTTTAAGCTTTTAGATAATTGAAAATAAGGAATAAATATTTGATATAATGTTCAAGAGGTTTTATTTGGCATTGAGATTTGATTTATTTGTGAGATGGTCTAATTACACAGAAACCTTATCACACAACATGTTCAAATTTGTAAGGCAAACTACAACGAAGTTGGGTGAAATAGTCTTTTACTTATTTACTAATATTCATACTCAGTAATATAAACAGTCAAAGACTCACGACTTTCGATTAAAACAGGACATGCATCCGGAATCCGATGCGCCGTACCGGAGAGGATCCGGTTCTTTTCCAGTACTATCATTCTTACAAGAAATTTAAGCAATGCTCACTTGTTCTAACTTCTAACAAAACAGTGTACAGTTTCTAATACATATATTTATATGTATATTATACATATATATATATATTAATTTATAATAAAATACAAAAAAAACTCCTATACTTTACCTAAATTACAAGAAACCTCCTAAATAAATTCATCCAAAATTTGTAAAACTGACAAAAAAATATTAATTATACCATTTACCTAATTTTATTATTGTTATCAATTTATCATAATATTGAAAAAATACACCAACTTGTAATTACTAATTTAGCCATTTTACAAAATGATTAACTTATTATTAAAATTTTACTATTTATAATAAAACTTAATATACTAAGTTTAAATTTGTTTAGTACAAGACAAATGCCTTCTTTTATACAATATATTAATTAAAAATTAAGAAATGACTTAAATAAAAAAATACCTTTTTTTTATGTAATATATTCATGAAAAATTAAGGAATTACTTAAATCGTTTAAAAAATTACTTAAATTTTTTTATTAAAAAAATTAATTTCAATAATTAAAGGTAATTTATGCAAATTTGATAAAGAATATGTCATCAAAATAGTATGAAAATTTTTTATAATTTATTTTAATAAGAAAATTGATTAAGTATAATTTAATAAGAAAGGGTATTATGATCATTTAATAAAAAATAAATAACAAAATGTGATAGTTTAGAAAAATTTTGTGTATAAAATATAATTTAGAAGAGTTAATTGTTAAAAAAAAGGAGGTATTTTTGCCATTGAGGGTAAAATAGGATTTTAATTTATTTTTGCATTTTACTCGTTAATTTTGTTATTGCCTTGTTGGTAACAAAAGACAAAACTTTACCCACCAAGATGAATATGGTAGGACTGGAAGAGAGAGAGACTCTCACTCTCTACTCTCTTCCCAACAAGGTGATGAGATGGATTCTGTATCTGGAAAGACATGGATTCACTCTCTTCTCTATCTCACCTCTGTAGCTCTCTTTCTACACCTTCTTCAAACCCTAATTTTCAACAAATTAATGTTAGGACACGAGAAGGTGATTCTCAAAAAACAACCAGATCTACCTCTACGCTTCCGCTCTGACGGCACTTTCAAAATCCTCCAGGTTAAAGGTCTTTCTTTCTTTTTATTTTTCACGAGAAAATGCATGACATCTTTCTTATTTTTTCCGGGAAAATTTTGCTACTGATTTTAGAGTGGCTGTGGTGAATAGGTGGCTGATATGCACTATGGGAATGGGATTGTGACTCGGTGCAGAGACGTCTTGCCAACCGAGTTCGATCGCTGCACCGATCTTAACACGACTCAGTTTCTGAGGAGGGTGATTGAGGCCGAGAAGCCTGATTTCATTGCTTTTACGGGTAATGATTCTTTGCCTGTTTGACTGCTTTTAACTGTTTCAGTATGTGGTAGATAGATACTTGTGCTTACTTGAATATATAAACTTTTCAGTCATCTGTATATTACGATATTAGTTCCTGGAGATTTTTCAGGAAAAAGTTAGTTTGTGTTTTATTTCGACACCTGTAAAAGAAAATGTTTTATTTGGACAGAATAACAGAATTACACGAAAAATAATTTCTTTGGGTCTTCAGTTTTTTATTTTATTTTTCTGTCCTGGCAAGATTAACACCCGGGATGTAATTGGGGGAGATTCAACCCTCTATCTTTCACTTTGAAAAAAAAGAAAATTCCAATAGGCCACATGTCTCGGTTTGGTGGAAATTTAGCGGAAGGGTCAACCTAGGCTCAACCCGGCTAAAAATTGGGTTAGTCTCAGATTTTGTTTCTTCTACAGAAAAAATCCAAGAATTGAATGTAAATATATTAAAAAGTTGTAAATAAATTCTCAAGATTTTTTTTTTCAACGATTAATAAACATAGATCAAAATTTTAAGGAAACAAGATTGACCACGATTATAAGTATATATAATATATTTAAATTATGGATAAAGTGCGAACCCCCGGGGTGTTATATACAAATTATGAAAATACCCCGGATGTTTAATTAACCCCTATATTTTTGAAATTGTGCAAATAAGGACATTTCGTCACTTTGCCGATAACAGAAAAATGAAATTCCTAAAATACCCTTGTGACAAAACTAAGAAAAGGCTAAAGTGCAAGAAACTCCCTTGTTATATGCAAAATGTGCGCCTCCCTTGAAGTTTAATTAACCAACTACATTTTTCAAATTGTGCAAATAAGTACATTCCGTCAATTCCCATTAACGGAAGACTGAAATTTCTACAGTTCTCTCTCTATTACGGATGTCTTGGGTTGTACGAAGAGAGTGAACGAGAGAGAGAAAGAATCTCAGAGAGATAGTGAGAGAGAGAGATAGAGAAAAGAGAAAAATATACGAGAGGAGAAAAAAAAAGCTATGAGAGAGAAAAGAGAAAAAAAAAGCTAAGAGAGACAAAAGCTGAGATATATATATATATATATATATATATATATATATATATGTATATAGAAAGATAGAAGAGAAAAAAATTTGAGGGGCATTGTGGTCATTTAAAAAAGGTATTGAAAGGGGGTTTGGTGCAAATTTTTTTTATAACCGGGGGGTTTCTTGCACTTTACCCTAAAATATATAGAAGTTTGTGAGGGGCATTGTGGTCATTTAAGAAGGGCATTTTGGGATTTTATTAAATTTTTTTGTCAAAATGTCAATGAATATTTTTAAACGGTCGTTAGACGGTGCGGGCAATTTGCACAAATTTGTCAAATGTTCAGAGGTTATATGCACGAACTAAATAGGAGCTAGGAGGTGGGTTTGTTGCACATTTTGTATATAACAGGAGAGTTTCTTGCACTTTACCCTTAAATTATAAACATATAAAAGACAAGGTAAAAATTTGGGTTCAAATTGCTAATACCCCAACCGGAGTCCAACTCTAATAAAGTTTGAGTTGAGGTTAGCCCTAAATGTAGAAATGGTTGTCCAATCCTGTGAAAAAATGAGTTGGGTTTGAGTTGAACCGCCCAAGTTGCACCCCTAGATTGCAGATACTTGGTCACTTGTCATAGTTTTGTGGACTCTGGACATGCACACAATCACACATAATCTATATATATATATATATATATATATATATATGTTTCTACAAATAAACGTTTCTTGCTGATGATACTTGTATATTGTTTTTAGCAAGACATAATTTTAATTGATGCAAATGAAGGCCCGAATTTCAAATTTATTTCAGCTGATTTTATTGCTAAACTTAAGAGAAATATGCACCATGTCATGTCAGCATTTTTTATACTTTGGGATCTGTTCAGACCTTAAATTTATTTTTATTTCTCCAGATTTAATATTTTCAAGAAATATTTTTCATCAAAACAAATGTGATGCCTAAGGCCTAATCTAGTTCTGTTATCTTGAAACAATTTTCAAGAATAGTGAAACAGAAAATTTTTTTTAGAGAAAATAAAAAAAATGTTATCTAAAATTGCTGTTTTTTTTCCCCTTTTCCAAACACCAAGGGTTGTAGCCCGCTAGTGTCTACTCAACTTATTTTTTAATAGTGAAAACAGAAAACAGTTTTTAGAGAAAACAAAAAAATGTTATCTATAATTGCTGTTTTTTTTCTTCCTTTTCCAAACACCAAGGTTGTAGCCCACTAGTGTCTACTCAACTTATCAAAGTGGAAGGTTCCAATAAGGGCAAAATGGGTGGGTGTGTTTTCCCAGGACCAAATGTTTTAAAAAATTAGCATCAGAGCACCTTTGTTTCCGTGATGTTGAGAATTGTTCAGATTGTAACATTATAGGTCCTTAGAAATCGAGGACATGAATAGATTATTTATAGCTGATATTTGGTTTTAAACATTATCATTGCTTATGATAATACTTTGAGACTTGTTATGACTTTAAGTTAACTAATAAGTAACAATTAACAAACTAACTTGCAGAAGCTGTTGTAGCAGAATAGTTGAAGAGTTGTCAGGGAAAATATAAATGGGTTGGGGGTGGAGTAGGGTCTAATTCTTATTGTTGAAAGCAATAAATGACCTTGAATTTTTAAACTAACCATGTTTGCATTAAAATCTTGGTAGCATGTCTCAATAATGTATGATATTATAGGGGACTTTAATATTCATTTAATTTAGGGTTTGTTTGGTTATGTATTTTAAGGACAATTTTCTAATTTTTAAAAATATAAACAGAAAATAATTTGAGAAGTAACTGTTTTGAGAACGTGCACCTTCTCTTATGCTTGCGTCTTATGCTTTTAGGATTCCTTCTTTTCCATTTTTTAAGTCCTTAATCCTTTGTGATGTAGTTTATGGGTTATTGAGCAAGAAAGATCGTCCAAGTATAATGTCCTTGTGACGAAGTTCATGGGAGCATTTAGTCCCAAATATGGAAGGACCGAAGGGAACTGGCAAAGGAAGTCCCTAGTCCCTTTTATGCTTCCTTTCTCTTCTATCTCTCTCCTTATTTCATTCATGTTCCTCGCCTTCTATATGGTAAAGCCTGTATTCAAACCTTATGATGAAGTTCTTTTTTTTCCTTTTTTTTGGGGTTTGGGGAGGAGGTAACAAAGATTCTTGGTCCAAATCTATTGCACCTAATGAAGTTCAATGGGATATTTAGTGGAAAAAGAACTTTTTGCCTGCATTCATGAACATGAACGTTTATCCATACATTCATTGACATATCTCCATCATGTCAAACTGAACTTGAGCTTGGTCGGAATTTTCCTTCCTTCTATGTTTACGCAAATGATGGCCTTTAGACAGCTTCCTTATTACCAGTGAGTGTCTGAAATGATTTTATGGCAGAGAAGCGAAGAGCTGCATTTTCTTTCTTTTGCTGTTTGTTTTTACCCTCTTGTTAGTTTTTTTCTGCTTTTAGAGAAAGGTAAATCTCTCTCTCTGTATGTGTGTGTGTGTATATATATCCCCGTGTGTGTGATTGATTTCGTTCAGTACTGGTAATTAGGAGATAATATATTTGGTCCAAGCACTGCTGATGCTGCAGAATCTTTGTTTGGAGCTTTTGGCCCCGCCATGGAATCTAGACTTCCATGGGCAGCCGTTTTGGGGAACCACGACCAAGAATCTACAATGACTCGTGAAGAATTGATGTCTTTCATATCCCTTATGGATTATTCAGTCTCACAAACTAATCCTTCGGCTGAAGATACCTCTGAACCTGCCAAAGAATGCCTAGTAACCAACATTGATGGGTTTGGAAATTATAATCTTAGAGTATGGGGTGCGCCGGGCTCCCATTTGGCCAACAACAGCATCCTCAGTCTCTACTTTCTTGACAGTGGAGACAGAGCTATTGTTGAAGGAGTTCGAACTTATGGATGGATTAAGGAATCTCAACTTCTTTGGCTCCGTGGTGTTTCTAAAATATCTCAGGTACAGTAGACTCAACAATGCCAGCACAATCATGACATGCTTTGTTTTTTAAGGCAGAATTCTGTCGCATTTCATCATAGACGAAGATGAGATACAGAGAAGTAAGGAACAACTCTGACTTGAGTTCTAATAAAATGTGAAAATGTCATTATGAAAGATTTATTTAATTTTTGTGGATCTCAATGACTGATCTTTTCCCCATGTTTGTTTCTTTGAAACACAAGCAAAACCACCTCAAATGATGGCTTGAATTTATACTATTTAGTTTTTGATTACTTACTGCCCTTAGCCATTTTCTTCAACTGTAACAGGGGCATTTTGGTAGATTTAGATCTCATTAACATGTTGCAGGTCACACACTAACAGGGCCAAAATCGGGATAATGATCAATCAGCAGACATTTCTTCAGTTCCGACTGCACCCCCAGCACTTGCATTCTTCCACATTCCAATTCCAGAAATTCGCCAAGGGCACTTTAAAAAGATAGTTGGAGTGTATCAAGAATATGTAGCATGTTCGTTGGTTGACTCTGGAGTACTACAAACCCTTGTCTCCATGGGAGATGTGAAGGCTGTGTTCATAGGTCATGATCACAACAACGACTTCTGTGGCAACCTAGATGGTATTTGGTTTTGTTATGGTGGAGGCTTTGGATATCACGGTTATGGTAAGGCAGGACAGCGACGGAGAGCAAGGGTCATATTGGCAGAACTTGGAAAAGGGGATAACGCATGGATGGGAGTCGAGTGGATCAAGACATGGAAACGACTTGATGATGAGAAGCTGAGCAAGATTGACGAGCAAGTCCTGTGGGACCGGCAGTCATCAAGATGACTCATATTGCAGGTAATGAACTGCATTTCATGAATCCAGTAATTTCAGATACCTCCGTGGTATTATCATTTTGCATATTGTGGTTTAAAATTATATATACAGCTCGATTTGGGATGGAAGGCTTGCTTTCCTTGTTAAATGTTATTATTATGTTCTTTGCTGGCAGGTATGCCAAACCGTAGTTCTCTTTAACTGTTAGATGAGTAGGAGTTGACTTGGGCCTATTGAAACTCAGGAAGTTGATGACCTCTGTGAGTCATCTTCATTGAAGAGTAGGATAACATAATTGAGCTTTAAATATAATAAAATGAATCTTTTGATAACAGGCGAGGCATGTCCTCAATTCATTCTGGTATCTAGATCTAGTGAATAAGCTAAGCATGGCTATGATAACAATGCATTGAGTGATGAAAGTGCACCAAGGGATGAAAGGATGCTATTATTGAAGAAATTTGAGTCCAATAGAAGCACCTCTACCTTCTCCAACTCCGACAATCTTTCAAAACCTACAAATTATATTGAAATTTCAAAGTCACCATGCCTGAGAAATAAATAAATAAACGAAGAATAGACTTCAACAAAAAAAAATAAAATTGATATTTGTAAACTTAGTCAACCATCACGCATAACCCAACCGGCTAGCAAAAGACCACTCAAGTCTAAATATATGAACTCTTTAAAGGGAAGAAACAATGAGTAATTGAGATACCAAGGTTCTAGTAACTCTTAATATTCCCTATTTGTAAAATTAATATAACTTGGATCACTCTTCCATTCTTGCATTGAACCCATTTTCAATCACAACAATTGCTCTCTTTTTCGTGTGAGTCCCACAGAGAATTTCGAGAGTTGAAGGAAGCTTTGATTTGTAATAGAGTAATCCTCTCTTGCTCCAAAACAACCCAAGCATCCATTACCATGGATGTGAAGCAGAACCTAAACCAACCCAACCACCACTACAAACAATGCATCTCCATATATACCATCTAATACTTACATTCTACCTTCAGTCCTAGTTCTCATCAACCCTACGGGCCTAAGTTTCATCAACTCTCGTTCTCATCAACGTGGTTTAAGTTTACATAGACTAATATTGTTGGTGTTGTGAATGCTGATAGTAGTACTGTTAGCCACAATAGTCGATAAGAATTCAAAATGGTTATAACAATTGAGGGAAGATCCCCACTAATCATAATTATTGGTGAAATGAGTCATTGTTGAAAAATTAGTTTTCTATGTTTAACAGAAGAGTTCTTACAAACTGCAGGGCTAAAAAATGTTACTCCATCTCTTCCAAAATAAGAATCTCTCTCTTTTCATTTTTAGATTCCCATAAATGTTCCATGTTGAAAAACAATTGAAAAAGAAATTATATTTTCTAATTTATCGATCCTCTCATACATGTTAAATTGCTATTTTCTTAGTCTATCAATCGTCTCATACACATTAAGAGCTTGTTTGGAGGAGCTTCCTTATTCTAAAATTCTTTCCATTTTAAAGGCCTATGAAGATTGCCTTCAGTAAAAGGAATTTAAAAGAGAAAAGTCATTTGGTGGTGGATTCATTTTTTGAAAATCCTTCCACAATTAACACAATTTTAACTTGACAATTTCATCCTTAATAATTACTCTCAAACGGGCAAGTTTCACGAAATAAAAGTGGGCAAAATTGTCTATAACATTTGTTACTTAAAATAACTCTGCCTTCCTTCCAAATACAAGTTTTCCCAACTTCTTTTGAACGGAATTTTTAAAACTTCGACTTTCATTAAAAGTCGTTTTTCCTTATTTCACGAAACACTAATATTTTTTTGGGAAGGGCTTCTTGGGCTTGGGAGCCCGTTTCAATCCCCTAGAAGCTTCTCCAAATATGCACTAAATTGCTAGTTTACAATGTTCCTTAATTTCTATCTCCATCTACTTGTAATCGTTTCATACACCTTAAATTATCAATAGTCCTAAATTGCCATATTTCCTAATTTATTAATCTATCTTATATGTTAAGAATTGTGTCTTAAATTCCTATTCTAATTAGGTTTCTATTTTCGAGGTGTATTTTATTAGGTAATTTCTTGGTAGACAAGTCTTGGGGTCTAAGGAATTGTAATTCTTGTCCAACATGGAATTGAGATTAAGACTCTATAAATAGATACCTTGATAATGGATTGAGACTTGTAACATTAAGAGAGATGTAGCCTCATGAGAGAGTTGATAGCTGTAATCCTCTACCTCACTTGTCTGGTAACGATGTGGTTTATGGCGAGAGGGAATCTCGTGGAGTGGTACATGTTGAAGAGCTTAGAGGCAAAAGTTTGTGTGCACGATATGGTGTTTGGTATTCTTTGTCGTTGTAATATCTCTGCATAATTACAATGCAATCTTTCTTATTCGTTGATGTAGGTCGAGTTGTGCCGAATCACGTTAAATATTGTTTTATTATTCACTAGGTCTTCATGTTCGTGCGCTTTCGTTGTCCCAACATCATACACGTTAAATAGCTAATCTACAATGTTCCTGAATTTGAACGATCTCTAACTATTTGCAAAGACTGATCACCTCACATCAAAATCAAATGAATGTTACACAAATAAGACGCTTGATCATTACATATCTATACATTGTGCAGAAAAGAAATAAGGATTCAGTGCATTGGATTATGCTGTGCAATTTAAATAGAAAATGCAATACACTACATTAAGAACACAATACTCGTGCAATAACGATGTAAACGCCCATGTACACATTTACTTCAAAGATACAACACTCATACAACATATTACATCAAATGCAACATTGCAACACCATTAATCGAGAATGCAACGTCTTTATTTCGTTGTTGCATCCTCGATTTAATGTTGATATATGGTATTACATTTTGGTTTTATTATAGAAGTCAGCCAAGAGAATTCAATCACACATAATTGTCTCTTCCACATTAAAAGAGGACTCCAAACGTTTCCATGACCGACTTGTACATCTCAACATAGGCTAAACTTCTTAGTGATCTATCTACCATTTCATTACAAGTAAAAAGTACCACAAGTAATAAAGTTAACTTGAAGGATTAGTTTAAACCTAAAATGACGAGGGCACGAGTTTGCAATTTCGATCATGCAATTTATGTTCCTGCATACGGTCATAGTCAGTGACACGGTGGGGAGTAGGTAGTTGGCTTGATTCGATGTTGATCGCCAATAATTTCAGATGGCCACACTATTTGGTGAGTTAGCTTTTATGCCCTTGATTGTTCTATTTTGATGGTAAGAATGATGATTGGCGAGCTAGCTTTCATGCCCGATGGTTTTGTTTTGAATGGTAAGAATGATGATAAGGGAATTATTAAGGTGTGTTTGGAGAAAGGAAAATGTTGTTGTATACACAAATTTCGTGTCTGAAAATCTAGGAACAAAAATTAGTGACAAATAAACAATTTTTATTGATTCAAGAAAAAGGGTACAATCCTCTGTAAATCTTTACAAAAGAAATATGAAAATAAGGTCCTCTGATTCGATCTCCTTGGTAATCCGGCTTCAAGGGCTGCAAGAGCTTGATCTTGAGTTGGATTGAAACTTTAGTGAAGAACGGCACGTGGATGATGTGCTTGTTGTTATTCTCCTTTAGGGGTTATGTGTTTTGAAGCTTTGGATTTTGAGTGAAGACTTCTGCAGAGTTTCAGCTTTTTCTGAAAATCTTCTGCTCCCCTTCTCCCACCTCTGGACCTTTATTTATAGGCTCACCGGAGGGGTAGATTTGTAACTTTCTTTTCCTTAAATAATTATCCTATAATTATCTTTTATGATAATTTTGATAATTATCCAATATATATATATATATATATATATATATAAAATTATCCATTAGACCCATTTTCAAGTGGGCTTTGACTTCTTAGACAATTAGACCAGCCTATAACTCATTTATTTGTGGTCTCATTGGGCCACATTTCAAAGTGGGCTAAACTGAAGATAAACCCAAATTGTATTTTGGGTCTATCATGTAATTTTTTAATGTCTATAGTTGTAACGATAATGTTCTTAGTGAACTCGTGCCCTTATCATTGTTTACAACACACTACCTTCAAGGGTAAATTTTACATACTTATTTCATATGTATTGTGTTCTTAATGTAGTGTATTGCATTCTCAATTTAAATTGTACCTGCATAGTCCAGTGCACTAAAGCTTGACTTTTGCACTCTTGGGTGCATAGATATGTAATATTCAAGCATTTTAAGTGTGTAGCATTTATTTGATTTTAATATGAGGCGGTCAGTCTTTGCAAATAGTTGGAGATAGTTCAAATTGAGGAAGCAATTTAACGTGTATGAGACAGATTGATAAATTAGGAAATATGGAAATTTAATGTGTATGGTATGATTGACAAATAAGGAAAGAAAGCAATTTAAAGTGTATGAGACGATCATAAGTAGTTGGAGATAAAAATTAAAGAATATTATAGATCAACAATTTAATGTGTATGAGATGATTGATTAGGAAAAATAAGAATTTAAAGTGGATCGATAAATTAGGAAAGATAATATATATTTTCCATTGTTTTTTCAAATAGAACATTTATGGGAATCTAAAAATAAAAAGAGGAATACCAATTTTGGAAAAGACAGTAAAAGTAAAAACGAAACTATTTTTGCCTCCATGTAGGATTAAACCATAGACCATCAGTTTACAAGATTGACATTCTACCACTGAGATACAGGGGATCATTTTGTAGGATTTATTTTTGGGTAAATATCACTCACACCCCCTCAGATTAGGCAATATTTTGACCAGACCCCCTCTAGTTTCAATATTCCCGACTATACCCCCTGTTAGTAACGTCCGTCAATTTTTCTCTCTTGCTGACGTCAGCAAATTCTGTTTGTTTGCTGACGTCACAATAACAGAAGGGGGAAATTGATACATAAATCCAAAATTCAGGGGGGGTAGTTGGAAATATCGAAACTAGAGGAGGTCTAGTCGGGATATTGCCTAAACTGAGGGGGTGTAAGTGGTATTTACCTTTTATTTTTTTAAACACAGAATGCTGATTTTTCAACTACAGCTGGTATGACCAATAATTATGATTGGTGGGGGCGATCCCTACATTACTGTAACTATTTTGAATTCTTGTTGACTATTGCAACTAAGAGTATTACTATCGACATTTACAACACTAACATTATTGTTCTATATAAACTTAAATCACATTGATGAGAAGGATCGAAAAGCTTAGGCTCATGGGGTTGATGAGAATGGGGACTGAAAAACTTGGGCTTATAGTTAGAAGTGTAATAATTAGATAATATATATGGAGATGGATCGTTTGTGGTGGTGGGTTGA
Organism: Cornus controversa; assembly: GCA_026545225.1. Classification (NCBI taxonomy): domain Eukaryota; kingdom Viridiplantae; phylum Streptophyta; class Magnoliopsida; order Cornales; family Cornaceae; genus Cornus; species Cornus controversa. Next base: position 57,579,399 of record CM048851.1, on the reverse strand, counting down.
GTTGGTTTGGGTTTTGCTTCACATCTATGGTAATTGATGCATAGGTTGCTTGGTGCAAGATAACAATTTAAGGTGTTAGAGATAGAAATTAAGGAACATTGTACACCAACAGTTTAATGTGTGAGACGATTGATAGATTAGAAAAATAACAATTTAACGTGTATGAGAGGATCGATAAATTAGAGAATATAATATATTTTTAAATATATATTTTTCAAACAAATGGAATATTTATGGGAATCTAAAACTAAAAATAGGAATACTTATTTTTGAAGAGACGGGTAAGTAATAAAAACAATATTTTTGCCCCAATGCAGGATCGAACTGCAAAACTTCAGTTTACAGGACTGACGCTCTACCACTAAGTTATAAGGGCTCATTTTGTATGATTTATTTTTTTAAACAAAGAATCCTGAATTTTCAACTACGACTGGTTTGACGAATAATTATGATTAGTGGGGACGATCCTTACATTACTGTAACCATTTTCAATTCTTGTTGACTATTGCATCTAAGAGTATTACTATCAACATTTACAACACCAACATTATTGTTTTATATAAAATTAAACCACGTTGATGAGGACTAAAAAACATGGGCTGATGGGATTGATGAGAATGGGGACTAAAAAACATGGGCTTATAGTTAGAAGGGTAAGGATTAGATAATATATATGGAGATGGATCGTTTGTGGTGGTGGGTTGAGCTGGTTTGGGTTCTGCTTCGCATCCATGGCAATTGATGCTTTGGTTGCTTGGAGCAAGATAACAATTTAAGGTGTTGGAGATAGAAATTAAGGAATATTGTACACCAACAATTTAATGCGTGTGAGACGATTGATAGACTAGAAAAATAGCAATTTAACGTGTGTATGAGATGATTGATAAATTAGAAAAGATAATATAATTTTAAATTTATATTTTTTCAAACAAATGAAATATTTATGGGAATCTAAAATTGAAAAGAGGAAATACTAACTTTTAAGTAATATTTGCCCCAATGCACGATCGAATTGCAGACCTTCAGTTTACAAGACTGACGCTCTACCACTGAGCTATAAGGGCTCATTTTGTAGGATTTATTTTTTTAAACATAGAATGCTAGTTTTTCAACTACGAATGGTTTGACCAATAATTATGATTGATACATTATTGTAACCATTTTGAATTCTTGTTACCTATTGCAACTAAAAGTATTACGATCAACATTTACAACACCAACATTATTGTTCTATATAAACTTAAACCACGTTGATGAGAAGGACTGAGAAACATTGGCTCATGAGATTGATGAGAATGGGGACTGAAAAACTTGGGCTTATAGTTAGAAGTGTAAGGATTAGATAATATATACGGAGATGGATCGTTTGTGGTGGTGGGTTGAGTTGGTTTGGGTTCTGCTTTCTTAATCTATGGTAATTGATGCTTAGGTTGCTTTGAGCAAGATAAGAATTTAAGGTGGTTAAGAAATATTGTACACCAACAATTTAATGCTATTTACTAGAATCTAAAAATGAAAAGAAGAAATACTGATTTTTGAAGAGACGATTAAGTAATAAAGACACTATTTTTGCCCCCATGTAGGATAGCACTGCAAACCTTCAGTTTACAAGACTAACACTCTACCACTGAGCTATAGGGGCTCATTTTGTAGGATTTATTTTTTTAAACATAGAATGTTGATTTTTCAACTACGACTAGTTTGGGCAATAATTATGATTGGTGGGGGGACGATCCCTACATTACTGTAACTATTTTGAATTCTTGCTGACTATTGCAACTAAGAGTATTTATATCAATATTTACAACACCAACATTATTGTTTTATATAAACTTAAACCACGTTGATGAGAAGGACCGAAAAACTTGGGCTCATGGGGTTGATGAGAATGGGGACTCAAAAACTTGGGCTTATAGTTTGATGTGTAAGGATTGGATAATATAAATGGAGATGAATCGTTTGTGGTGGTGGGTTGAGTTGGTTTGGGTTATGCTTTGCATCTATGGTAATTGATACTTAGGTTGCTTGGAGCAAGATATCAATTTAAGGTGTTGGAGATATAAATTAAGGAATATTGTACACCAACAATTTAATGCGTGTGATAGACTAGAAAAATAGCAATTTAACGTGTATGAGAGGATTGATAAATTAGAAAAGATAATATATTTTTAAATATATTTTTTAACAAACAAATGGAACATTTATGGAAATATAAAAATGAAAAGAGGAAATACTGATTTTTGAAAAGACGATTAAGTAATAAAGAAACTATTTTTGCCCCCATGTAGGATCGAACTGCAAACCTTCAAATGTATGAGACTGACGCTCTACCATTGAGCTATAGGGGCTCATTTTTTACAATTTATTTTTTTAAACATAGAATACTGATTTTTCAACGACGACTGGTTGGACCAATAATTATGATTGGTGGGGACGATCCCTACAGTTTTTTAACCATTTTGAATTCTTGTTGACTATTGTAACTAAGAGTATTACTATCAACATTTACAACACCAACATTATTGTTCTATATAAACATAAACCACGTTGTTGCGAAGGACCGAAAAACTTGGGCTCATGGGGTTGATGAGAATGGGGACTGGAAAACTTGGGTTTATAGTTAGAAGTGTAAGGACTAGATAATATATATGGAGATGCATCGTTTGTGATGGTGGGTTAAGTTGGTTTGAGTTCTGCTTCTCATCTATGGTAATTGATGCTTAGTTTGCGTGGGGCAAGATAACAATTTAAGGTGTTGGAGATTGAAATTAAAGAATATTGTACACCAACAATTTAATGTGTGAGACGATTGATAGACTAGAAAAATAGCAAATTAACGTATATGAGAGGATTGATAAATTAGAAAAGATAGTATATTTTTAAATATATATTTTTTCAAACAAATGGAATATTTATGGAAATCTTAAAATGAAAAGATGAAATACTTACTTTGAAAGAAAATAAAGTTAAGTAATAAATACACTATTTTTGCCCCCATGCAGGATCAAACTACAGACCTTCAGTTTACAAGACTGACGCTCTACCACTGAGCTATAAGGGCTCACTCTCTTGGATGTATTTTTTTAAACATAGAATGTTGATTTTTCAACTACGACTAGTTTGACCAATAATTATGATTGGTGGGGACGATCCCTACATTACTGTAATCATTTTGAATTGACTATTGCAACTAAGAGTATTACTATCAACATTTACAACTCCAACGTTATTGTTCTATATAAACTTAAACCACGTTGATGAGAAGGAATGAAATACTTGGGCTCATGAGGTTAGTGAGAATGGGGACTGAAAAACATGGGCTTATAGTCAGAAGTGTAAGGATTAGATAATATATATGGAGATGGATCGTTTGTGGTGGTGGGTTGAGTTGGTTTGGGTTCTGCTTTGCATCTATGGTAATTGATGCTTAGGTTGCATAGAGCAAGATAACAATTTAAGGTGTTGGAGATAGAAATTAAGGAATATTGTACACCAAAAATTTAATGTGTGTGAGACGATTGATAGACAAGAAAAATAGCAATTTAACGTGTACGAGAGGATCGATAAATTAGAAAAGATAATATGTTTTATCAAACAAATGGAACATTTATAGGAATCTAAAAATGAAAAGAGGAAGTATTGATTTTTGAAGAAATGGTTAAGTAATAAAGATACTATTTTTGCCCCCATGCAGGATCGAACTATAGACCTTCAGTTTACAAGACTGACGCTCTACCACTGAGCTATAGGGGCTCATTCTGTTAGATGTATTTTTTTAAACATAGAATGCTAATTAATAATTATGATAGGTGGGGACGATCCCTACATTACTGTAACCCTTTTGAATTCTTGTTGATTATTGCAATTAAGAGTATTACTATCAACATTTACAACACCAACATTATTGTTCTATATAAACTTAAACCACGTTGATGAGAAGGACTGAAAAACTTGGGGTTATAGGTAGAAGTTTAAGGATTAGATAATATATCTGGAGATGAATTGTTTGTGGTGGTGGGTTGAATTGGTTTGGGTTCTGCTTCGCATCTATGGTAATTGATGCTTAGGTTGCTTGGAGCAAGATAACAATTAAAGGTGTTGGAGATAGTGTAATTAAGGAATATTGGACACCAACAATTTAATGTGTGTGAGACGATTGGTAGACTAGAAAAATAGCAATTTAACGTATATGAGAGGATCGATAAATTATCTTTTCAAACACATAGATCATTTATGAGAATCTAAAAATGGAGAAAGGAAATATTGATTTTTGAAGAGGAGATTAAGTATTAAAGACTGTATTTAGCCCCCATGTAGGATCGAACTGTAGACCTTCACATTACAAGATTGACACTCTACCACTGAGCTATGGGGGCTCATTTTGTAGGATTTATTTTTTTAAACATAGAATTCTGATTTTTCAATTATGACTGGTTTGACCAATAATTATGATTGGTGGGAACGATCCCTACATTACTGTAACCATTTTGGACTATTACAACTAAGAGTATTACTATCAACATTTACAACACCAACATAAAATGGAAAAAGGAAAAAGGAAATATTTATTTTCGAAGAGAAGATTAAGTATTAAAGACTCTATTTATGCCCCCATGCAGGATCGAACTGCAGACCTTCAGTTTACAAGACTGACGCTCTACCACTGAGCTATAGGGGCTCATTTTGTAAGATTTATTTTTTTAAACATAGAATGGTGATTTTTCAACTACGACCGGTTTGACCAATAATTATGATTGGTGGGGACGATCCCTACATTACTGTAAACATTTTGAATTCGTGTTGACTATTACAACTAAGAGTATTACTATTAACATTTACAACACCAACATTATTGTTCTATATAAACTTAAACCATGTTGATGAGAAGGACTGAAAAACTTGGGCTCATAGGGTTGAAGAAAATGGGGACTGAAAAACTTGGGCTTATAGTTAGAAGTGTAAAGATTATATAATATATATGAAGATGGATCGTTTGTGGTGGTGGGTTGAGTTGGTTTGGGTTCTGCTTCGCATCTATGGTAATTGATTCTTAGGTTCATGCTGGATCAAATTGCAGACCTTCAGTTTAAAAGAATAACGCTTTACCACTGAGCAATAGGAGATCATTTTCTTGGATGTATTTTTTTAAACATAGAATGCTGATTTTTCAACTATGACTGGTTTGACCAATAATTTTGATTGGTGGGGACGATCCCTACATTACAATAACCATTTTGAATTCTTGTTGACTATTGCAACTAAGAGTATTACTATCAACATTTACAACACCAACATTATTGTTCTATATAAACTTAAACCACGTTGCTGAGAAGGATTGAAAAACTTGGTCTCATGGGGTTGATGAGAATGGGGACTCAAAAGCTTGGGTTTATAGTTTGAAGTGTAAGGATTAGATAATATATATGGGGATGGATCGTTTGTGGGGGTGGGTTGAGTTTGTTTGGGTTCTGCTTCGCATCTATGGTAATTGATTCTTAGGTTGCTTGGAGCAAGATAACAATTTAAGGTGTTGTTGGAGATTGAAATTAAGGAATATTGTACACCAACAACTTAGTGTGTGTGAGATGATTGATAGACTAGAAAAATAACAATTTAATGTGTATGAGAGAATTTATAAATTAGAAAAGATAATATATTTTTAAATATATTTTTTTTCAATCAAATGGAATATTTAAGAGAATCTAAAACGAAAAGAGGAAATACCAATTTTTTAAGAGACGGTTAAGTAATAAAGACACTATTTTTAACCCCATGCGAGATCAAACTGCAAACCTTCAGTTTACTGATGCTCTACCACTGATCTATAGGGGCTTATTTTGTAGGATTTATTTTTTAAACATAGAATGCTGACTTTTCAACTACGACTGGGTTGACCTATAATTATGATTGGTGGGGATGATCCCTACATTACTGTAACCATTTTGAATTCTTGTTTACTATTGCAACTAAGAGTATTACTTCAACATTATTGTTCTTTATAAACTTAAACCACGTTATTGAGAAGGAGGACCGAAAAACTTGGGCTCATGGGGTTGATGAGAATGAGGGCTGAAAAACTTGGGCTTTTAGTTAGAAGTGTAAGAATTAGATAATATATATGGAGATGGTTTGTTTGTGGTGGTGGGTTGAGTTGGTTTGGGTTCAACTTCGGATCCATGGTAATTGATGCTTAAGTTGCTTGGAGCATGATAACAAATTAAGGTGTTGGAGATAAAAATTAGGGAATATTGTACACCAACAATTTAATGTGTGTGAGACGATTGATAGACTAGAAAAATAGCAATTTAATGCGTATGAGAGATCGATAGAAAAGATAATTGTTGAAGGATTTATATATTTAAGTTACACCCTCTCTAACAGCTTAAACTTTTAGAGTAGATGGTTGTTTACATGGTATCAGAGCCAAAATCTCGTGTTAAACCTCACTGTCACATTGATAATTAAAATTGAAACACAAGTTCAACCAAAAGAAGGCCACACATGTGAGACTTTTGATAGACTAGAAAAATAGCAATTTAACGTGTATGAGAGGATCGATAAATTAGAAAAGATAATATATTTTTAAATATATTTTTTCAAACAAATGGAACATTTATGATAATCTAAAAATGAAAAGAGGAATAATTTTATTTTCAATAATAAATACACTATTTTTGCCCCCATGCAGGATCGAACTGCAGACCTTCAGTTTACAATACTGATGCTCTACCACTGAGCTATAAGGGCTCATTTTGTTGGATTTATTTTTTTAAACATAGAATGCTTATTTTTCAAGTACGACTTGTTTGACCAATAATTATGATTGGTGGGGTGATCCCTACATTACTGTAACCATTTTGAATTCTTGTTGACTATTGCAACTAAGTGTATTACTATCAACATTTGTAACACCAACATTATCGTTCTATTTAAACTTAAACCATGTTGATGAGAAGGAAGACTGAAAAATTGGGCTCATGAGATTGATGAGAACGAGGGTTGAAAAACTTGGGCTCATGGTTAGAAGTGTAAGGATTAGATAATCTATATAGAGATGGATCGTTTGTGGTGGTGGGTTGAGCTGGTTTGGGTTCTACTTTGCATCTATGGCAATTGATGCTTAGGTTGCTTGGAGCAAGATAACAATTTAAGGTGTTGGAGATAGAAACTAAGGAATATTGTACACCAACAATTTAGGCCCTGCTTGGAGGAGCTTCCTGACTATAAAATTCCTTCCATTTAAAAGGCCTTTAAAAGATGTCTTTAATAAAAGAAATTTAAAAGAAAAAAGTTGTTTGATTGACGCATTTTTTGAAATTCCTTCCACAATTAACAAAATTTTAATTTGACAAATTTATCGTTAATAATTACTCTCAATAGGCAAGTTTCACGATATAAAAGAAGGCAAAATTGTCTATAAAATTTGTTAATTAAAATAATTCTGGCTTCCTGCAGAAAGCAAAATTTTTCAACTTCCTTTGAACGGATTTTTTAAGATTTCAATATTCATTAGATGCCCATTTTCCTTATTTCACCAAAGACTAACATTTTTTTGGAAATGACTTCTTGAGTTTGGAAGCCCGTTTGAATCCCACAAAAAGCTCCCCTAAACGGGCATTTGATAGCTGTTTGGGAGAGCTTCCTGGGACCTCAAAAAGTCCTTCCAAGTATCAAAAGTCCTTTTAAAAAAAAATATGATGTTTAGTTACACATATGTAAAGGTTTTTTTGAAGAAGGCGGTGATCAGGAAGCCCATTTAAGAGAAGAAAATGTTGCTTTTAGAACTTCCTTTTAGGAAACCAAATTTTATTTTCAAGTAAATTTGTTATTTTACTAATTTGTCCATGTATTGTTCTATATATTAACAATATTGTGCGATATTCTTTCTTGGTCCTTCGTTCCTCCACCGCCGTCGCTGTCCACCACCACCACCTTCATCGCCACCGCCGTCCACCACCGCAATCTCCATAACCTCCACCACTGTCGTCGCTACGTCCACCACTGCCGTCGCTACCTCCACCGCCACCACCTCACCTCCTCCACCGCTACCACTTCCACCTCCACCGTTACCACCACCACCTCCACCTTCCACCACCACTACTGCCACTGTCACTGTCACAGCTGTCGCTCATTCCACCACCACCACCTTCTACCACCGTTACCGCCACCACCACTATCTTTACTAGCACCACCTCTCCACTGCTACTTTCCACTACCATCATCTCCACCTCTGTTGTGGACTCCGTGCTTTCTAAGGATTACAATTGTTGTTAAAGATAAGTGATAATAGTCTAAGAAATAATAATTTAAAAGTTAAAAGTATATTTAAAAAATGCACTTGCCTAACGTCTTTTTTTTTTTCTTTCCTGAATTCCTTCTGACAAAATTCATTTTATGAAGGCCTTATCAATGAAGTCCTTTTGATATTAGGAAGCTCTCCCAAAAGTGTGTGTGAGACGACTGATAGACTAGGAAAATAACAATTTAAGGTGTATGAGAGGATTGATAAATTAAAAAAGATAATATATTTTTAAATATATTTTTTTCAATTTTTTCTTTCAAATGGAACATTTATTGAATCTAAAAATGAAAAGAAGAATACTTAATTTTCAAAGAGACAACAAGTAATAAAGACAATATTTTCGCCCCCTTGTAGGATCGAACTACAAACCTTCAGTTTACGAGACTGATGCTCAACCACTGAGCTATAGGGGCTCATTTTTTAGGATTTATTTTTTAAAACATAGAATTCTGATTTTCAACTACGACTGGTTTGACCAATAATTATGATTGGTGGGGACGATCCCTACATTACTGTAACCATTTTGAATTCTTGTTGACTATTGCAACTAAGAGTATTACTATCAACATTTATAACACCAACATTATTGTTTTGTATAAACTTAAACCACGTTGATGAGAAAGAGGATTGAAAAACTTGGGCTCATGGGGTTGATGAGAATGAAGGTTGAAACACTTGGGCTCATAGTTAGAAGTGTAAGGATAATATATATGGAGATGGATCATTTGTGGTGGTGGGTTGAGTTGGTTTGGGTTCTGCTTCGCATCCATGGTAATTGATGCTTAGGTTGCTTGGAGCAAGATAACAATTTAAGGTGTTGGAGATAGAAATTAAGTAATATTATACACCAACAATTTAGTAGCGGTTTGGGGAGCTTCCTGGGACTTCAAAAAGTCATTCCAAGTATCAAAAGTCCTTTAAAAAAAAATGTGACGTTTGGTTACACATATGTAAAGGCCTTTTCGAAAAAGGCGGTGGTCAGTAAGCCCATTTAAGAGATGTAAGAAAATGTTGCTTTTAGAATCTCCTTTTAGGAAGCTAAATTTTATTTTCAAGTAAATTTGTTATTTTACTAATTTGTCTATATACTTTCTATATATTAACAATATTGTGCGATATTCTCTCTTGGTCCTTCATTCCTCCATCGCCGCCGCCGTCCACCACCACCACCACTACCGCCACCTCCATCATCACTGCCATCTCCACGGCCACCACCGCCATCGCTACCTCCACCACTGTTGCCGCTATCTTCAACGCCACCACCTCACCTCCTCCACCGCTACCACTATCACTACTGCCATTGCCATTGCTGTTGCCACCGCTATCACTCATTCCACCACCACCACCACCACCACCACCACCACCACCACTACCACCACCAGCTTCCATCACTGTTACTGCCACCACCATCTCTACTCGCATCGCCACCTCCATTGCTACTTTCCACTACCATCATCTCCACCTCCATTGTGAACTCTACGCTTTCTAAGGGTTACAATTGTTGTTAAAGATAAGGATAAAATTGTCAAGAAAAAATAATTTAAAAGTTAAAGTATATTTAAAAAATGCACTCGTCAAATGTCTTTTTTTCCTAAATTCTGACAAAATTCATTTTATGTGGAGGGCCTTATCAGTGAAGTCCTTTTGATATTAGGAAGCTCCCCCAAACGTGTGTGTGAGACGATTGATAGACTAGAAAAATAACAATTTAAGGTGTATGAGAGAATCGATAAATGGAAGTAATAAAGACACTATTTTTGCCCCCATGCAGGATTGAACAGCAAACCTTCAGTTTACGAGACTGACGCTCTACCACTGACCTATAGGGGCTCATTTTGTAGGATTTATTTTTGTAAACATAGAATGCTGATTTTTCAACTACGACTGGTTTAACCAATAATTATGATTGGCGGGGACGATCCCTACATTACTGTAACCATTTTGAATTCTTGTTGACTATTGCAACTAAGAGTATTACTATCAACATTTGTAACACCAACATTATTGTTCTATATAAACTTAAACCACGTTGATGAGGAGGAGGATTGAAAAACTTGGGCTCATGGGGTTGATGAAAATGAGGGTTGAAAAACTTGGGCTGATAGTTAGAAGTGTAAGGATTAGATAATATATTTGGAGATGGATCGTTTGTGGTGGTGGGTTTAGCTGGTTTGGGTTCTACTTTGCATCCAGGGCAATTGATGCTTTGGTTGCTTGGAGCAAGATGACAATTTAAGGTGTTGGAGATAGAAATTAAGGAATATTGTACACCAACAATTTAATGTGTGTAAGACAATTGATAGACTAGAAAAATTGCAATTTAAGGTGTATGAGAGGATCGATAAATTAGAAAAGATAATATATTTTTAAATATATTTTTTTCACTGTTTTTTCAAATTAATGAAAAAGAGGAATACATATTTTGGAAGAGAGGGTAAGTAATAAAGACTATTTTTGCCCCCGTGCAGGATTGAACTACAAACCTTCAGTTTACAAGAGTGATGCTCTACCACTGAGCTATAGGGACATAGGATTTATTTTTTTAAACATAGAATGCTGATTTTTCAACTACGTCTGGTTTGACCAATAATTATGATTGGTGGGGACGATCCCTACATTACTGTAACCATTTTGAATTCTTGTTGACTATTGCAACTAAGAGTATTACTATCAACATTTATAATACCAACATTATTGTTCTATATAAACTTAAACCATGTTGATGATGAGAAGGAGGACTAAAAAACTTGGGCTCATGGGGTTGATGAGAATGAGGGCTGAAAAACTTGGGCTCATAGTTAGAAAAGTGTAAGGATTGGATTATATACATGGAGATGGATCGTTTGTGGTGTCTAGTTGAGTTGGTTTGGGTTTTGCTTTGCATCACAAGTGAGGATTGCCCTCTTACAAATCAAAGCTTCCTTCAACTCTCAAGAAGGAAATTCTCTGCATTGTGGGACTCACACGATTAAGAGAGCAATTATTGTAATTGGAAAGGGGTACAGCGCAAGTACGGAAGAGTGATCCATCTTATATTCAATTTTACAAATCAGGAATATTACGGGTTCCTAAAACCTTTGTTGTTTCTTCCCTTTAATTAGACTTGAGTTTGTCTTTTGCTAGCCGGTTGGGTTGAGCATGAAGGTTGACTAAAGTTTACAAATTATCAAATTTTTTTTTTCAATTCTTTGACATGGTGACTTTGAAATTTCAATATAATTTGCAGGTTTTGAAAGATTGTTGGAGTTGGAGAAGGTAGAGGTGCTTCTATTGGACTCAAATTTCTTCAATAATAGCATTGTATCATCTCTTGGTGCACTTTCATCACTCAAGACTCTATTGCATTGTTTTCACAGCCATGCCTAGCTTAAATTATAAAGGGTGTGACTTGGATGAACTTAAATTGGTGAAACATGGTTAATGTGTTTTAGAAGTAAAAGTTTGGTTGTCAAGCGTGGGAGTGTGGGTGGAGTTACTTAGAGACAAAGAAAAAAGAGTGTGGGTTGGAGTTTGAGTCAGTCAAATTTGTGCAAATAATAGCAAAGGTTATGTTTCTATGTAGTCCAGAGTTTAAAGTCACTATTACCAAGAATTGGCCCCAAGATAAACATTGTTTCTTTTTCCTTTTTGCCCCCAAAAGGAGGGGGGAGGAAGCTGTACAGATGAAGATCACATTCAGCAGTACTTAATCATAGAATTGTTGTTATATATATATATTTGAAACGATATGATTTTACGCCCATCTTGAATGGAATACATCTATAAGTTGGTCATTATGTTTTTCCTTAATTATTATGACTTCTTTGGAACTATATAGATTGTTTACCTCTTATGTTTATTTGTGTGCTAATATTGTTTGAATATGTCTTTGCAGGATTAACTCTGTTTCTCAACCACTATCATGATGGAGTTGCAGCAATAGTTTGTGAAGGTTTGCATCTTCGGAATTTTGTTTACATGACAAGTGTATTGCTTAGTGCATTTGTATAATCTTTCCATTTTTAAATTGGAAGTATTGTTGTACAGACGGGTGCCACTCCTGAATTGTGGTTGGGGCTTCGGCTCCTTCGATTGTCCAAATGCAATTGTATAACAGTATACTCTTTTAACCTTCTCAACCTTTTGGTTAAGAAGTAGTATCCGTTCTCTCTCTCTCTCTCTCTCTCTCTCTCTCTCTCTATATATATATATATATATATGTATGTATGTATATATATTATATCTATTTCTATAATACTAATAATGTTAAATATGTAATCACATTTTATCTTTACATATTTATTTTTTGTCTAGAGACTCCATTCCTGGGCTTGTAGAGCAAACTTAACAAGATATAACACAATTGATGTGATTTTTTATTTTATTTTATTTCCAACCTTGATGCACTGAACTAACTTAACACACTGCAGTCTTTATCAATTTCTATTTTGATGAGGTTAAAAATTATTGTTATCTTATAAAATTGATTATTTATAGAAGCAATTGAACTCGATCTGACCAAAATTTTTGCTTTATTTATTTATTTTTAATATCAGCTAGCTGGTAAAGTCTTAGATTCAAATTGAAACTTATAAGATAGTTCATTGTATTCGGCAGATTGAATATTGAATTCTAAGCCACGCTACATTTGCTTGATTGGTTGCCAATGCACTTGCTATTTTGATGTTAAATAAATTTTGAAAAAAAAGTTAAATTTGTCGTTTGTCTTTTTTTACGCAATCATTTAGATTTTTTTAGCAGCTAATATGGCAATTATTGAGATAAACAACTGAGAGGAGAGACATTGAATATTGAATTCTGACCAAACACTGAAGAGAGCCATTATTGATACTATCTAATGGAATAACATAAAAACTCATTTCAACATTGTAGCATAATTCAGAAGATTTTATGACTACAAATTATGCAATTTAAAATACCTTTTCAAAGTGAAAAAGAAAAAAATGAACCTACTTCTAAAAGAGGCAAAGCGAGCTCTACATTTTCAAATTGAGTAAAATTATATTAAAGAAATGCCAAATTTGCAAAAAAATCAATAACTTTGACTATTTTATGAGAGTGAAAATGTTATGATGATATCAATGATATCCATAACGTCATTCTCAACTCACACAAAATAGTCGGAGTTGTTCGACTGTCGAACTCCGTATCACAATTTTTTTTAAAAATGATACCATGATTCTTCTGAAAAAAAATGTTTATTGTGACGGTGTCTTTTTTTTTTTCTCCCTCAAATCAAAATTGCGCACCTTGTTACAAATATTACCATTTTCCATTATAAAGCAAGCTTAATTAGCACTTGTACTTTATTGTAACCCATCATTACAAACCTACCCATTTGTCTTGAGAAAGTGAAATGCATTAAAAATGGATTGATTGGTTGGGTTGTTCCTCCATTTCACACAAAAAGGTAAATCCAGTCCCAAGGCAAGTGGAGGAAGCACAAAGATAAAAAGAGAGAATTTACTTACAAGCAGCACAAGCAAAGAGACATTCCCTCAACCCTACCAAAAAAAGGATTAACAAAGCTAAAAGCAACTTCAATTGTCCCGACCCACCTCAGCTGCAATCATGCCAATAAGAGTGGGAGTGGGGTACAAAAGCTCAATAATCTCAAGGAGAGAGAGAGAGAGAGAGAGAGAGAGAGGATCATCCACCATACATATATATATATATATATGTATGTATATGTGTTTAATTAATTCCCATGCAAAATTAATTATAAATATTGAAAGTATGATCAAGTCGAATCTCTAGTACTATCACTTGGGAAAAGTGATGGGTTTTGCACTAGCAGAGAGAATCCCTGTTGGGAGCTTGAAAAGGTGAGCCAGAGAGAGAGAGATTAAGTAGGTGATTGTGAGTGTGTCAGCTAGATAGGCATGCGTTCTACCACAAACTTCAATAGGGCATTGCTTCAGACATGAGGGAATTTTAGGTTATTGGGTTCTTTCTTTTGGCCTTTTCCACATTCCTTCTATTCTCAGCCTGGACTATGTGCTTCCATGTTACCCATCTCATGTATATATAATATGTATATATATATCTAATATTTTCTTTTTACATGTGTGCAGTGTCTGGGTATAAACACTCAAATCAATAAACATCCTCCCTTTCTTTTGACTAGCTACTTTGCTGGATGAGAGAGAGAGAGAGAGAGAGAGTTTTAAGTAAAAGAATGAGAAGGCAATCAAGTCTCAAACACATAAATGTTAGATACGGGATTAGCTTTTCTGGATTCGTTCCTCAAAACCAATGATTTAAATTATATATACAGTACTGAACATATATATATATATATATATAAGATGTAGTAGTAGTAGTAGTAGTAAAAGGTAAAGAAGATTTGTGACTAGTAATAGTGATTTGTACACAACACCTTTTCACTCTAAATGCAATGTGAGACATCCAAAGCTTTTTGCCTCAAAGTTATTGCCATATGCAAAAAGCATAGTGACACTAGTAGGTCCTTAACCACTGAGATACCTAAAAGCAATCTGCAATCTGCAATCTGTTTCTGCATTTTGACCACAATATTGTTTTGACTACAAGTACTGCTTCTCTTCTGCTGTGGATTACTATTATCCCCCGCTCCAGATTTTCCAAAATTTAATATATATATATATATATATATATATATGATTTTCGTTGTAATACTTAGTTGGAATTAGGTTAGGCATCTATGTTAGCAGACTAATCCAACTATTTTATGACAATTTGTTCCGTTCTATTGATTTCTTTTCTCAGTGAGGCGGGTATAGAGGAGCTTAAATGAGCCCGATGGAGTCAAAATAAAAATTCCCATGGGATTGGAGCGGGGCAGGGAAGGAGTGCCCGTCCACCTACTTTGCCTTTAGTTTATGCATTAAATATACAATAATATATAACCTTTTATATATTTAACTTTATTTATTGCTAATATAACAAATACATACATATAATTTTAAATCCATACTCGTGTTTTTGATAATTATTCATCTAGTGTTGTTACATACTATCATTAATTTAGAAGATATTATTTTTACTTATGAATGTTTGTATACGTTTGTACGTATCTTTAGTCTTGGCTGCATGCATTACAGTCAGCAAACATCATTTCAACTATTATGAAACAACAATTAATTTGAGTACATATATATATATATACATATCGATCGTACCGTGCATATATATTCTTATTCTCTGATATGATTTTGAGACATGCTGATTGTTGATGCGAAATTCATACGTACCTTTTGCTAAATTCACATCTTACTTTTAGGCTCTCTATGCTATGTTACTTTTATGTTTTTTCTACCAATAAAAAAAAATTAAATTCCAGAATTTCAACTTGTTACTACCCAATTCTTTTTTCATAATTGCATAATTAAATTTTGCTATCCTATCCACTTTCTTTTCCCATTATTTGAGTAGTATCACCATTATCATCACATCTTTTCTTAACAAGTCAGTGAGTACAACTTATTAGAAGAATTAAAAATAATCACTGTACAACACTACATCCTTCCTTATTATTTTTAAACAAGAAAAATGAATTATATATATACGTAACTTTACGAACAGGTATTTGTAATATATGTAGTATATTTAAAATAAAAAATATATAAACATAAAATTAAAATTCGAGTTCAAGTTGGACTCGAATTGCTTGCACCTCAATCTATTTAGTTTAAGTTGAGATTTTTAACCTAAGTTGACCAGGGCCGGCCCTGGCTATAGGCGACCTAGTCGCCTAGGGCCTCCAAAATCTAGGGGCCCCAAAAAAAATGGTAATATATATATATATATATATATATATATATATATATATATGAGTTAAAAACAGAGAGAAAAATGGCCCCAAAAAAAATAGTACTATATATATTGTATACTATATATATTGTATAAGTTAAAAACAGTCGATATATATATATATATATATATATATATTCTTTATTTGCCTCCTTCAGTGAATTTATTGACTTTTCTCTTTTTTTATTTTTATTTTTCTCTTTTTCTTTATTCCTTCCTCTCTTCAACAACTCTCTTCTCTCTCTCTTTCAATTTTCTTCTCCAGTGGAACAATATTGAAGAAAATCAGATTCAATATCTCGGTAGAATTATATTTAAAGCTAAAAGTCTTAAAAGAAGACCACGAGGAACAAAAAAGACAATTGAAGTATTAGATTTTATAAAAAGGCTAGATTATTATACGTTTTTCAAATGATTGGATTGCATATAGAGTATTATTGACTATCCTAGTTACCGTTGCATCTACTGTGAGAAAATTTTCAAAGTTAAAGTTGATCAAATCTTACCTACGGTCAATGATGTCACGAGAGAGATTGAATGGATTGGCTTTGATATCTATTGAAAATTAAAGATATGTTGGATAAATTTGATTGGAACACTTTAATTGATAATTTTGCATTTCAAAATACAAACGATCACATTTATTTGTGACTAAAGAGTGTTAAAAATTCGCATTTTATAAAAAAAAAATTGCGCGTGTATAACTTTACATATAAAAGGCCTCACGTTAGAAGTTCACCTAGGGCCCCTCGAAATTTTGGTAATCTCAGGATCGGCCCTGAAGTTGACTCGTCCAAGTTGCACCTCTAGACTAATGCACATGTTTATTAGTGTATAAGTAAAATAGTAAAATTAGTAATAAAAGTACTTTAAACACTATTGTTACCAAATAAATTTAAAAGTGCTTTAAATATAAAAAGTGTTTTATTGAATAAATCACCAAACACCTAACATATTTTTTCTTAACACAAAATAATGCCAAACCTACATTTAATGTACTTAAACTTCAACCAATGAGAAATTTAGAGGATGGGCTTTGGAAGAATGGTAAGATTATTCTATTGTTAAGATCATTCCACTTAATATAAGGACCAGCTAGGACCAACTCAAGTATTCATGTATATAAATAAAATACTATCATTATATAATGATCCAGATATTTTATGTACAAATGCTTGATCTATTGATAGGCTCCACATTTTAAACTAGGAAGCTATATATATATATATATATATACATTATTCATTATGACACAAAAAAAATGGCTGATCGCATGCTTTCCAACTGCTGCGGCATTATATGCATACGACAATGAGGGGTCTATTCTAGTTCCAGCACTCACACAGGCAGGCTAAGCAGTCTGCATGTTTGGTGCAGTTTGTTTAGCATTTTATGCATATACGTACGTACATACATATGTATACACAATTAATTACAGATATATATATATATATATATATATATATATATATATATATAGACACACACACACATTGGAGGTGTTTGGGTGTGTTAATAGAGATGTCTGTACATCTATAACCTAGACAATTAAGTAACCATGATGCATGCATAGTAAAAAAAAAAAAGAAAGTAGAATGCTACTTGTTTGTCTGGCAATTTCTCTGAATCAATGAATATATAGCTGGAGAGGCAAGCTTTTGTCCGTCAATTATCAGCTCAGTAATTGTATGCTTTTGTCTATTATTTTTCAGCTCATTGCACTGCAAACGGACAAAGGTGACAATCTCTGTGTTACAAGTACTGTCACAAATAAAGGAGAGAATGTAAGTCCTAAAAAGAGAATGACACTCAATTTTTCAATATTTATATTTTCGCCCTTTGTACAATCAATATTATTATTCTTGGCCCAACTTAATCATCTTTACTAAATTGAAATATATATATATATATATTTAGGGAATTGAAGGGTTCACACATACACAAAGTTAGATCAGTTAAGAATATAAAGTTAAAACTCATGAAAAAAAGTTGAAATTTTTTTTAGGGTCTTCACTATAGTTTAAAAGGGACAATCAATGAAAAATTCAAATATTTATATATATATAATATTTATGATCACCTTGAGTCTGGATTCGCAATATCTTCCACTCTAGCTAGTTATGTCAGTTGGTATAATATAGTGTGATTGAATGAATGAATACACCAATTTTATAGTCCAATACTCTGGGAAAAAAGAAAAAGAAAAACAAATAATCAGTTACACTCCTCCAAACAATAATACACAAGGGAGTGGTTCAAGTTTTTCTTGGAGTGGCAATATCAATTTTCAAAGTTTCTTATTTTTGAACTTTTCCCCCTCTTAATTACTTTCTTATTTGACCTAATTTAAACATGGTTGTCTCCAAATCATTTGGGTTGAACATATAAATTATGTTCCACTATTTTATTTTGTCACCATAGACCTAATCGTAAAAATTGGGTCGTAATAGACAATTCTACAATCGCATCACTCGTCACATTTTAAATAACGTATCTGATTTAGTTAATTAAAGAGAGTTTTTTCAATTACGAAATCTATAGTCATAAAGGTTTATCCTACTTTATATATAACTTTATATATAGTGAGTGTATGTCCCATCCATTCTTTACATGTAAGCATGCTGAAGGTTAAATCTAGATCTCACACTAATCAAGCATGCTAATCAGTGACTGTCAAGCCAATCTTTTATGCAATTGTTGCTAATACATCATGCGTGTTATTAAGTGAGCCGACTAAGACTTAACTTCTGTTACACATACATACATATACATATACATATACATATACATATACATAACAGAAGTTAAGTCTTAGTCATATATATATATATATGAAAGTAATTTTGGTATGTCGATCAAAAAATGAAAAAGTCAAATGCTACCATTTGGTAAACTTTTGTTAATAAAAGGTAACTGTAAGAATAAGACAATAAGTAAGATGGTGAGGACATTTTAGTAAGTACAAAAAAGAGAGTTAAAAAATGGGGCAAGTACTACACAGTACACGCATAAACATGACACGTGTATAGATTTCTATAAAATATAAAAGAGTGGACAAATAAATTAGCCTTGTGGTATCTGCTTGACGCTTTTGGGTGACATAATACAAGTCATGTCGAGCTCGTACTTCTTTGGGCTCAAACTATTGCTTAGGCCCAATCTAACCCAATATTATATGGGCCAAGTAAGATACAAAACATTGGTCCAATTTGCTACCATAACATTTAGGATAAATTACACTCTCCTCTCCTATAAATAGGCTAAATAACAGAAATCTCGCACGTGTTTTAAAAAATAACATTGGCCTCCCCTTTCACCAAGTTTTTGTAACACTGATACAAAAATCACCTAACTATTTCAAAAATATCTTTATAATTTTTACATAATCATATTTTATATGATATTTTCATATGCGGTATACCCCTTATAACCACGTAACTTTGCTTCTTTAATCTATTCTAATCTTACTTATAAAAAAAAAAAATTAATTAAAAAAAATTGTCCAAGATTATAATTGTAAAAAAATTGTACATGAAAGGTCAGTATTATTTTTAAAAATACAAGAAAGATATTTGTATTCATCCTATTTAGAGAGGGAGTGAATGTAATGTTGTTTAAAATTTATCTCTAAGGAAGGTCAGTTTAATTTAACCAAGAGGTGTGCTAGGGGCAGTCGCTTAAGCGAGTGTCCTTCCACAGTCGCTCTATTCATTAATGAAAATCAATTAGGAGTAATTAATGCATTTTTGTGTAATAAATGTGTTACTTTTCCATCCAACAAAATAACCTTCTAGTTTTAAGATATTTACACTAATGCCATCAACAAACAAATAAAGCTATTGTAACAAAAAAATTAAATAATAATTTTTTATATTAATCCATATACTTATTATAATCATTTTTTTTTTATATTTTTTAAAATTTTGTAATTAATTAGTATATAAAAATACTTTATGAATCTTGGTTTCTAATTTAGTTAAATAATATATTTTTCTTTTAAAATTGAAGAATCATTTTATGACCAATATAGTTTTATTTGTTTCTTGATGGCATTAGTGTAAATATCTTAAAACTAGAAGGGCATTTTGTTGGATGAAAAAGTAAGACATTTATTACACAAAAATGCATTAATTACTAGAAGGGCATGGTTAAAATACATTTGACTTTTTCTAGATTTGATAGAATTAAATAAATATGTCCAATGATTTTCTTCGCCTCCCTTTAAGTCAATTAACGGTTGGTGTGATATTACTAAAATGTCATATATCACCTGTTTTAGTTACTATGTCTTAAAATGAGAATAAAATCTAAATTTAAACATTTTCCATAGCATGGCATTACCATTTTGTCTTTGATCAACAATAACAGTTAGTGGAGAGAGGTGATTTTGTGACAATGAAGAAATTCGTTGCTAAAGGGAGATTTTTTGCAACGGAGTCAAGTCTCTCACAAAAGGTGGGCTTTTCAAAATTAGTTGCATTGCAAATAACCTAACGCCAAGTCCACGAGAAATTATATGTTGCAAGAGTGATACCACACCATTGTATAGATGCTAATCACGTGTTAAATAAAAATAATTGACATTAAATACAAGTTCAAGTCAATCATGTTCATTTAACACATGCCTTGTATGTATTGGATGATAATAACACATTAGTGGTGTGACTTGGCATCACTATTGCAACGTATAATTTTTGTGTTTTAATGCCAAAATTTCACACTTGGAGAGACTTCTATAATATATATACACGTATATAGATGAAGTTGAAGAACAAAAAAAAGGCTCTCTACACACATCTCAACATCAACACTTTTTACTTTCAATTTTATTTCATGTACTTGCTTTCTAGCTTAGATTTACTTTCAATACTTTGTATAAATTGACTATAGATTTACTTTCAACGCTTGGTGTACCTTAAGTATAGTTTCTACCTCTTTTATCGACTTCTATCTTGTATTTTTTTTTTTTGGATCGTCAAACCCTTTACCTTTCACATTAAAAGAAGAGAAGATACCATCATACCACGGATATTACTATCAATTTTTTCATTCACAAAATAACAAATTTGCAAGGTCATTTTTGTCTTTTGATATCAATTTTTCTTACCATTAAAGTTCTTATTTCAAGACAAAAAATCCCGAAAACTAGAGTTATTCCTTTTCTTCTACAGTTACCTTTATCTTCTTGGCCATTCATGACCAAAAAAAAAAAAAAGAAATTCCATCCTTCGTTCAGTGAAGTCTGTCATGCTCTGAGTTCAAGATTGAATTAAGATCCAAAATTTTATTGCCAAACAGTATGTTACACATACATATTATGTATATATATAAGGAAAAAATGTTAAAGATATACACACACATATATATATATACACTCTCACATATATATTGAATTGAAAAGTTAACGCGGACATATTCTCAATTCAAAGGCGGAGAACATGACTTTGCGGTTAGAGCGACTCACTGTAGAATTATTCTGTATATATAGATTAGATATATATATATATATAGAGAGAGAGAGAGAGAGAAAGAGGGATTGATGTATATTTATTGGGATCTGGGAACAAAGAGAATGACAGTAATGATGAAGAAAGAGGTGGCTTTGTCATCGTTTTGCATGAAATGAAGAAAGAAGGGAAAGAAACACAAAGAAAGAAAGCTACGTACATACAATACTTTCATGCCCTCTTCTTTTTTCTGTTTCCTTTTACTTTCTTTTTCTCCTTTCCAGTCCTGACCACTACCCTACACTACCCTACCTTTAATCACTCACACACTCTCTCTCTCTCTCTCTCTCTCTCAATTAATTGGATATCATATCACCACGTATGTATCAAATCAAATATGGAATTCCCACCTCCTTAATTATTTCTCTTTAATTACTAGTCCACCTGCCTTTTACTGTCCGTTAATTTCTTATCCACTAGTATATAGCGATGTTGCTTCACAGTAGTCAAATCAATTTTAACTCCAAAAACTAAAGTACGCTTAAATCTAGAATTCTCCTACTTATAAATGTTATATTTATAACAACTCAAATCACATGTTAGATATATTTTACGGTAATCCAAACACATCATTACACGTCGTAGGATTGATTTTTTTTTTTTATAAAAAAAACCAGCAACACATATTAGGTTCAGTCACCCATTTGATCCAATATAAAGTATTATTCTAAGGATATGTGAATTAATGATTGAAAAACCTAAAAGTATATGGAGTAAAATTGGGTATGTGACTTCTTTTGCGAATTTTTTTAATTTTTTATTTATTTTTATATGGTATTTGATCCCATGTAGGAATCCGTGTCAGGTCGAGTACGTGGAGGCAACCACCTCCCTAAAATTTCTTTTATTTTATATTATATATCTAATTTTTTTTCTAAAATTTTAGTAATGCTCCCATTAATTTTTTTGATAAAAACTTCACAATATTAACTCATTTACACTTGAGTTCTACTAAACAAATAACTCTCTCTCATCCTCTTTCTAAAATCCATTTCATTCTCAGTACATCGCATCCATTGTACATATGGCTTTTGGAATCCAAGAATTAAAGATAGTTGAAGAGTTTTTACCTTTCTGAATTAGAAATTTTACGAGTATACATAATTCTTGTTAAAATTTCTTAGAGTTAGCTTGATTTTAATAAATAAAAGTACTTGTAGGGATTTGTTATTGGAGCACATTATAAATTAAGTAATAAATGAAATATCCAATAAAAGTATAAGGGATCCAGCTATACGATGAAAGAGGGGAAGTAGACTAATTAATGAGACTTGTAATGATGGTTGAATGCTTGTTCCTGTGCTTTTCTCTAGTACCCGGTTGTCTTGGCCTAATACTTACTTACTGAGGCTCCTGCTAAGCTTTCTAGGGCATTACCCAAGGGATTTGATTTGTCCGAACTATTCCCCAGTACCCAAAGTGTTTAGTTAATGATTTTCTAAACATCCAAAGAGTCAAATCCATCGCTTTACCATACCGTGGCGTCATAGCTTTTGATGCAAGCATTAAATGCAAATTGAAAGCATTAATGGGCCAGAATAGAACATTAATTGTGATTATAAGAGTCTCTATCAAAGTGCATGTTCACTATCCCATTACTTAGGCCCGTTGGATATGCTAGGCATTTTTTAACTTCTTATCCACCGGTCCAAATTTCTTCTAAGTATCTCAAGGAGAAGTTCTTACATTAGTTTGAGGAGACCCTACCATGTTTCGCTCCTTACTTGGTAACTTGGGCTCTAAGACGAAAAGCGATGTCCTCAAGGCTTTGATGACCTGGCACATTGACAGGATTTTGATTGGGCTCGAGAGGAATGCTCTCAAGGCTTTAATGACCTATCATGACGTCAAGGTTTCGATAGTGCTTGAAAGGAGTGCTCTCGAGACTTTGATGACTTGCCATGACGTCAAGATTTTTATAGTGCTTGAGAGGAGTGCTCTCGAGACTTTGCATGACTTCAGGGTTTTGATGGTGCTTGAGAGGAGTGCTCTCAAGGCTTTGATGACTTGACATGATACCAGGTTCAGTTTTTTTTTTGTTTTTTACTTTCAAAGGTTTATGTGGCTGCCACATCGGCTAACATTGATGGACTTTTCAATGCTTATGTGGCAAGGGTGACACGATTCCTATAGTATTTATATGGAAAATAGTTGAAATTTAAGTATGAGCAAATTTCAATGAAAATATCAGTTTGTTTTAAAGTTCTTTCCTATTACGCTAGTTTGAAAATTTGCTCAAGACCACCCCGTCTCAAATCATTTTCTGGCTCTTTCAATGCTTGGACCTTCCATATTTCTATACATGCTTGTGATATTGTTAGATATATTGTTGTTTTTTTTTTCCCATCAAATCCGTGTTTTGACACCAATTCAACACCCTCCTAGATATGTGTATACATACACACCAATTTAACTTCCTCCTCCTCTTTTGTGTGTCTACACATATATATAATTTGAGACACAATTAACAAAATGACCAGATATGATATATGTAGATTGGTTAGATCGAACAAAGTAATTTGTGTTAATAGAACCTGAAAAACACAGACACTACCTTACGTACCCTGGAGACAGAAAGAGAGACAGTCCAAAGATTAATACTTATTTGCAGTAGGTTCTTTTGCATTTTATATATATATATATATATATATATATACATACTTGTTCAATATTTTATTGATTCCAATTCATATTACAACATTGTAAGTACGTTTAACATATAAGTCTCCGGATCAAACTTAAATGCAAATTCAGCATCCTGCATGTTATGGGGATATAATTAATGGACGTGATCAATGTGTAGCAAAATATCACTTTAATTGTTTTCCAAGTTAATTTGCATGGCCTGGTGAAGAAAAAATAAATCTTATCTTTTGTTCAAAATGGTTTAATTTCATGTTAAAAAAATAAAAATGCATGTCATTATCTTCTTATACAAGATAGTCAATTCAACCCACTCAAAAAATATATGATATTTAAAAGTTAGGAATGAGAACGTTGGATCAGAAAAAAGAGAAAAAAGAATGAATGAGACATTTCAATAAAACTCATCTTTCAAAACAAAAAGCCGGCGTGTGAGTTTAAAATAGGTGAAAGATTATCATTTCTGGGGAACTTTTTATATAATAAAATATATTCGGAAAGCCCGTGTGTGAGTTTCAAATAGGTAAAAAGTTATCATTTTCGGGAGACTTTTATATAATAAATCATCTATAAAGAAATAGAATTAAATATGATCATAATTAAGGTGCACTACTATATATGCTGAGTGTATAGTATATATGTCTTGCTTAATTATGCAAGCTTTTTAGAGGAGAAGATGAAAGACAAACTCAAACCTAGATGCATGTAATATTGTTTTATATAAAAGTAGCTAGTACAAACTACAAGTTAAAACAAAAATGAACTCATTACAATGTAGCATGAAAAGAGGCAATGAATGAAGTGATCGAAAATATATAAACAAACAAACACAGAGTCATTTGATGATCATGTCAACCTTATGGAACAATAATTACTATTAAGGTTAAATCATGTTACCTTGTTCTTCTCTTTCTTATTGGTGGGCCTAGCTAAATGTCCATTTTTTGGTAGTCTTGTTATTAATCCTTTCATGCTTTGTTGAAAATATGTTAGCTTACATGCAAACAAAATCATTGGACTCCGAAAGATGGCACAATAATATTCATCACTTCACAAAGAAAAATGGATAGCTCATCAATTAATCCATAAAGTGATACTTTTCTTCTAACTAGAGTAACCTTATTCATTTCCTCACCTTTAAACTTTGAAATATATAATGTTCCAATGATTTGGGCACCCCCTTTTAGTAAAATCCACATTCTCTCTAACAAAGAGGCCAGTATCAATAACCCCACAGTCTCTCTCTCTCTCTCTCTCTCTCTCTCTATATATATATATATATATATATGCACACAGGGATCGGGCATAAAGGGTGCCCAGATCACTAACAAAAATTGCTCTCACCTCACCTCATCATAATTTTTTTTTTCCCCAGCTTTTTTTATCTTTTACAGTAAGCATAATCCAAATACCTCACATGAAGCTTTCAATCATAAGATGTAAATGACAAGAGTCATTAAAAGGGTATTTATTAGATTCTCTTAAAGTTTGCATGAGGTAACCTAGACGATATCTATGACTTTGACTACAAAAGTTAATAGTCATTGTTTAATTAACTAGCTGAAAAGTTTAATCTTCGATCTGCATGAGATGAGACACTGTTTTAATGCATGCTTAACCAGAAGTCATTAATTGTTCTACTTAATTAATACATGTTTTGAGTTAATTAAACATTTATATATAAGTTAAAACAAAACAAAACAAAACAAAAAATTACAAGAAATTTTGGGATATAAATAAAATTAATATATTAATGGGTACAACTTTTAATTTAATTAATAATCATATGTACTTCTTCTCAAACTTGATAAAAAAAAATATATATATATATATAGAAAATGAAAGAAAAAAATTATAAAGCCCTAGGTAGCTTAAAGCTAGTTGAAGATTTTGACTGTCCTTTGGCAAGACTTTCAAGTCAAGCACTTTATTTACCATAGTCCTCTATCTGGTAGTGGCTTAAGAAATCTTCTTTTGGCTCCTTTTAACGCAAA
Source organism: Cornus controversa (assembly GCA_026545225.1). Taxonomy (NCBI): domain Eukaryota; kingdom Viridiplantae; phylum Streptophyta; class Magnoliopsida; order Cornales; family Cornaceae; genus Cornus; species Cornus controversa. The sequence continues at coordinate 57,553,162 of CM048851.1, read as the reverse complement.
CTTGGAGACATAACCTTTAAATCCACCTTATAACCACTGTGTAGATGCTATTCTTGAAAGGCACTTGTAATGGTTCTTGTTTGAAGCCTTCCCTTTCCTTTTCTTTTCTTTTCTTTTCTTTCTTTTTTTTTATTTTCTTTTTTTTTTATGGTGAATCTTATGTTGAAAGGTGATATATATATATATATATATATATATATATATATATATATATATATAATAAATATTCAAACTAGTTTGCTTATATATATTTAACCTTTTCTTAATTAATCAATAAAGATCCCAAGTATTGTTTACAAAAATTGAAACAAAGAAAACATATATATATATATATATATATATATGGTTACTCAATCCATTTGTTTTTCTCCTTTTTCCTTACAATCTATTATAAATATATATATATAAATTAATTGGGTAGTTGGGAATATGAGATGGGATTAAGACAAAAGGTTCTTGCAGGGAGAGAGAGAGAGAGAGAGGAGAGAGAGGGGCTGAAAAAGAGCCAATAATGCTATGTAGGATAGCAGACAGAGGGTTGCTTTTTGGGTACTTGGGAATAAAATGCTGCTACGAGGATTGGCGTGAAGGGTCTCTCTCCTTTTAATCTCTATATATCTTGATAACAAACCTTATATGTATTTATATACGAAGAACAAATGATAAACATGAAAAAGGTAAAGAAATGCCACTTTCCTTTTTATCTCTCATCACACTCTGCCTTCTTTCCACCTTTTCCCTTTAGTACTTTATTTGAATTTCTGCTGGCTTTGTCTGTCCATTCAAAGGGTGATGTGGAAATTAAAGCAGCTTATAGCTCTCTTCATCACTATATATTTTGAAATTTCTGGGTCCCACCTCTGGAGTGGACCCCCCATCTTCCTTTTATGTGAAACCTCATTTTGCATATTATAAAAGTAACTACTCTACTACTACTCACCAGGAATGTAGACAAAATAATATTAACAACATTTTTTAATCATATAGTTCAGTTCAGATGTTCGAGTGTGAAAATGCCCTTTCCAATACCAGCTGAATACCTACTTTGTGTAAATATATAGTTGCATATATAATAAATATTCAATCACTTTTGTTATATATATTGACAAGCTAGTCACAACATATGCAAAATGATTATTAAAGGTAAACCTTTTATAATATATATTTATATATATATATATATATATATATATAATAATCTTTAAAACAAGAAGTTATTCTAGTGATATATATTTATACCACAGTAGTTCTGTAGGAGCTAAGGATGATAAAGGTCTGGTGGAGTTTAACTGTAAGTGGCAATAAAAAGCAAAAATATATAGTCACCACCAGTAATAAAAAGCAAAAGGTTAAGAACCTCCATATCAATTGTAGTATATATAAAGGTGGTATGGTCTAGTCTGGTTTTCCTAAAGCACTTACAAGCGCGCTCTCTCTCTCTTCCTCAAAAATCACTATTTATTCCCATTTGTGGTGGTGACCTGACTTGCTATCATCTAAACCTCTTTGTAGAGCTCACATAGAAGAAGAAGGTAAAACAGTGGTGGGGGTGGTGTCAAGAGAGGAGAGAGAGAGAGAGAGAGAGAAAAACAAGCTTAAGTCCTCAAGAGATCGAAGATAAGTGTTGTAACACAGGGGGAGGTGTGGGGGGGTGGGTTTTGGCTAAGTGATGCGTGCAGGGGCTTGTACATTGCCACAGACCCTCACAACAGAGGCTGCTTCAGTCTTGAAGCACTCTCTAGGCTTGGCAAGGAGGAGAGGCCATGCACAGGTCACTCCTCTCCATGTGGCCACCACTTTGCTGAGCTCAAGAACCAGTCTCTTGAGAAGGGCTTGTCTCAAATCTCAGCCGCATCAAACTTCACATCCTCTGCAGTGCAGAGCTCTTGAGCTCTGCTTCAATGTGGCTCTCAACAGGCTCCCAACGACACCTGGTCCTCTCCTCCATGGTCAGTCCTCTCTATCCAATGCTCTGATTGCAGCACTCAAGAGAGCACAAGCACACCAGAGGAGGGGCTGCATAGAGCAACAGCAACAACAGCCTCTTCTGGCCATTAAGGTAGAAATTGAGCAGCTCATTTTGTCTATCTTAGATGATCCTAGTGTTAGCAGGGTTATGAAAGAAGCTGGCTTCTCTAGCACTGCTGTCAAGAACAACCTAGAGGACACTTCAGCTTCTTCTGTGTTTCAGTGTTATAATAGTAGCTCTGTTGGTGGGGTTTATTCTTCTCCTTGCTCTCCTTCTCCCACTGAAACCAACCCCAACCCCAACCCTAGAGAAGTCATCAATCATCATCCAAGCAGCAACTTCTGGCATACCCATTTCTTGACTTACACTTCTGACCCAAACCCACTAATCTTTTCCCCTCAAAAGAAACTAATTTCAAGCAACAGTACTACCAATATCACAGATTATTCAGCTAATAATTCTGTGAAGGAAGATATCAAGTTGGTTTTGGAGGTGTTGTTGAGGAAGAAGAGAAGGAACACTGTGATAGTTGGAGATTCTTTGTCCATAACTGAGGGTCTTGTTGCAGAACTGATGGGTAGGATAGAGAGAAAAGAAGTTCCTGAGGAGCTGAAATCAGCCTATTTTATCAAGTTTCAGTTCTCATCAGTACCCTTGAGGATGATGAAGAGGGAAGAAGTGGAGCAGAAGCTCTCAGAACTGAAAAGGAAGGTGAATTGTCTTTCATCAGGAGGAGTGGGAGTCATTATCTATACAGGAGACTTGAAATGGACACTTGACACAACTAGTGTTTGTCATGAGGCAGAGATGGGAGGGTGTACTTCTAATGGAGAACTCGTCTCTGGTACTTACAGCCCAATTGATCATCTAGTTGCAGAGATGGGAAGGTTGCTTTGTGACTATAGTAGCTCAAACACAAAGGTTTGGTTAATGGCCACTGCAAATTATCAGACTTACATGAAGTGCCAGATGAAGCAACCCCCACTTGAGATTCAATGGGCTCTTCAGGCTGTTTCTGTTCCCTCTGGTGGACTTGGTTTGAGTCTTCATGCTACCAGGTGAGTTAACCTATAATTTTTATTTTATTATTATTGTTGTTGTATATATCTATATCCATAATCATGTATTCTGTATTGATAAACATATACACCGTTTGGGGCTAGTCCTTGAAGCTTTATTTTGTGTCCTTGTCTGTTGCTATGCTTTCCTGGTCTCCACTGTGAAAAAGTAAGGTTGGTTTTGGTAAGACAGATGTAAATCACTGTTCTCTTGTTTCCCCCTTGTTTTTTGTCTGGATACTGCGTCTGAAAGCTCTGATTTCTTTATTCTAATAACAACAATCAAGCAGGAAATAATTATCCAATATTTAGAGATGGTGTTAATTTTTTGGTTTCTGTTTTAAAAATGTTCAAAGCATTCCAAAAGACAAAAAAGAGATTCATAAACCTTCTGTGTTAATAGTGGATTGTTCAATTTCCAGCAAGACAATTTATTCTAACCTTTTAATCATGGACTTAGGTTGAGAGGATTGGCCTAGTGGGATTTTTATCAAGTTGAAAAATAAATGTGTGTATATATATATACATAACTTCATAGCTAATCTATATATTTAGACTTCATACTATTGATACTGTTGAGTTATATATATATTTTCATACTTCATACTATTTTATTCATGTATTGCAGTGTACATGATTCAAGGATAGCCTTCCCACAGAATCCATCTCAAGAGCTGGAAACAAAGCCATTCATCAGCAAGGAGGAACAAGATAAGCTCACTTGCTGTGCAGAATGCACCTCTAATTATGAAAAAGAAGCTGGGCTGTTCAAGTCAGGCCAGCAGAGACCTTCTTCATTTTACCTAAGCTCTTGTAACACCAAGGAATTGGATAAAGGTTCAACCCATTTGCCTTACTGGCTGCAATCACAAGGCACCGAACCACGTCAAAAGGTAAGAAGATATAGCTCAGCAAAAGCTACTTTTTGTGTTCCATCTAGTGTTTACACAATGATTCTAGCAATTTATAGACAATTATTTATAACACTCAATAATAATTGAAAATCTTTTACTTGAGATACCTTATTCCAAGAAATTCTTACTTATGCTGTGTGTACTCCAGGATGATTTAGTTGAGTTGAAAAGGAAATGGAACAGATTGTGCCAAAGCCTCCATCAAGGAAGGCACACTCAGAACCATTCAAATTCCTCTTTGTTCAGCAATCAAGGCTTAATTGGAAAGAGCTGCTCTTATGCTTCATCGTATCCGTGGTGGCCTAATCCGAGCAGCATCTCCCCCTACTCGAATTCAATTTCATTTATGGATGCAACTTCGAAGCCCAACCAAAGTGCCAGTTCTCTGCCTCGCTTCAGGCGTCAACAGTCATGTCACATTGAATTCAGTTTCGGTAATGGGAACCACAAACACCAACCAGTGGAACAACCAAGCCTGGATTCTCTCAAGAACACAGAAGGCAAAGAAGTAAAGATCACTCTTGCTCTTGGCAATTCTCTAGATGAGAAAATTATCCAACATGAGGAAATGTGCAAGTTTGTACAAGAAAATGTGCCATGGCAATCAGAACTCGTCCCTTCAATAGTAAAATCTTTGATTGAATCCAAATCAATCAAGAAGGAGAGTTGGTTACTGATTGAGGGGAATGACTTGGTAGGAAAAAGAAGATTGGCACGTGCAATCGCGGAATCAATGTTTGGTTCAGTTGATTCTCTTTTCTGCATAAACATGAGAAATGGAGAGCACAGAATGAATCCTTGCTCTCAAGTCCTCGAGAGAGCCTTCAGAAATCACGAAAAACTTGTCGTTCTACTGGAGGATGTTGATTTTGCTGATACCCAGTTCGTGAAATTTCTTGCTGATGGCTTTGAAACTGGAAAATTTGGAGAATCAAGTAAAAGGGAAGGAAGTGCTGGCCAGACAATATTCATTTTAACAAAAGGTGAGCCTACTACAGGCTATGAAGATGACAAGAAAAGCTCGAATTCTGTAATCCAGATGAAATTGCAGGTCCATGAAACAATTCCGAATTTGGGGACCTCCAGCTTTGATCACAAGAGGAAAGCTGAATGGGATTTGTCAAACAAAGCCAAGAGTCCGAGAATCAATGAAAAGGAACACTCTCCTTTCATTGCTGTTGAGAATGGAAACAGCAAGAAAGAATTCACAAGGCAACTGAGTTCCAACACCCTTGATCTGAACATCAGAGCCGATGAGGACGAGGAGGACGGAGGCAAACCCGAAGATCTCAGCCCCATTTCAAGTGATTTGACTGGCGAAACCGGAAATGATCTCCAGAATCCACTTGGGTTCCTTGAATTCATAAAAAATCGCTTCAATTTAGATCGAAATTCGAGTCAGGATAGCCAGATGAGAGAGATGTTCTTGTCCAAGATCAAATGGTCTTTTGAGGAGGTGTTTGGGGGTAAAATTTTGGGAAATTTCACAGTTGAAGAGAAGTTGTTAGAGGAAGTTTTATTTGGGTGTGGGTGTTTTCTCAACAGTTTGTTTGAAAAGTGGTTGAAAAATGTTTTTCAAACTAGCTTGCAAACGGTCAAAATTGGCGGGAACGAAAGAATGAGTGTTAGGCTCTGTTTTGGGGGGAAAGGAGAGGGTGGTTTGGAGGATGGGTTCATGGGTTCAAGTCTACCCAAGAAGATCCAATTTGAGTTCATGGATTTAGGGGGTCCCTTGTAAAAGAACATCCTTCTACAAAATGGAAAATCACCAAAATGCACTTGTGTAACTGCTTATGTTCTTAAATAGAATGTCCTTTTTACTTCAATTTTTGGGGCAGTATTTGCTTCCCCCTTTCAATGTCTTTTATAGTTATGCTATTTTTCATGTTAGTTTCCAATAAACTCTATAATGTTGTTTTTGCCCTAAATAGGCACAAAATGCAATCTGATTTTCAAGTGTATATGGCAGAAGGTGGTAATAAATTTCAAGGTAGTTACTAAAGTCATATACTAGAAGGTCAATGTATAATAGAAAGAAAAATAATTGTGTCGTCGAAACCAAACTATTGAACAAGATACAAAGTTTGTAAACTCTACTGTGTCACTAGAAACTGAATCGAACCAAATACAAAGTCTATGACCCCACTATGTGTTAATGGTGGACTCACAGACTCCCTGTCTTGTTTCGGTGCATCGATTTTTACTTTCTCTATCATTACTTATAATTGAACTGTATAGTCTAAAGATTAACATTATGGTGGATATTAAAAGTAAAATGTATGGCCTTTCAATTGCAGATATTTTCAGTCTAAAGTCATATACTACAAGGTGTATATATAATTATCAAGGGGGAAAGAAGAACTTTGATCCCCCAATTTGGCTAATTAACTACAATTAACAATTTGAATCATTAATGGCATAGCAGGGCTCATGATTAAGATAAGAACCTAAAGATATATATGATAAAGTTATAGTAAAGCTAGATTATAGAACATTAACTAGGTGGAAGATTTGAGCATAGGGAGGATGTGGAACTCACTCACCACAAAAGTTTCTCTAGGACCTTTTGCTAAAAAATGTTATCCCTGATAATGTTAATCTTTGATCTACTCTTTAGACTGCAATCAGTGACCATTCATACACATATATATAAATAAATATATATATATATATATATATATATATATATATATGTATGTATATTGGTCATTATAACCAAGAAAAGAGTAATCATATGTTCTATTGGGCCTCTTGACAAATACACTTCACATAACTCCTTCTCCACTACAAGCCAACAGCACTTTTGAGTTCAAAATTTCTTTGTTTATATAGTCTATATCATTACTTTGACTTTGATAGGGCCCAACAAAAACATGAGATATAATTACATCAAGCGGCGGATGTGGGGTTTGTCTTCCTATGATAGAATACTACAATTATTTCGTGTTTGTGCATGTATATAATTAATATAAGAATTGATAGTGAAAGTGTGAAACTCTTGCACTGCTTTAAAAGGATCATCAATTGTGCTACCGTATTAAGAAAAGCCCAGTCTATGATAGGGGAATGATGGGCAAAACATCATTGCCATATGCCCTACACATACATACAAATGTTTATATGTATAAATTATTCCAAACCATTTGATGACTTCAATCAAATGATGATTACAGAACCATTAGTACTATCCTTAGTTCAATCTTTCAATGATAATTGGCCTTGAATTTGTTATAACACTGTATGCTCATGCCATGCTTATGGGTTTTATTATAAATAAATAAAAAAAAATCGAAAATGGACTTAAGTTTCTTGAATGGGCTTCCTATTTACTCAAACAAGCCCTTAATAGGGTTTCAATAAAATAATCTCGGCAAATGGGCTAAAGTATTTTCAATGGGCTTTGCTAGTTGAAAGTGAAAATGGAACTTGCGTTTTAGACTGAGGACAGGCAAGAACCCAAAAAAAGAAGAACAAAAAAATCAAATTTCAAAGACCATGATAATTCAGGACATGACAAGGCATAAAATGCAAGGATCTAAGCGCTTGGAGTTATTACTTGTTGGATTGTTATTTATTGAAAGGAGGCCTGAAACAACGCGTCATTAATTGCATATTATGATAGGTATCGAGTAGTGAAAGTGCAATGGTGTATGCAATTGAGACATCCTAATACACAGGTCGACTTTAACCTAAGATGGCGAAATTTCTTGGAGTAAGTTTTCATCCACACAAATTGAAATATGTACCGTCTCACATAGGAGAAGATCTATAATATATTCGGTATAAATATACCAATCAAATCTAAATGATGTGCGTTGTACATACGCGATAAGTCCTATCATGTGTGTTGTACATGTATGGCTGAGATACCCCATGTACGATTTACTAGATGTATTGTAGATCTTTTCTTAACTGAAAGACTTGATAAAATAAATATGTCAATGAATATTTGATCTACCAACACGCAAGGGCGGAGCCAGGATTGCAAAGTAGGTTGGGCCAAAGTGAAAAAAAAATGAAAATGAAAATGGACACAATAATTTTTATGAAAAAAATATTATAAATATTCAAAAATAGACCAAAAAAAAAATGAAGACGTTCTCATATAGATAAATCAAGTACATCATATATAGATACAAAAATAGATATAACGTTTTCTTAAGTAAGCTATTGAAGATGAATCATCCGATCCTTGAAAGTCAAATTCATTAACTACCGAATCTATATTAATATATTCAACAATTTCTCTTTCAATATTAAGAATCATGCAATCTGTAAGAAATTCATCACTTATCTCGTTGTGAAATTCAATTTTGACACGCTTCATTGCTAAAAAAGTTCGTTCTCTTGTTGCCTTAGAAATATGGAGAGTCAATATGAGATGAATCAATCTATCAATCAGATAATAGATTTCTTTCTTTCTTGTTTCAGCTAACATTTTGTATAAATCAAAAATGGTAGACAAATTCTGAAAACTCGAATGATAGAGGACATCAATCTTATAATGATGCAATTGGCTTCTCAAAGCACGCATCTCATTCTGAAAATATTTAAGATAAAATTTTTCTACAAGATTGCAAATATCATCAACTTTAAATGATTTATAAGCATCTTTACGATCCAAAACTGAGCCAAAAATAAAGAGTTTCATTGTACTTTCAAAGAATATCTGATTTAACTCCATCAATTGAAAATGTATAGCAACATTGAACATATCAACTTGATAGTGACGTTTAAATGTGATATTGTCATTTTGTTGACAAGAACAACATGTACTCACCACATAAGCAACACCCATATCAGGTACTACAATCTCATGCTCTTTACAGAATGATTCCACATTTTGAAAGAAAGGATGCCACCTATTTTCTCTTAATTCCTGAAGGAATACATTTATTCTTGAAACAAGGTTCATAGCATTTATAATGCCTTCAGTTTTTTATTACAATGCTTGACAAAGTAAATCAGTAATTTTCATCATTTCACACAGCAATTGTAAGATAAATACAAATTCAAATGATATCATTGCAAAATGAGCACCCTTTGCTTCCCCACATATAGAATTACTTGGTCCATTATTTGAATTTTTTTTAAGAATTACACGAGATGGACCATATAAGTCTATTAAACTACTAACAAAACCAAAATGAGAGCTCCATTGAGTGGCACATGCTCGTTGCAAATTCTTAATTTGATTAGCTCATTTACTACTCTCAAGTTTGCCATTAGCTAACTCGTTAGAAGATAAAATCACTTGAGTTGATTGTAACTCACTATGATGCTTAGGAGAAGCAATGACAAGATTGATAACGAAATTCAACTAATGCTAGTTGTAGTTGTTGAGCAAAGCAATATACATAATATGCATATGGACATTCTTTAAGAAACAATACTTGTAATCCATATCATGCCCCCACGCATATTGTTGCTTCATCATACCTTTGGCCTCGCATATTATCTATTTGAAGATTATAAAGAGCAAGGACATCTGATATTTCTTTTTCAAGAGTTAAGGCAGTGGTGTCTTTAACGCGTACAACTAAAAAAAAAAGTTCTTTAAGCAAACCATTCTTATCAATAAATATCAAGACAATAGCCATTTGCTCTGTATCAGACACGTATCTTGTGTTTCATCAATCAAAATACAAAATTTTTTATCCCCAACTTCTTCACGAATCTTACGTCTCACCTTATTGCCAAAAATATACAAAACTTCTTTTTAAATAATTGGCGAGATATACTTTGCATTTTTTGGAGCATTATCTAAGACAACTTCAGCAACTTTGTCCTTTAACATTGTTGAATGCTTTATGAATTCAATAAAGTTGACACGATTCAAATATTTAACAGATTCATCATGACCTCTAAATGCACATGCTTAGAATGTAAGCCATTGAACACTCTCAATTATTATCTTGAGGCGTAGTCGATTCTTTTCCACCATATCTCTAGACTGTACATTTAACACTCTATCGATATGTTACAAAAGAATTAATTAAAGCATATGAAGTTCTTACGGCACACAAGTGTGATGAATTAGGACCTCCCACATGTTGCAAAAGAGCGCACCCAGCTCCATCATTAACCATTTTCCAATTATTAAAAAATAATATGTTTTATCTTTCTTAGGAGAAAGCGAAGTGAATTTTTTATACCAACTATTTAAAAATCAACGAGATTGAGTTCTATTTTGGATGGAAGGAAACACTGGGAGATTTGGCTGATAAGGTCTCCTTTTGATATAATTTTGTTGAAGCTAATCACGTTTATTAACAGGGTGTTGCCATATTTGAAGACACAAGTCAGGATCTCGTATAAAAAATATATCATCAACCTTTTTAACTCTTGAAATTTTTAAAGGAGGCTGATGCCGCTGCTCATTAGAAGTTGTCCAACTTTTGAAATTTTCATCTTGCAATGTGTTAGAAATATATGAAGAATATATATTGAATTGATATTATCAAGAATATATAAAGGCTTATTTATAGACACCTAATCTTAAAGACCAAGTTACTTACGAGGTAAGAAACCCTAGTCCTAGATGAATTAGGAGTCCTAGATGGATTGGGATAGGATATGCACTATTCACTAACATCCCCCTCAAACTCAAGGTGGTAGAGTGGATACCAACTTGAGTTTGGAAAAATGAAAACGATGGCAAAAATGTGAAGATTTGGCATGTTGAGGCACATGGAAGCACAGTAATGACTTCTGGAGGCGCATGAAAGCGCGTTATTGGTGCTTGGAAGCGCAAAAGCTAATTAAATTCTGAAGGCGCATGGAAGCGCGGAGGCTAATCAAATTCTGAGGGCGCATGGAAGTGCGTGATTATTACTTTTGAAAGTGCATGGAAGCGCGAAGACATATGATTACCACTAGTAGGCACGTGGAAGCGTTGTGGTCAACCAACATAAACATGTGATTACCACAGGAGGCACGTGCAAGTGTTGTGATCAATCACGGATATGAGTGATTATCACAAGAGGCACATGCAAGTGTTGTGATCAATCACGGATACGTGCGATTACTATAGGAGACACATGTAAGTTTTATGATCAATCATAGAAGAGGGAGCAAGGAAGCTCGGTGATCAATCACAAAGGGGTGTGATTACCACTAAAAGTATGCAGAGACGCAGTGACAGAACTGCGAAGATCCAGAAGGTGAAGAATGAATAAGATGAAGTTGGAAGCTTGGCAACAGCGCGATTACGATGAAATGGCAGACCAAGAGATGACGACGGCTACAGAATATTCCGGTGATGGCAACAAGCGTGAATTGGGTTTGAAGCTCGACACTGGCTTTAGGAGGCAAAAGGTCGACAATGCATGGATTTAGAACTTGATGGTGATGACAACGATACGGTAATAACCATAGGAAGACCCAATTTCGGCCATGAAAGCTTCAGCTTGCAGATGTCATAGACAGCGGATATGACAACGGCTATGGAAACTGAGAATTTACTCTTCTTGTTGGCGGCCATGAAGATGTGATTTGAGCATCGCGGTGGTAATGATGCTAGATGGCGTCCATGAAGGTGTGATTCGACCATCGCGATGGCGATGACGCTTAATGGGAACATGTTTGAAGATGACCCTTTTACCGGTGGAAGTTATTTTAGAGGAAAAGGTTGTTTGATGGTGGAGGAGATTGCTTCGGCAGTGGATTTTACGGTGAAGATTACGGTACCAATTGGTGTGGGTGAGGCTTTGGCAGTGAAGCTTCGTGGTGGTAAAGCTTTAGTGGAAATCGATAATTTCAGCAGTGGAGCTTTTTGGTGGGAGAGCTTGGCAGTGGAGATCGGCAGTAAAGTGGGTCTTTGAATGGTGAACATGGAGGCAGCCATGATGGCTATCAATGGTGGTTGGTTTGTCCACGGTAGAATGTGACAATTGAAAGTGTTTTTTCGTCGGCAATGAACTGTAGAGTTGGAGTGTATCGACAAGGAAGATGTTGAAGTTCTGGTGGAGCTTCTTTGTGCATGGGGAAGTAGCTTCGGTTCTACGAAGATTCAATTAAGACCCAAATGATGGCATATCAACGAATGAGAGAGTGGCAACTTAACGACTCGGTGGTGTCTATTGCTGATTGATTGGTGGTTACTTGACGGTGATGTAGAGGGCATGGTCTTGGTCTTCCCCCAAATGAAAAATTACTATTGTTTTACCACTTGAGAGAGTGATTAGAATACAACCCAGTTGTTGGGTCTTTAACATTAACCATAGTGAGAGTTGTTGGGCTAAAGTGAGAGCCCGTGGTGCATAGTAATCAAATGGACCATGATCTCTTCTCTTCTGATGAACCCCAAAAATGTGCCTCCAACGGTGCCAGTAGCGATGAAACTTCCAAGACCAAAAACATCTGGATTCCGACAGGGAAAATTAGGGTCAGGCAATCGGGTCGGACCCTCCAAGAGGGACTGTTATAATGACTGACGAAAGATGACGAAAGAATACTCTGGCAAAGGTTATTGATGGTTGGAGTTGGATCTGTGGAGAGATAACAGTTGAGTGGAAGAGAAGATGAAGTACCGTTGATAGAGTTCCGGCAGTGCTCAGTGAAGAGAGAAGTTGACGGTGGCAGTGATCTGTTTAAAACCATAGCAAAATGGAGATTCGGGGGAGTGCGAAGACTCCATTTAGACTTATTCTAGTGGCGTTGTGATAAATTTCTTGAGTTCTTTTGAAATGAGAGGTGTTTATGAATACCCGTAGGGGATAAGGGTGATTACGCCATCCCTGGCGGAGACAACGAGTGGCGGGGAAAAATCTACTAATGATCGATTGGCTCTGATAACATGTTAAAAATATAGGAAGAATATATATTGAATTGATATTATTAAGAATACATAAAGGCCTATTTATAGGCACATAATCTTAGAGACCAAGTTTACTTAGGAGACAAGAAACCCTAGTCCTAGATGAATTAGGAGTCCTATATGGATTAGGATAGGATATACAATATTCACTAACACAATGAAAGTGTCTTGCTAGTCTGAAACAATAGAGGCCCAGAATAGTGATAAATGGTCTGAAACAATAGAGGCCCAGAATAATGATAAATGATAGAATATCTGCAATAACATATATGTCCCACACGACCAAACAAATAAATATGCAACAATAAATAAGTTCCACACGGCGAAACAAATAAATATGCCCCATATGGCCAAACAAATAAATAATTACACAAAACAAAATAAATGTGCACCTATGCTCTTGTACATACTCAATATTATTAGAAAAAAATATTAGAGTATACATGTAAAGGTAGAACCGTAGAAAGGGTCTTATGACTCTTATTCTAATTGATCCAAACTTTCAAAGAAGAAAATAAAGAAACAGAGAGAAGAGAGCAAGAAGTCTAGCTTACAAGAAGATCGTTGACCTTGCGAGGAGAGAAGTCCCAAATTCCCTATCGTCTGACTCTTCCTTGAGTTCGCTCTCCGCTCTTGGCGAGCCCTAATTTTTATGTAGTTATGCTCTTTCTTTTTCTTTCTATAATACTAAGTTACTAACAAGAAATATAAAATTTAGTAGTGGACTGGATTAGTAGGCTGTGAACTAATAATAAACATAATAGTAACAAATTTTTTTTTTTTTTTTGACATAAGCAAAAACTCAGTAATAGTTCCGCCGCCCCCTGCCTGCATGCATGTAGATGGAAAGACTCTTTCAAGGGCTTGCTCAAGGGTAAGAAAGAAAAAATTATTGTAAATAATATTGAATAAGGTTTGATCTTATGCATGATATACCGTAAATATTCTATTAAAAAAATAAAAAAAGTTTGAAGCAATTAGGATTGTTTTGGAATGATGGTTCCCATTTCAAACAATCAAAGGGGCTAGAGATTGGCCTCCTTGGGCCCCATAACACTACTCAACATGAAAATAAAACATCAACTGCAGCAGATACCTTTTGCATTTGGGTGAGGTTTTTTCCCAGGATAAAAAAATACATTATGAAACTAATGTAGAGTTCTTCAACATTAAATACAATTATTTGGCTTTTTGACCCTAATGTTTCATTTTCAGTTTTTTGAAACCAAACGGTACCAAAATAAGAAACAAAAAAAAAAAAATTCACAAAATTAAATTACTAAAAGTTAGACAACAGAGTACCAAACCTGACTTTGCGCAGCCTTTTGAATTCAAAGAAGGTTTGCTATTAGAGCACTAATTTTTAATTCTCAATCAAATCGCAAGTAGTTACTACCGAATAACATCTAATTATCCTTAATTTGGCTTCAATTTAGACCAAGGAAAGAAAATTCGAAGCAAAAAATTTGACTAACAAATAATCAATGCAAATAGAAGAAGAGATATTGCATGTAGCCCACGTGAAAATTACCTTATTAGTTTTTTACTATTATTAGTATTGTTTATTTGGTCTAAACTTTCTTACTATTCTTTATTTGATTCATTGCATTGGGTGTGAAAAGTATTCAAGAAATAGAGTCTAAACTGTCATTAATCAATTTTTTTTCTTTCTTGATTTGGGAATTATTTATTTTTATTGTAGCTTTATGGTCTCAGTATAACAAGTTTGTTTAATTTATTGGTTTGTTTCAAGGTTAAATTTTTACTTTCTTAAAATCTAGATCTGAACTAATTTTTTTTTTTTTTTTTGAAAGGGTAAGCAAATAAATTAAAGTAATAAGATACGTACGTAATAGCCCTAAAGGCCAAACAGTAGCTGTGCTTCATAGTGTGCCCAAAGTCAAATACAATGAATCTCAATTGGGGCCAAGTCCAAATCTTAATCTAAATCAAATAGCCGTTAGTAACGGAACGGAAAAGTTATTTATTACAAAAGAATATTCAACGTGAATCCGGAGAACAAAAATAAATAGTAATTTCACCGCGTCTGCTCTTAAAAGAAAATTGGCTTAAATAAACATCATAATCTAACTTCACATGTGCGCAATTACAAATTTATATGTGGCCAAACCTAAGATGCGACGACCGCGTAAGTTAGACGGAGCTCGGAAGCTTTTCTTTCCAAAACATTGGGCGTACGCCGAACCCCTTTGTGTTCTTTACATTTGGTAAAATTCTCTCTCTATAAGTCTCTTTCAAGGTCTAACAGAATACTTAAATTTTCAGCACAAATTCAACACGTCTCAAATCAACATACCCAAAAGCCCAACTGACCAAATCATCCCAAAAATATATATACACATATATATATAGAGAGAGAGAGAGTGAGAGTGAGAGAGATCTAGAGAGAGAGAGAGAGAGTGCAAGGAAATGTGTATGATGTTGTATGGGTGTGATGCAAGGGAGAGAGAGTTGGGGAGACAGCAAGCCCCCGGGGCGTGTCCATACTGCGGAGGGAAGGTGCAAGCTGTGGATGTTGAAACCCAATGGAGGTTTTGCTTTCTGACTCTGTGTTTTATAATCAAGAGGAAGTTTTTCTGTACTCTTTGTGCCAGACGTTTGGTACTCTACTCATAATATATTAACTCACCAAGAAACAAGAGTTCTCCCCCAAATGGGCTATTAGTTTAACTTGAAGCTGCATTGGATTACTTTTTGTTACCCATTTTATATGTTTCTCTGTTCATATTTCAAGTCATATATATATATATATATATATATATATATATATATGTACTGAAGAAACTTAAATGTATCTGTATATGATTGAGGTTTTAGTGGATAAATTTTACTTTTCAGTGGAAGGGCAGTAGTAGTTTATCTAAATTTGTTATCGATCTCTTCATTCTTTGTAGATGATATATATATATCTATATATATATTTGGATCCAAAGATTATAAAGAAGTACTTTTCTTTCCTGCCTTTGCAATTATATTTTGGTCTCTTAAATATATATAATTCTGTTTTTAATTAAAATAATTTAGAGTGCACCTTTTCCTTTTCGCTCCTCATTTGAAAAAAAAAAATGAAAAAAAAAAAAAAAACATTGACATAATTCTTCTTTCATTTCCTTTTAATTTATTCAATCCCAGATGGGTTGAACTTGATGAAAATGTCAAGAGAGATAATAAATTATTGAATTATTAATGTATTAACACTATTTTAAAATTTTAAAAGCTTTCAAGACAAGAAATACTTAAACCTTTTTAAATCCTAATCACAAGTTTTAAATTTCAACTTCTTTACACACACATACCTATGGGTCTTAACCGATTAGTCAATAGAGACAATCAATTCAAATGTTAGGTAAATTATTAATGGGCATTGTTTATATTTTTTTGCTGGTAGGTAACTCACACTCATTTGCTCTTTGTGGGACTTCAAAACTCACCATCCATTTTCAAAGATAAAATATTATTCAGACATTGGGTTGATTTAATCATCCATTAAATCAACCACCAGGATAAGTTTTATAAAGGGTCAAGCAAACGTTTAAAATCTCAACTTCTGAATTATTTTTTAAAGCAAATCAATCTTTCATCTTATAAAAGTGGACAACTTGACCCCATGACAGAATTATAATGACATATATACCATTAATTATGTCTATTATGCTATTTTGTCTATGAATATAGTGTTTTCTAAAAATTCAAATTATAAAAAATAGTTAGATAAAATTCCTAAATAATAAGTTTAGAAACATAAAAAAAAAAAAAAAAAAAGTTAAAGGCTAATAGAACTTTATTTAAGATTTTTAAAAAGTAAAAATTTAATCAACTAACATATATATTCTTTTCTCAAGTATAGTGTTTTTTAAATAAAAATTTTAAAAAGTAAAAAATAGTTCAATAAAATTCTTAAATAAAATTCTATTGCCCTTTTCCTTTTTTATGTTTCTAAAATTATTATTTGTGAATTTTATCTGATTAGTTTTTTTATTTTAAACACTATATTTATAGAGAAAAAGGATATAATGGATATAGTAAAAGGTATGTCCGGAAAAGTTGAGGGTTTTTTTTTATTTTTGCACTTTTGCCAATGGATTATTTTATTCTAATTTCACATTCGGCTAAAAAAAAAAATTTATTAGATCGTGATGTTGAAATTGAATTCAAATTTTATGAATACGTTGAAATCAAATTGAATTTGATTTTACCTACTCCAATCCAATCCATCCATGTGCATCCCTAGTGAAAGGGATACCAACACCAAATTTTTTAACTTTAATAGCAATGTTCAATGTTCATATTCAAGTACTTGCAATTTAAAATTTGAACAGTGAGGCTACGATAGCGCATGCACTTGCGTAAAGAAACGCATCCAAAAGAGACTTTTCTAATTGATCGAGTGAGCCTTTTTCTAAATTGGTCACCATATAACAGCTGGTACCAAGCCTAGACCGACAAAGGTATTTAGCATGATTTTCACGTTTTAGTTATTTCCTAAGTGTGAACGTTTACCAACACCAATAATTAAGTCTACGTTAAATGTTTTGGTACACGAGTAAAACCCTTTAGTCACATCACATCGTATCAAATTATATCTTATAACTATGTAAACGCATTTTGAATAAAATAAATTTAAAGAACGAAAAAATATCTACACCACAACGAGAGCGCTCTTGATAAATGACACTTTATATATGGGGGTAATTTTGACACTTCACAATTTCACTTTCCCTCGCGGGTCCTGATACTTTAACAATTTCATTTTCACTCGATAGGGCCAAACCTATATTCTCTTTGTTGAATATTTTTACATGATCAGTTTGGGAGGAAAATGTGGTGGGCTTATAAGAGGGACACAAAAATGAAAGTAAAAGTAACGAGGGAGAGTCTCAGCGCTATCCATTCTTCAAAATTGAGTATTATAAATGAGAAATACTTAGAAAATATGAAGGAATGTAGAAGAAACTAAAAAGTCACAAAATAAGAGAGTTATCGTGATAGTATTTTTAATTGAAGAGGAATAAGAAGATGGATTTGATTGAAGAAAAGAAAAAAAAAATAGGATTTGATTAAAGAAAGGGAATGCAAATTTATTTGAAGAGAATCAATAAATAAATAAATATATATATATATATATATATATATATATATATATATTGAAGAGGAAGAAGAAGAGTAAAAAAAAAAAGAATTAGAGAAATTTTAGGAAAAAATAATTTTAGGAGGATATTATGTAATATTTTACAACTAGTATGCATATATTTAAATAAAATTGAATGGGCCCGAGCTCATGCTGGATCGGTCCATGCCACTCTGTTGACTTAGCAATCGTGTACAAGGAATAATTATTGTTTCAAAACTTTAATGATTGTGTTTATCAAATAATTTGTAACAAACTTGTTATACATCAATACGACAATACCTTACCAGAAAAAGGAAAAAAAAATGTTATCCATCAATGCTGAGCTCAAATTGTTATCCGGCAAGTGCACATGCATGCCCCTGAATAAACTAAAATGTGCATATTTTTCTATTCCATCTTAGATAAAGCTGACAATAGTTGATAACATCGAGTTCTAAAAATGCACAAATGGGGTTCTATTATTTATTAAGAGTAAGTGTGTACAAAGAATTTGTAAAATCGAAATTGAAATTAAAATCGTAAGAAATTGTATTTGATCCGAATTGAACCATTCACTACGATTCTAATTTCGGTTCCAAATTTTCATAACAGTTCACTACGGTTCTGGTTCCAAGTCGAGGAACCGAAACCGTTAAAAATATATATATATATATACATATATATATTTATTAAAACCTTCTAAATTCTAGTATTCTATTTATATATAAAGTATAAATTATATAATATATAGATAAATATTAATAGTTTCTAGGAGTGCACAAGTATGAGTGTGTATCTTGTCAATGTTTAAAAAAAAAAAGTTGACAAGTAATCGTTAGGGAACCGGAATCGGACCGAATCGAACTCAATGGTTCCGGTTCCAGTTCCAAAATTAAGAAATCGTTGGGAACAGTTCCGGTTCCACCAAGAACAGTAAAAACCAAATCGTATGCACCCTTAATTAAGAGCATCAAGTATGGCCATTATGGCATTTTTTGGGGGGGGGGGGGGGGGGGCACCTTATGGCCCCACGCCATTTGCTTTGCCACAATTAGGACTGTAATTGAGCTTAGTCAAGTAGAGTTTTGAACTCGGTCAAGTCTAGCTTAGGCATAATCAACTTCGGCTTAGTGTTGTTTGACAAGTTCAAGTGTAGCTCGAATCGAGCTCATTTATACAATAATCAACAAATATATTCTCTATATATATACGTGAAAACTTACACGGTTCTCATCTCACAATATGAGATCCACACATACTCCATAGCATATGAGAGAGAGGTAAGATTAGATGATAACATACAACAAGAGAATGAGAGACATAGTCATCAACGATCAAGTGCTTCATGGAGTGTGGGTACGTTATCGACAGTGACAAATGGTTCGCCGGTAGATCGTTGCTGTTGGGAGGGGTTTTGATTGTATTGCAAACAATGAAGATGGATAGTAGGATTTGCTAGTAGATCGCTGCAGTTAGTGTGTGCAGCTTATTGTATTGCAAAGAGTGTGCTAATATTAGGGTTAGACATTATATATAATATATGAGCCTGAGTTTTGCTTTAAAAAGGATGAATATGTATAATATGGATTGAATTGGACTGAGTTTTTATCTAAAATAGAAAGAACTAAATATTTAATGGACTTATTGTATGTGTGCTAAGCCTTTATCACATAAAATTATCTACATAGTTTTCACGAGTCCAAACGAGCTTATTAACAAGCCTCTTCACGAACATGTCCATGAACAATCTAGCTGAGCAGAAGGTGTTTGAGCTTGGCTCGTTTATTAAATGAGGCTGTGAATTTTGTTTGTGCTCTGTTCATTTACGAAGGGTTTGTTTGGGAACCATTTTTGCTTTATGTTTTTTTTGTTGCGAGTAGTGTACTGTAGCGAAACAAAACACCAAAACATGTTTGGTAACTTTTGTTACAATTAGAATAGTACTGCTTTTGTGGCTGAAAAGCAGTCCAAATTGGAAACAAAAATTTGATGTTTCCAAATGTTTTTGAACTGTAACAAAAACATTGTAGCAATAAACAGTACAAAAAAATAAAAAATAAAAACTATAGGTGACATTTTTTAACTAGTTATTTCATTTTTCAATTTTGCAACACTTTTTTTACCAAACATGTTTTCATGTTCTTGCTTTCAAAAATTTTGCAACAAATTTTATGTTACCAAATATGCTTCCAATCACCTCCACAAAAATAAAACTTTATTTTTATTTTAAATGTTTAGATCATATACATATTGTACTATAAGTTATACTTATTGTACATTATACTACGGTATTCCTTCCTACTCCCAAGTGTTTAACATGGTATCAGAGTCTGCTCAACAGCAGATCTTGGGTTCAAACCTCACTATCACCTTGTCTTGATAATTAACAAATTACCACATAGGAAGGTCACACGAAAGTGTTTGACTAGGAGGGTCCATGCACGTATTCAACCAAATCGCACTTGAGGGGGCGTATTAGAGGTTTACATATTCAAATTACACTCATATCTAATAGCTTAAACTTTGAGTAGATAGTGTTTAACATAATGAAAACAGAAACACAAAATGTTTTCAATTCCCAAACGAGCCCTAAACAAATGAACACGAACCAAGTTTATGTCGAACCGAGCTTGAGTTATTCGTCAAACACTTGGTTCATTTATAGTCCTAGCCCAATTAGCAAGGCAAGTGATGTTTTCTCTCATCTTCATTCTCTTTCTCCCTCCCTCTCTATCTATCTATCTCTACATAAACTAGAAAGCACCAAACCATCCCCTTGGCTCTACCACTTTTTTGGCTAGCTACGTCAACCCATTATGTTGATCTAACTATCCACGTTCAAAAATGGAGACTAAAATGGAGTGGTGCACAACTTATGCTCTAAGGCCTAAACTCTAACCTGCAAATTATATATATCTATATTTAAAAAATTTTAAAAATTATATATATTTAAAACTTCATTATAATTTCACATTGCAACGTAATCCTCTCTTGGGATAAAAAAGAAGAACAAATTAAGAGATTTCATCAATAAATAAAGATACTACTGTACTAAAAATGTTCACGTCTTCACTTGATAATGTTAAAAAATTATTTTATTTGAAAGAGAATGATTGAATTTTAAAAAATTATTAATAATAAGGGTAAATTACTCTGACCTCCCGGAGGTTGGTTTAATTACCCTCAAATTAATTTTTTTTCAAAATTACTTTGACACCCCTATTAGACTAACGATTTGTTAAATAGAACCACATCTAATATACAATTACAAAAGTCCCCTCAAGTTATAATTCTTTTGTGCAAAAATAATCTCAATTTCTAATCATTTGACTGAAATTAATATGTTTTGTATCTATATTTTCTTCATCAATGTCACACCAGCATTACTATCACCAAAAGTAGTTTTGACATTTTAATTTTTTATGCTAATTGATTTTAATGGAACTGACTGTCAATTAATGGTAAGGGTATCTGGAGTAAAGTTAACAAAACTTTAGAAAGTTGACCATTATATTTTAAAAACTTTAATATGAGGGTAATTAGACCAAACTTTATAAGAGGTTATACTAATTTACCCTAATAATAATGTAAGTTCAATGAGAATAATAATAAGTTTAGAGGTTTTCTCTCACTTCATATGAGCATCTACAGTCCTCTCTACCACTGTAAGTGGTTTAATCTTCATCTCATATTTTGGCTCTCTTGAACCGCTATGAATGAGCAATTACTTCTACAAATGGGAGGATTCTCTCTTACATCAAAAGAAGATACCAATATTAATATCACTTCCGACGATATCAAAGACGACATTAAATGGTGTTCAAACAGCCTTTTGGCGGAATTCCTGATAGATAATGAGTTAATATAGGTGGACTACGGGGAACCATAGGAAGACTTTGGGGCTATTTGTGATCCCTTAAAGTTCTCAAAATCTCTGAAAAATTTTACCAATTCATCTTCGAGGAGGAGTTAATTCTTCAAAGGGTTTCACAAACAAAACCCTGGAACTTTGAAAACAAACATTTGATTTTGATCCGATGGAGTCCCAACCTTGTGATTTCCGATGCTCTATTCAATAATGTTGACTTCTGGATTCAACTTTCCAACCTTTCTTTGAAAGGTGGGTCAAAAAATTATAAAAAAATTCTCACAAACCAAAGAGATAGAGATCCGTGAAAAACTATATGAAAGAGGACGTTTTTTACGCTTACGAGTGTCGGTTGATATTCAAAAACCCCTTCAGAAGGGCACTACAATTACGATCAACGGTGAGTCTCAATGGATATTGTTCAAATACGAGAAAATGCGCTCCTTTTGTTATGTTTGTGGGTGTGTGGGTCACAACATGAAGAAGTGTAGTCTGAACAAGTAACTAGCGAATCTTATAGATCATTCTGATATTCCATATGGGCCTTGGCTTTGACATAAGGGGGCAGTGGGAAAAAAGATTAATTTGAAAGAGCTTACTAATCACTCTCAAAGTAACCCTCTCCCCACCAGAACTACTCAGGCCACCAGATACCACCATCCTTATTGCACTACTCTTCCCAGTTAGAGCATTCTGCCCATCAACAATTGCAAGTCTTCAATAAGAAGTGATGACAACCACAACATCAACAATCCTCTAGTTCCCCAGGTGACTTGGCCTTCTGATCTTGTCCCATCAGTCTCAATCGTCGCTAGTGCACCAAATGTGAGTCAGACAGTTGGCAATGTTATATAAATGTCCTTACCAAACTCTTTACTTGGACGAGATGATTACTAAATCCCGCAACAAACCCCTCACATCTTAACTAAGTCTCTAGGGACTAGTTCCACATCTTCTCAGGAAGTGGCATGGGCCCAACCCCAAGCCCAAATCCAACCTCATATCTCTGATCAGTTAGGCTTAGTCCACGATTCTCTACAGACCCACTATCCTAGTTATAATCTTAACTTACAAACCCATATCCAATCACATTTTTATGATTGCTTGGACATCATCCATGACCCAGTCCAAGCCCAATCTTCTCATGAAAACCCTGTATTCAAAGAAGCCCAAGTTCAAGAGTTTATGAAACAGTCTTTTTTTATCGAGCAGTTCGAGACAGAAGATGCAAAGAATTCGTTTCCTTCTCTATCTCAACAAGTACCAATTCGTTTCCTTCTCCATCTCAACAAGTACCAAGTTTTATCATCTCAGCCAAAGGTTTCTCAATTCAAAAGTTTTGGAAATGTTGTGTTAGGGGGGATCGACATATGGTTGTTCACAGTCCCGGGCCTACACCATCTAAATGCAAACTGACTGATTTGGATCCACCAGAGTCTTAGGACTATAGTAGAAGAAAGAAAGGTTGCTTTGAAACCCTTGAGGAAGTCACAAGGGCATCCATGGTAGTAGTTGAGGAGGTACTAGAAACTGAAAAGGTGGAGGCGACTAGCCTAAAATGGTCCCCAAGGTCTCCATGAAAGTTATGCTATGGAACTGTCAGGGTGTGGGGAACCCCTGGACAGTTTCTTAGCTAAAGAGACTCATTAATCTCCATTCTCCAAAACTTGTCTGCTTACTGGAAACTAAAAACCAAGATGTCAAGATTGAGAGTATTCAAAAACATTTGGAAATTTTGATATGTTTATTATTCTGCCTAGAGGAACTGCAGGGGGTTTGGCCTTATTCTATGACAGAGACTTAGGTGTATTGATGGTTGATTTCTTCGATTTTTAAGTGACCTATTCGATTTCTAAAGGGGTTAATACGAGTTATTGGGCTTTCACTGTTGTTTATACTTCCTGCGACGACTCTGTTCGTGCTCATCAATGGAGATATCTTCAGAATCTTTAGTTAAGACTGAGTCCGAAGTGGATTCTTATTGGTGATTGTAACACCATGTTATACCTTGAAGAGAAATAGGGCAGTAATTTCATGCAAGCTTGGACTATTAAGAATTTTAAAGATTTTCATGAAAAATTGTCAATGGTTAGATGTCGGCTTTAAAGGTTTTCCATACACATGGTGCAATAATAGGGAATCCCCTCACACGATATGGGTCAGATTAGATAGAGGATTGTTCTCATGAATGACAACAAGTTTTCCATTTCTATGTTCTTATTCATATTCAAGTGTCTAGTTCTGATCACCAAACTCCTTTATTGGATTTAAACTCAAATTTTAACAAATCAAGTCACCAGTTCCATTTTGACGTGAGATGGCTCAAACAACACGTTTGTCTCAAAATCATTAAGGATTCTTGGTCCTTCATAGTCCATGGTTCTCACATCTTCCAAATAAAAAAGAAGTTTCATTCTTGCAAAGAGCTTCTGAAAATGTGGAATCGTTGTAGCTTGCAAAATAACTTCATCCGTCATATTAGCCATTTGCAGGCATAAATTGTAAATTTAAAGTCTAATTGTGGTTCTTTTAAGATGCATGCGATTCGTCGGATGGAAAACAAGTTGGAAGAGGCTTGGCGGAGCGAAGAAGTTTTCTAGAAACAAAAATCTAGAATTTCATGGTTACAACTTGGAGACAAGAACACATATTTCTTTCATCGCAAAACTATGATAAGGCGTCAAAAAAATGAAATCTCTGGCATTGAATATGATAGAAGAATTTGGTTGAGTTCAAAAGAGGAGGTCAGAGGGGTTGCAGAACGGGTATTTTACAAGTTTATTTTCTTTTAGATCTTCAGGGGTTCAATCAGGTCTTTGGCATTTGATACCCAGGTTGGTCACGGAGAATATGAATAGAGAACTGATGAAGCATGGAACCGAGGAAGAATTGAAAGTTGTTATCTCTTTCATGGGCCCCTTTAAGGCTCCTGGGCAGGATGGATTTACTCCTATCTTTTTTAAAAAAAATTGGGAGGTTCCCAAACAAGATTTGTTTGCTGGTATTAACTCATTTTTGAGCTCGAGAAGTATCTTACGCAATATCAATCATACCAACATCGTCCTCATCCCAAAGACTAAGCATCCTACTTCTATGGTTCACTTTTGGCCAATCAGTTTGCGTAATGTTATTTATAAAATTTTCTCAAAGACCATTGCTAACTGTCTTCGCCCTCTGATGCAACTGTTAATATCGGACCATCAATCTGCGTTTGTGCCTAACAGGGTCATTCATGAGAATATTCTCTTGGTCTACGAATTTATACACTACTTGAAATCTAAGAATGAAAGAAAAATTGGCTAACTTGCCTTCAAACTTAATATGGAAAAAGTGTACGACCGAATTAAATGGAATCCTCCAATGTATGCTCCAATGCTACAGATTTAATTCTCAATGGATTTTAGCGATCATGGCTTGTGTAAATTCAATTTATTTCTCTATTGTGATCAACAAGGAGTCGGGTGGCCTTCTTTTTCCCCCCAGGGGCCTCCGTCAAAGAGACCCTCTATCTCCATTTTTTTCCTTCTATGTGTCGAAGGTCTCAATCTTATGCTCAAGAATGCCACTGCAAATAGTCTCATTCATGGGTCACAATTGGGAAAGGGGTTCCTTTGGTTAGTCATATGTTGTTCGTAGATGATACCATCCTTTTTTTTTTAGCCCAGGAGTAGGAGGTTAGAAATCTTATAGAAATTCTAGATAATTATTCTTCCTCTTCTAGACAGAGAATTAATTTCTCAAAATTCGGGGTCTTCTTTAACCCAAACACAGAGCATATCAAGCAGATCCATCTTAGAAACCTGCTTCGAGTTCGAAATTCCAACTTGGCGAATAAATACCTAAGGCTCCCTTCTATGCTTCAACAATCAAAAGCAGAATCTTTCAAAAAAAATTGGAAAATATTGCTTCTAAAGTCAAATGTATCAAAGGCGATTATTTATCTCGGGCTGGTTGCGAAGTTTTGCTCAAATCTATCCTTACCGCTCTTCCCACCTTTTCCCTACAATGTTTTCGAATTCTAACTTCCTTAGCAAAAGTAATATCAAGCAAATTTTGACTATTCTGGTGGAGCAGGAAGGACAACGAAAGCATTGTTAACTAGGTGAAGTGGGAGTCTATTTGTGAGCCTAAAAATCAAGGATGACAAGACTTTAGATTTGTGGAAGATTTTAACTTGGCTCTTCTAGCCAAATTTGGATGGAAAATAGTACAAGGGCAAGCTTCCAATGATCACTCATTATTTTTTTCTATTTATAAAAAGAAATACTTTCCAAATTCTTCTTTCTTGGAGACCTGTTGCCCAGCTAATACATCTTAGGGGTGGCGTAGTATCTTAGCTACTAAGTGATAAGTGCACAAAACATGTTATTTTATATCTCAAAATAAGTCTTTAATTACTCTTTTACTTTATTTAAATATTCTTATCTTTGCATTTTGTGTTTTATAGGGGTTGATTTTCAAATAAGAAGAAAAGCAGCAGAAAAGGCGTAAAAAGGATATATATAGCCAAAGATGAACATAAGAAGATTTGTAGGAGAGATGGTATTCTGTGCAATCTACTTCACAAGAGGTCTCAAGTTCAAAACTTTGCTAAATATTTTGTACACGGTCACGTTTGCAATCCAGAATTGAAATTAAAGATATGGAAATCAAATTTTAGATATTTAAATTCAAAATTTTGTATTTTGAATTTTTGTTTTTGAATTTTGAATTTTGTATTTCAAATTTGTATTTTGAATTTTGTATTTTAAAATTTTCCCACCTAAACCATCCCCTCTAACTCTATAAATAGGGGTCTTAGGGGATGGTGAAGGGGGGGAGAAATAGTAAGAAATTGTAGAGAAATTATAGAAAAAAATAGTGTAATTGTTTTATTGATTCAATGATGAGTAGTAGTTTCATTTCTATTTGTTTGTTTTCTTTTAATATGCAAGCGTAAACATCCTTCTCAAGGGAGTGATGAAGCCACCATGACTGAAGTATTGGTAAGTTGTTTTATTTTCTTGTCTACTTTTTCCTCCCAAGAGCATTCTTCTACTCTTCTATTCTGGATTTTATTTTATAAAATTAGAGGAAGGATTTTTCGTGTTTGCCAAATAATGGTAATTCGAAGAATGTCTACCTCTGTTTACCTAGCCAATGTGCATCAGATTAAGTAAAGAATGTCTCTCTCATATATAATCAAGTCAATATTTTTTATTCCATATTTTCCTTCATCTTTCCAAGTTCTAATTGGATTGGTGAAGTGTATTGGTTATTGGAGGAAAAGCTAGATAAGAATATAAAAAAAAAACTTTATTTATATGGATCCATGGTGGTGAATTCTCTTTCCTTGAGATTTGTCCTATCATTTGATCTAAGACATTTAATATTAGTTTTTATTATTAAATAAAAAATCAGAATTTTATTTTTTTAAATATTCATTTTTCATCTCAAGAGATTTAGGTTTTGAAGTTTAGACTTGTTACTGATTCTCACTTGAGAGTGGTTCGACCCTGCTTACTACTATACAGTTTTTAGTAAAGTTTTTACAGGTTTTATTATTTTTTGTACGAAGTGTAGAAAAGCAACGACAAACATCCACTATTCTACACCCGTCACTAAGGACCTGATAAAAAAAGGTCTGACTTAGGTGGTTGGCAATAGCTTTTCTATTAATGCCTGGTCCGACAACTGGCTCCCCGACGTGGTTAACCCTTCTGTCATTTCTGTTCGGTCTAACACTCTTTTCCAGAATGATAAAACGCTCATTGATCAGGATACTTTCTCTTGGAATAGTGCCATGATCCGTCAGCATTTCAATCTCAGGGACTCTCGTCTCATCATGCAAATCCCGTTAAGAATGTCCAGTGGGGTTGATCGCAGTTCCTGGGGTCCATCTCCAAATGAAAAATTCTCTGTGAAATCTGCCTATAAACTAGCTCGGTTGATAAGAAACTCGGGCATTTCCCTCTTTGAATCCATCATCCAACCATGTTCAAGAACAAAATGGTCTCTAAAAAAAATTATGGCATATTAAAGCTCCCCGAAAAATTATTTTCTTCCTTTGGCAGTGTTGTTATGATTGCATTCACGTCCTTTCTAACCTTTTTTCAAGACGCCTTTCAACTGGATTGCTATGCCCTATTTGTGAGGAGAAGGAAGAAACAGTGGCTCATTGTCTCTTTGTGTCCTTTCGCTTAGAGGGTATGGAAAGCATCTCCATTTAGCATTGAAGCTTTTGATCCCCAATTCTGTAAGTGGAGTCAAATGTGGGTTTTCTTGATCGATCAATGATTAAAAAGTGATCATATATAAAGAATTTTGTTGTAGTTTGGGTGTTATCCTATGCTGGAATGTGTGGAAGGCTAGGAATGATTGGGTGTTTTTGAAAATTTGGAGATTCGAAATGGAAGTTATCTTGCAAGCCAACTCTAAGTATTCAGAATTTGTGGAAATTTGCAAACATAAAACTTTGTTCTTTGCTTCCATGGCTTCTATTCCCCGCCCATCTAAATGGTGTCCTCCCGCGGAAGGTTTCTTTAAGCTCAATTTGGATGCTTCATTTTCTTCGTTGTTGTCAGAAGGAGGGGGAGGAATTATTATTCGAGATTGGCAAGGTAGACTGATTAAGGTGGCCTCGTTTGTTCTTTTAGAATGTTGGCTCGGCAGAAATGTTTGAGGCCATTGTGTTGCGTGAGAGCATCCTATTGGTCAAAACTTGGGGTTATTCGGTAGTGATTTTTGAAGGGGACTGTAAGTTCATGATGACTTTCAAGCCTCCAAATCCCATGGTCTCGGTGGTTTTGGAGGATTGTGTCTCTCTTTTGTGATTTTTGAAGGAGTGCAATCTCTCTTGGGTGCCCTGCTCTTGTAATGGTGTTGCCCATTGTCTTGCTCGAGAGGCTACTAGGTCTAAGTCTTCTGATCTGCTCTGGAATGTCTGGCTTTCATGGCTTTTTCAAGCTTTCCACAAGAAATTTTTCCATCCCCTTGGGTGAGAATAAGTGAGATTGGCTTCATTGGTTGTTTGTGTTTTCTGTTTTGTTTCTTGGTTGTAATGCTAAAGAAAATAAAAATAATAATAATAATAATAATGCGGATATATAATTGGCAATCGTTGTACAATTGAAAAGGAATGATTGAATTTAAAATTTTGTTGCTTTTAGTGGGCCCATTAACCTATATATGCAATAAATCTCCATCATATGGATTAACAATAATCTAAGGAAAAATTATTGTACCTTTTCAAAGGTTGATTTGGGCCGCTTTTCTTTTTTTTCTTTCAATTCTCTTTTCTTTCTTTTACAGTCTTTTGGAGCAGAGATCATCATGGAACCTACTTCAATGTCACAATAATATCTCTCCTTTGCAGGAGGGAAATTATTACATGCAACGGTGATACCGTGTATCACTGATGTGGTCTAACAATTCAATTAAATATAAGTCAGGTGATAAAAAAAAAAATGGCTCATTTATATCACACAATTAATAAATAAAAATTATGTTTAATCATGCAATACAAATGGGTTATATTTTTTATCACTTGACTTGCATCTATTGAATTGTGATAACACTTTAGGCATGTGACGTGGTATCATTATTGCAATTAATAATTTCTCCGCTTTTCACATCAACTAATTAACTACATAAAATCATGTCTGTCTATTGAAAAGAGAAGCATAGAAAATATTTATGTTTGAGAGTATTGAATCCACACATTAAATTTGAAATTGAAAAAAATTCAATTCAAATTCTTTCGTTCTCACTCATAAGGGAGAATTTCTTAGACTGAAGTGATACGATAAGACATATCAACTAATTGACCCACCTAAAAATTAAAGCAAGTCATTTATTTTTATTTTATTTATTTATTTTTAATATTATAAAAAACAAGTGATCAAATGATATCATAACACATCAGCAAAGATCGAAGAGGGTTCCCTCGTAGATATATAGTCTTGAGCATAGATTTGGGTCATCCATTCAGATGGATTGAAATTGAGGATCATATTGATTTTAACTTTAACAATTCAAATAAAAAAAATATTTCAGATCAAGACAATTTGAAGGAAGGAATGTGCTATTATCATATTTCTTTTTCCGTTTGGAAGCATTCAATAAATATAACTCATGAGGAGAACTCACCCAGAAATAGAAACATATATGTCACATTTACAATAGTGCTCTTAGCTTTAGATTGATTTACTTCAAACTTGAGTGTTTTTGGTGAAGGTGTTATCTGATACTAGTAATTAATCAAGTAAATCACATTCTTTTTTGGTCATCTAGTGAGACTTATTAGTCCATCCATGATATTATAAGGGTTTTATTCGTTGCATGTTAGGCAAGAAGTTGTTGAAAAACATTATGAATTCATCATTGCATACGATTCGCGACTTGACTTAACTTGACTTGTATGAAATTTGATTTAACGTGACTGCACATTCTCAACCGTTTGATTGAGGGACTAAAGGCGACTTATTTGACAACCGTTTTTACTCCATGTTTTTGTTTCCAAATCAGTAAAAAAACAGAAACAAACAATGAAGACGTGTTTTGTAATATTTGTTACGTTTTGAACAAAATTGTATCTGCTTCAGAAAAAGACTTAAATCTGAAAGCAAAAAAAAAAAAAAAAATTTGTTTTCACTTTTTTTTTTTTACAATTATCCAAACATCTTATTCATTATTTTACTTCGAAATATTGTATAATAAATTTAATTACCAAATAGAATTCGGTTTTGAAATAAATCACACCACAACAAAACTATTATTTTTGTTTCATGAGTCAAAAATGCAAAACGTCGTCAAAATGCAACCCGAAGGTATATATATATATGTCACTTGTTAGAGTCAATATCATGATGTGGACAGTGTGGTATCTACTCAGGAGGTTAACACCTTGTGGAGGCTGCTGGAGACCATAAATTGGTTATTTAAAGAGTGAATTAAGTTACCAAAGAACAGAATAGAAAAATAAATGGGGAAAAAAATAGAAAAATAAATGAACTATTGCTGAGAAGAGTTACCATATATAAATAGTTGGTTGGATAAGTGAGACTAATTTTATGTGAGTGAAAAAAAAACAAAAGTGTAAACAATTTATGCTAATCAATGTAGACAATAACATAGTGAGAAGTATTTATTAGCTAGATTAATATAAAAAAATAAATAAATTATCACGAGAGTTCTATTGATTTTATGTGAGTGGAAGAAAAATAAACAATAAAAATAATAATAAAACAATTTATGCTAGTTGATGTGACAAACAACATGGTGAGACATATTTATTAACTAGATCAATATAGAAAAATAAATGGACTATTGAGTGAAGTGTACGTCATGATACAGAGTTTCACAGTTGGATAACTTCGACTGATTTTATGTGAGAGAGAAAAAATGAAAAATAAAAATAATAATAATTTCTCAATAATTTATGCTAATGGTTGTGACAACAACATGTTGAGGAGTATTTATTAGCTAGATCAGTATAGAAAAATAAATGGACCATTCAGATAGGAGTCCGACCGTGAGAGAATTCTGGGAGGAACCATAGCATACAACCCACAAGTACCCCAGCTCAGAAACACAGACGGAGGAGAGAGAGAGAGAGAGAGAGAGAGAATGTTTGGGTGTTCGAGAGAAGAGAAAGAGATGGGCAGACAGCAAGCAACTGGGGCATGTCCATATTGTGGAGGGAAAGTGCAGGCGGTGGATGTAGAGAGAAAATGGAGGTTTTTATGTCTACTCATTTGCTGCAAGACCAAGAGAAAGTTCTTCTGCACTTCTTGCGCCAAACGTTTGGTCTTGTACTCTTAAATTAATAATAGAGCATGCACTGTGTATCGTAGCTTATATATATATATATGTGTGTGTGTGTGTATGCGCTCCAATTATTCTAAATACAGATTAGACAAACCATTTATGGGTTTTCTAATCATTTGAATATATTTTCTCCGTCTTCATATCCTTTTTCAACATATGTACATATATATACACACACAAATACAGTACATTAGATAATATATATAATTTAGCTAACACCCTCTTTAATTATCAACTTGATCGAGCAGACACTATGGTTTCTCAACAGGAAAGTTCTTGAGTTCTAATCTCACGAGCTAAGTTGTTGAGTTCAAATCTCACCTTAATTAATTATAGTCTAAGTTAAGTAAGGTAGCTTGTAATATTAGCATATATATGTGAAAAAATTCCATGAACATTTCTAAAATCCAAAACTGCCTAGTTCATGATTGATTGTTCACTAGAGAAAGGGGGTACAAATACAAATGCAGGGATGATTGTTACTTACAAAGCACATATATATACATGATAATTTTAGATATTTCAGGACATATATCAAACAAGTGTTATGAATTAATGTTTAATGATCTCCATGCAATATAACCTCAACTTGTGAATTGTTATAATTTTTTATAAACATTACTATAGTAATATACATATAACAACAAATATATATATATATATATATCGTTGGTGATCACACAGTAGGTTAAATTACGTTCACATGCATGCCATTTACCTTCTGCAAAAATATTGTACAGTAGTTTGTCTGAATAGCACAGCGTCAGTGGTCTGCAGATTGCAGTTCATCACCTGTGCCTTTGTTGTGTACAATGCCACATGGAGCAACTTATTCCATATTATTATTTTCACGAGTGTGAGTGGTGGTGAGAAAAAAATTCAAAACCGAACAAATATCATTTAATATACATAGGGTAACACGTTAACTATGACAATGCCCCTAGCTTTTACTATATTTGTGTGCCTGCACATGCTGGTGTTGTAAACCAACCAAGTCGATCCAAAATTCGGGCTGGTCTTGTCATTGTTTTAAAATTTTTGAACTCCGACTCAAATTTAGCTTGTTTAATAATAATAATTGTTCGAACTCAAATTGAGTTCGTGTTCAATATCATTTTTGTTGTTTAAAATTTTATGAGTCTACATAAGTCTATGTTCATAAACTTATACAAAAATATGCGTATGAACGTGTTCATAAATTTTATATAAGATATTTTTACGAATATATACAAACCTACACGAATTTATATTCATGAGTACGTCTAAATGAGTCGAGTCCAACCGTGTTCAGAATTGACTTGTTTACTAAACGAGTCAAGAATTCAAACTCGATCTCGACTCGTTTACTTAACGAATGAATCTGAACCAATGAACCAAACCCGTTTACTTAACGAATGAATCTCAACCAATGAACCAAACCACGTTTACTTAGCGAATAAATCTGAACCAATAAACCAAACCATGAATTGAGTATTATAACCCTAAACACGCGCATATGACTAAAACTTAGTGATCATGGCAAATACATTCTGAAACAAATATGACTAAAACGTTCTGATCATGGACAATACATTTCTTTTTTATTGATTCTAAAAACTCATTAAAAATTGTTAATGGGAGGTTTTTGAAACAAATGTGTTAACGTAGTGTGCCTTTAGAATGTTAGATGCACATATAATTAAATATTTGAGTCAACACTACTATGAGAGGTTAAAGAAAATTCTTATTTTGGATCCATTTTTTAATGGAAAATGATACAGAAACAGCCAACTTTTTTTTTTCAACCACTCCAACTAAATTTAAATGATTTTTTTTTTTTTTGGCAAGAATGAAAAATGATTATTGATAAACATCACAATAATATTTAGTGGCTCTACACGATTCCATCTTAATAGAGGGATTGAAAGGAGTTAAATTAGATTGAATTTCTACTGATTTTTACAGGATTTTGAAGTAATATGTCCATTTGAATTTGATTGGTGACATTGAACAGCTACATAATCAATCAACAAAACTTATATAGCATAATAAAGTAGATGGATCAGCAAATAATTAACCACTAACAGTTGAAACGAGTATAAAGATTCATACGAATATATCTCGTCTACTACAGATTAAAAGTACCTCTCTCTCTCTCTCTCTCTCTCTCTCTCTCTCTTGCTGATCACACACACACACACATTGATTCACTCAAGCGAGGAATCAATCTTATTGACAGATCGAGAGAATGCAAGAACGTCATCAGGGTCTTTCACCCCATCGTTGTCTCCATTTTTAGTGATGATAGCTTCACGAATCACCTCCCTAGCCTTACTCATTGGATCAGCCGACGTCGTTTCTCTACCACCCTCCTCTTTCTTCTCCAACTCTGCTTTTCTCAGTTGCTCTTTTCTTTCTTTGTTTGCTGCTTCCATCTCTCTCTCTCTCTCTCTCTCTCTCTATCTATCTACTATCTCATCTATATAAACCTATATATAGAAATATGTATAGATACACGTGTCAGGCATAAAATCAAATAGTGTCCCTGTCACATGCATGGAAGAACAAGGTCACACGTAGCCCTAGGACTAGGGGTGGCAAAATTGGACACGACACGATAACACGACTCGAACACGACACGAATTAAGCGGGTTTGAGTTTGAGGTAAGCTGACACGTTTAATAAATGGGTCGACACGAACATGACACGCAAAAATTGGGTTGGATTTGGGTTTAAGCTGTCTAACCCGTGACACGATTACGACACGATTACAACACGATTACGACATGAGTTATTCATATATTATGGTTTGATACAAACATATATATACATAGTCATATATATTGCAATTGTTTGTAATCTTTTTGTTTATTTACAGGACTAATGTAGCCATAAAATACAAGGATGAGATTGTTATGATGTCTTTCTAGTTGTTGAATCACCTTAGTATGTTTTTAAGATATATATATAGATACAAAATTTATAATATATATAGTTTGATTTTAGGATTTATGTATTGATATGTAATTTATTTTTATATGATCTTTAGAGAGATTTTTAGGGGTGGATAAACTCATATAATATAAGTTAAACGGATTAAAAAAGTTATTAAACAAGTCGTGTCATTCTAAGACATGTTTATTAAACGGGTTACACGGGTCGACACGAATAACACGTTTAATAAACGAGTTGGGTTAGTGTTGAGGGTCTCTGACACGATTAGTAAATGAGTCGGGTTAGGGTTGAACTGTTTTGTAGAATACTTATACATCGACACGAACACGAACACGACACGGGAACACGAATTACCACCCCTACCTAGGACCATTATCATTCACCGACAGGCAGGTATATAAATAATTAAAATGGATAGACATTAAATAGTCGTAGTAGCAGGCAAGGCCCAGCCAGCTTAGATTGATCCAGAAATGATTCATTATTCAGATGGTTGCTATGTAGGCCTAGCCCAAAATGATTCAATTGTCACAACCCATTTGGGCCCAACTCGTAGTGTTTGGATAAGACAATCATTCTCAACCAAAGCCCAACTTTCACCTCAGCATGGCATACAATTTCTCAAGAGTAAATTTACATCCGCCTCTAGAGAATATATAGAAAAAGAAAGGCAAATGAATGCTAAAGCATCTGTCATAAAATAATAATAATAATAATAATAATAAAACCTATTATTTATTAATACTTGGAATCCGAAACTGTCTAATGGACTTGCTGGGATGTATTTTAAAGATTTGGGCAAGTAAAACCTCCAAAATCAATGTCAAACAACAATTGCCAATTAGGATTATGCTTTAAAATGAATGATGCTAGTGTGCTACTTTACCCAAGCAAATGGGAGTCCAATAACTTACATTGCTATGAAAAATATCAAGAATCGCCAAAATTTCAAAAACAACCATATCCTAGAGAAATCTAGTTCATCCTTCTGATCATCTCATTGATGTAATCCTCGCGGTTGCCAGCATCACCACCTTCAACATAGTGATTCCTCTTCTTTTTCAGACCACCCAATGGTGCCTTAAGCTTGAATGGCCATAGAAAGTTGTTTGCCTCCTTAAAGTGAGGTCCAACAGTCATGATTTCATGGACCAGATCTTCAATGCAAATGATTCCAAACTTGCCCAGAGCCTGCAATAATAAGAAAACATGTTAAAGGGGGAAAAAATTGAATGCAAACAATTGTCCACTTTATTGTGTTCTTTTGATGAACACGAATCATGTTTAACCAACAAACCTGTTCAATTATTGAATTGTCAGTCAAAGCAATTCTTTGCTTGTTTAGCTTCCCAAAACCCCTCTTGTAAATCAATTCTCTCACACTTTTCAGATTGGGATACCTGAAAACAAACATTCACATTAATGTATTGAGTTGATAATTAACCCTTGGGGGCCTTCAAATTATGAATAGCATGAGAAAAATATATAAGTAAAATAATTACATACCCAAATGTCACATATGGCTCAACCCTATGTAGCATGTTCATTGTTGCTTTGTTTACTTTCAAAAAGACACCATTAAATATCTGTAACCCAAAACAAATGCAAAAGATATCAATTATTAAGAACAACTGTATAACTACAGATTTTGCAGTACAACAAGGATAAGAAACCAGCACAAAGGAAACAGTTCAAAAATTAAAAGTTAAATATGGAAGCACCAAGAAAGGGGGGGAAATAAAAAGAAATGAGATTTACTAATTTCAAGGGAACCCAAGTCCCCGCCAAAACACCCAAGTTCCTGAAGATGCATATATGAGCATTTAGTTTCATGGGGTTCAAGAGTATAAATATGCCATAGAAGAAAAAGACCAAGTACTGAGAAAGAAATATTTACTTCCAAGTATTCTTGGAAAATTTCCACCAATAATTCGACCCTAAACAAAATAATATCAACACTTGAGAACATATGTTTGAAAGTCCTCTTACTCTATCATCCTAACTGACCCACGTAAAAACTGGTACAACTCAACCCAGAGGCAATCAAACCATGTTCTCTAGATTACATAGAAGTAGAAACATTTAAGCAAAAAGAAGAAAAAATTATTCTTAGCGTTCTTAGTAGCAAATGGAATTTGAAGCCTAAGTTTGTATTTATATAGACAATAATAGAACCATTAACCGGATAAACTAGCACCCTGAGCTCCCGTTCAGAGGAAAGTGAAACCCTCTCCAGAATGGCTGAGCTGTCCCACCTACCAACATAATGAAATCCCTTGTTTCATAACAGCAACTGGAATGATGCATAAGGTCCCCCTAATCATCTTGTTAAAATCACTAGTTTCATACTAACGACCCAACAGAACAATAAGGCCATATATGTGAGTCAACCTTTTTCAAATATAAAATGCATATTACAAAAATTAAAAAAATGACAACAACAACGACAAGCAAGCAAGCAATAAAATGTAATACTAAAGCTAGAATTTCATACGCAGTGATAGTTTGTGGTCCACAATGATCAAAAATTTCTAGATACTTTCAAGTATAGACTCCACCTAACTTAAATAGTACTATTGTTCACTGAATTCTTACCTGCCTCAATCGCAGAAGTTGCAGAATTGTTCTGGTCTTTGGGTGCATTGCATTGATCCTAAAAGTTTCAAATTTTAAAGAATAATAAGCATCATAATTCTAAAAAATGTAGACAATGTATCAACATTACAACTGTCTTACCCACGGATTCTGATAATGAAAAGCAGCTTGGCTTCCGGGTTAACATAAAAGCCCCCCTTTAATCTTGCCTCGCGCTTCAACTGAATCAGTTCCTTTTGCTGAAAAGCAGGAATACAAATCCGTTGAAATAACCAGAAACACAAAATATTATAAACCAAAAGAGGAGTTACCTGTTCCTCGTACTCCTTTGCATACAGCTTAGCTCTGTTAAAGATCAACTTCCGATTATCAGAATTTTTCTTCTTGGCAGCTTCAAGCTCTTGCTTCTTTGCAAGAGCCCATTCCTCGCTCCTTTTCTGCTTCTTCAATACTGACTCTGGAACCACTGCACCTCCCTTGACTTCCTCTTCACCCATCTCTCTATTAAATGGGGGCAAAAAATCACAAGCAACAATCTAGCACATAAATATCCAGAAAAAATTAAAAATAAAAATAAGCCCACTGTGACGTTACAAAATAAAAATTTTCAGCCCTTAAATTCAAACAAGAACAGTTTCCAGAAAAATAAAAATACGCACCAAGCCTCCTTTTGCTTTGACAAAAAATGGTCCCTAGAAGAATTACTAGGGAAACAAAAATTATACAGGCTTGATTTATCACTACAAATATTTCGTGCTGTGTCTGGGAAATTTTTCATCCCGTTACTTCCAAAAGCTTATATCTTCAGATCAGAATTCCATTCATAAAAATAAAAAAGAAAAATCTCCTTTCAAGTCTTCAAATGATTATATAGGTTTTGTAATGAAGCTTTCTAAACCATTCACATCTATTTGCTTCGCTTCATTAATTTTCTACTGCAACTATTGTTTCGCAACAAAATATTTTGGTGAATTCCTTCGGCCAGGAACTAATGCAAGCGTGCCAGGACTCTTGTCGAATCTAATGAAGAGACAAACAAAATTCCAGATATTGTTTTGAGCAGATTAATTTTGACCACCCTTTGAGGATTCTTTTTTTCGCCTTTTTCAAGGACTTTAGAATTGTGAAAATGGTGGAAGGATGAAATTACTTGAATCAAATGTAATGAAAGACAAGTTACAAAATGTAACATAAACTAAGCTATTAACTAAAGGGAATTAATTAAACTGATTACTAAATTGAAGGAACTGAACAATAAAGTTTAACTAGGAAAGGAAATTGCATAAATAAAATACATGAAATGAGAAGTGTTGTTGATGATGTGCGAAGAGTCTTTAGTCTGTATCTTCTTTTATTTATAGAAGACCTAGTTTGGCAGTTGCACGCTTGAGCCCACTAACTGATCTTGCTCCTCTTTGATAGGTCATGTAACCTTCCCAATAATCTGACTTTATAAACGGTATCTCCATTATCTCATGTGTTATTGAACAACTCCCTAGAAAGTAGAAACTCTCAATTGTGCCTTGCGTCTTCCAGAGTAATTACAATTGTTTCCCAATTGTTTTGGAATTGTTGCCACATGACCCTTTGTTTTAGAACCTTGAAGATTTGACCTCTCTAAGGAATTTGATTACACTGCTAGTCCACATCCAAGCATGCCACTTGTGTCACGCTCCTCATTGGTATTTTTGGCCAATCAATTGGTCTTGTTGAATTGAGTGACAAACTAGAAGAAATTGGTAGCAACGAAGATTCTTAAAAAAATGGAAGTAACTTGGAAGAAGAAAAAGAGGAGGAAAAGAAAGAGAGATTGGCTGAGGTAAGAAGTAAAGGGGGCAAACCAAGTCAAAATCATGTTATGAGAAGAAAAAGTAGTGAATTGGGCCAATGTACAAGACTTACATCCATTGTAGAAAAAAGAAAAGCAATCATAAAAGGTTTGAAGTTTTGGTTCGGCCAGAACATAAACTGTATGATAGGAGAGGTTTATTAATTAGAATTAGTAAATCTGGCCCAAGTGCCCAACTTCCCAGAAGTATATCTTCAACCAAAAAGCTAAAACACCCAGAAAGGACCTCCCCCACTCTCAAAAATCTAAAAGAAATTATTTCTCCAATTCCCCTATAAAGATTAGAAAGCACAAGTGGACCAAGGGCTTGTTTTTAACCTCTTGATAAGGTAATGGCGACGTTGACAATATCGTTGCTTACTTGCAGTAACGGAACACAAAAAAGGCACTGATTCAACCAACAAATGAGGAAAGCAATGTGCTCCTGGTCACTTACTTGACCCAAAATCTTCCTAAAAGTATCGATGAAAGGACCATAGGCAACTACCACATTTTTTATTCCAGACTCTTTGAAAAGAAATCAAAATGTTACGTCCTCATTGTCCAACAGAGAATGCACATCTTCTCCATGAGGCTGAAGCCCAATAATGCAAGACACATCTTTGATGATGGGTGAGATCATATAACCCAAGTTTCTTCCATATTGTCCTTTCTCCTTCAAAAGTTGATTAACCCATGATTTTCAGTCTCTCTCGAGGGTAAACCAACACCTAAGATGGAAAGAAAGGGCTTCACCCTTTTGGCCTTTAGCTAGAGACAGATGGGTGAAATTGTTGACATGTAGCAGAGATGATTCAGCCATAGGGTAAATCATACAAAATTTAGAACGAATTTGACTAACAAAAAAGGCCCTAACCTAGTCAAATTGGAATCAAGCTTAATTAAGATACCTTGATGAATCTCAGAAACAGGAAGTTTTGAGAACATTTTTTTTGGTCTGTCCATGTGTTTTCCCTTTTGGAGGAGCCATAAGTGAACTCCTAACTGAAGGAAGAAAATGGGTCTAGGGTTTAAAACAGTACAAGGAAAGCGTTCAAGATGGAGGTAGATGAATTGCTTTGACGAGTTAAATAGATGTCAGCAAAAAATAGTAAACCCCAATTCCAAGATTTTGACACGTGGCAAGCATGGATGTGAACTATAAGGGTAATTAAATACAAACTCCTTAGATTTTGACTAAAGGTCAAATATTCAAAGTTCTAAAACAAAGGGACATGTGGCAACAGTTCCAAAAGAATTAGGAAGCATTTGTAATTACTCTGGAAGACGGAAGGCACTACTGAGAGTTTATAGGGAGTTGTTCAATAACATGTGAGATCATAAAAAAGTTACAAGAAAGTGGAATACATGGAGATACCGTAGTCTTGGAAGAAGATACATACCAAAGATTCTTTGCACATCATCAACAACAACACTTATCTTTTCATTGCACTTGTATTTCATTTACGCAAGTTCCTTTCATAGTTAAACTTTACTGTTAAGTTCCTTCAAATCAATAATTAGTTTAATTAATTCTCCTTCATTCATAGCTTAGTTTATGTTACATCTTGTAATTCGTCTTTCACTAATACACTTTGGTACTTGTTTGTTTATCATTTAAATAATTTCACAATTTTGAAGTCCTTGAAAAATGCAAAAAAGAATACTCAAATGGTGGTCATTCTAGAACCTTTTACAATTGACTGAAAAATTAATCTGCTTAAAACAATATCTGCAATATTGTTTGGTCTCTTCATTAGATTCAGCAAGGTCCAGGCACACCCTCACTAATTCCTGGCCGAAGGAATTCACCAAAATATTTTGTCGCTAAACAACTATAATCCATTTTTCTCAAAAAGAAAACTATTTATATCATCAGATAAAAATTTATACAGAACATAGCCTTTGGCTATAAATAGAATGGGAAAATGAAGCAAAATCAACTATGGAATTTTTATGTAGCTTATGGTTCCAAATTGTTAAATATTTGTTTTAACGAAACGAAAAAATAAAACGGATGAGCCAAATGAGTGTTCCACACTCAGTCAACCATAAATCATCCTTGCTGAATAAATGAAAATTATAAACTCAAGTTCTTTTCTTTTCCTTCACTTTCTCAGCAATCAAACAGCCCCTCTAAACAGAAACAACCGGTGAGCCATGCGTTTAATATATACAAAGTGATCTAAACATCATTCAGCTAACAATAAGACATAAAGAAGCCCAGATACAAAAGAGAATAACAAATGTGTTCAAAGAGATCTACATAAAACCCTTAGTAAAATGATACATGTGTATATACACATACGCAATGCCCAAAGATTCAGTAAGACTCACTGTGCTTTTTACGATCCGAAGTGCAGAGACTAGTCGGCCGATAAGGGAAGGTTTCGCAGCGAAACACTCGCGATATATATATGTGTGCGTACATATATCTAGTAGCCTGATATTAGGGTTTTGTAGGAACTGTTTCAAATTTGTTAAGCCATCCAACGGTTTATAATCTATTACCTGTTTATGGAGAAATATCACCCGTTGATGGATCCGATTTGACCAAATGTCTGATTTACCCTCAGGGTGGAGGCTCCATTTTCTGTATATTGGTATGGATGTAAACGGAGCAGTTCCGGACCGTTACTCTCCCAAAACCGTCCCCCTAAGTGAAATTAATTTCCAACTCGCCCTTATTACCCATTATTTTTAATTTTTTAAGAAAATTTTAAATTAAATATATTTATGATAGAATGAATTTTGGAAAAATCTATTAGAAGATAATTTAGCGATTGGGTTTTCTTAAATTTTAAGTTATCAGTAAAAACAATGAAAAGAAAAAAAAAATTAGTTTCACATATATTATTACTATCAAATGACTTAACTTTTTTTTAGTTAAATTTGTTTACTAACAATATTGCTTAACGTGCTTTATTACTAATTTTATTATATTGTCTATACAGTAATAAACATGTTCTTTAGTTTAAAAGTGCAATTTGGACGGGCCAACTCGATCCCAATCTAATTTTTTATGAGTTTAGACAACTATTTTTAAGTTGAGTTGAAAAATCTCAATCTAAACTTAATTAAGGTTGGACTTAGGTTAATATGCCAATAACTCAAAACTAAATATTGAGTATCCAAAAAAATCGACCAATATATAAAATGTACAATATCTTTACTTCTTATATTTTTAGAACTCTAGAGGCAATAAAGTGAAACAGTTTCGCTCTATTATGTGAACACATTTTATAGTGGAACAATTGATATTGTTTGCAAATAATAAGTAATCAAATAAACACAAAATATAGAAAAAGACAGCTCATTAAAATAATAATATTAGTATTAGTATTATTTATTGTGATTTATATATATATATATATTACATAATCATTATATATTATTTTCCTATGATTAATTTATTGTTGCTCTATGAATGTGACTTCTGTATTTTATTATTTTTTTATCATTATTTAAGGGTTCGTTTGGTAACCGTTTATATTTAGTGTTTATAAAAATAATTTTTTAGGACAAACATGTTTGATCATTTTGTTTTGTTTATAAATTGTCAAAACGATTTTAAACATCACTATGGTTAAGCGTTCAAATCATAAACACCAAAATAATTTTTAGTGTTTATGTTTTTTTTTTTTTAAAAAAATTCATTTTTATCTAAAATGGTGATTATATTGTTTTAATTAAAAATTGAAACTAAAAGTGAGAAAATGAAAAGAAAAAAAATTATAAAAGACTATTGTTTGATACAAAGATAAAAATATTATAATTATCAAGTGAATACAAAATTAAATAGCATCAATTGCCTTGAGAAAATAATATTGGGTACAATATGAATAATTACTAATATACTTGATAATAAGAAATAGTTACTTAGGGGTACCCATGCTAAAAAAAAAACCTTATTTGAGAAAGAAAAATAAAAGAAGTCACAATCATCTCCTTGTCAAATAAACAATAATGGTATTTTGTACTCGTATCACTCATTTTTTAAGTGTTGAAAGGAAAATAGAAATCAAAAAATATAAAAAAGAAAGTAGTAGCATAAAAAGTTCAAGTATACCCTCCAAATCCCTCTTCTCATTTCATAGTTATATATATTTTGTTTTGTTAGTAG
Source organism: Cornus controversa (assembly GCA_026545225.1). Lineage (NCBI taxonomy): Eukaryota > Viridiplantae > Streptophyta > Magnoliopsida > Cornales > Cornaceae > Cornus > Cornus controversa. The sequence goes on along the minus strand of CM048851.1, from coordinate 57,510,117 downwards.
GGATGCACAGATAACCGATGGAACCATAAAGAAACTGTAACTAAACCGAAACGTTTACTACGATTCCTGTTTCAGCTCCAAATTTTAGGAACCATTCACTACGATTCCGGTTCCAAGCCTTGAAACCGGAACCGTTGAATATATATATATATATAACTGTTATAAAATCATTGTAATAATTATAATAACCTTTTTGTTATGTAAAAAATTTTAAATAATGGAGTTATTGTAACTATTATAAGGTTAAATACAACTCCTATAATAACCAAATTGAACCGAACTCATCGATTTCGGTTTCAAAATTAAGGAACTGTTGGGAACGGTTCTGGTTCTTGTTATCCCAATAACTATAATGAATCAAATCGTGTGCACCCCTACTTGGTGGGACCTTCTGGGTTGTGGATTATTCTAGTTTTATAGTATAATTTGTAGTGTGTGGATATATATGTAACCCAATATTATTATTATTTTTTTATGAATATTTCTTGCTCTATTATTGCTGTATAGAAAACAGTTTAATGTTAATAAACATGTTTTTCTGTTTATAATTTTTAAAATAAGCTAAACGTTTTTTCGTTATTTAACAATACTTATGTTTATGGATAAACAAAATCGTAACATAAACACTGTTTATATAAATACTTAGACAATAAACACTAAACATAAACGGTTACCAAACGAGTCCTAGTAAAAACAAGTTGACACAAAGTGATCGTTTGAGATTCCTAAACTCAATAGTTTGTTTAACATTGTATTTATAAAAACCAAACATAGATTATATTGTCAAAAAAAATAAAATAACTTAAAATTTCGTAGATATAGCTTGAACACTCTGATTTTGAGCTTCACCCAAAAACGTATTTTCAATTAAAATTTTACTTCCCAAACACAAGTTTTTTTTCTCACCAAACACTTTTCAATGAAACTTTGTGAATAAAAAAATACGTTTAAGTGGTTGGAAAACAATTACAAATGGGCTCTTAGTACCAAATAGCGTATGGCATTGTTATACTCATAATAAAAAATACTAGCGTATTAATGAATAAATATTTGAAATAGCGAGAAGTTGACTGATTCATTTTTTAATAATATTTGGTTGCTGAAAATATAATTTAGATTTTAGCGAATAAGAAAATCTTATAAGTTTTAATTTTTATCCACACAATATTTAAAGAGAAAATTGAGGTTCTACTTTGCTATTAATGCCCTACAAATGCTTCTCCACACGCACATAATAAAGAATAATTGAGAATATATTTAACCCTAAAATTATTGGAATATATTTTATTAATAAAAGAATGAAAAAGAGGATAAACGATTTTCGTTCCAATTTCACACTATGCATATGTGAGAGCATTTTAATATATGTTATATATATTACACGTATATAAACAAACAAAAATATATGAAGGTCTATGAAAAAAGTATTAAATAAATCAGCAATATCTTATTGTTGTCTAATAACTATATGTATATTTTTTTCAAATCTGCCTAAAACTCTATCCTAATGTAATTTTCTGTATAAATAGTATCGGGTACGGTTTATTTCATACCCGTCCGGTCGGTATTGCGAATGATCGTCCTCTCTTCGGGTTTGGGTTCATATTGCATTCATTGTCATTCCTACCCCTGCAGATTCAAGAACAGCAGTGTTATCCCAAGTAATTTTGAGCAATTATTGGTCTTAACTATTTAACAATCCAACAACATACTGCAAACCCTATCTAAGACCTCCCACCACTATAATTTGTGCAACTCAACAAGTCAAGAACCCCCCAGAGCTGACGCAACTCTCTGTCTATATATACACACTTGAAACAGAAAAAACAGAGAGAACACAAACCCTAATTCACCATTGATAGCATAATAGCATTGAAGCCTCGGCAGGTGATGCTCGCAGAGCAGAACTCGAAGAAGACAATGACGAAGAACGACCACAACAAAACCCAAATCTTAAAACCCAAGCAGAAGGCTCATCTTCTCCACTCCGTCCTTCGGTACCTTGAGCACAATTGCTTCTCCAAATCTCTCAAACGTCTTCTATCCGAAGCTCAAATTGAGGTATCCTCTACATCTCTCTCTCATCTTACGTGTTTCAAGCTTTGTTATTTTCTGATGGGTTTTTGTTGTATGTATATAGCTTTAATTCATAATTTGTACATGTACTTGAAGTAATGAAGCAATTTGATTGCATCTACTTGTCTAGGACCCAACCTACTACAGCATTTTAACATTGTGAAGCGTATTAACTGTTATCTGCTTAAACAGATTGGTGTCTGTATAAGTTTGTATAATGGATATGTCCAACTTATTCATAAAGATTGGTGTAAACTCACTCAGTCAATGAGAAACTAATTATATGAATATGCCTGGATTTTCTTATAATTTCCATATTACTAAATCACTCATTCATTCATATAATTTGCTTGATTTGGTGGCTATGACATTTTGGATTAAGAAAGAACAAAACAAACACTTCCAATTAGCCTAGACTATATGGCTTAGATAAAATGATTTTTTTTTCTTTTTTTCGTGAAGTTTCTTAACTATGAAATGGTGATTTAAGTTGGAGCATAGATGATGTGGTTATATATGGCGTAGAGTTTTTCTTTTTCAACATATTCATTATGATTTATTGTCTAATTATTTTTTATACTTCTTTGTAGTTTTATCTGACGTAGTCATGGAAATAATCTTGATCCCTCTTTTGGTGCAGAATGACAGTTGGAGGATTTGTTCAGCGGATTTGGAAGATATGTACTGCAAGTACTTGGAGACATGGTAGGATTAGGGGTTATTCAGCCTTGTATTTCAATTATTATTAATAGGATCATTTATTAACAGATTCTGTGATTGATGAAGCCTTTCTCTTGTTCGGGGACATGGTAGGATTAGGAGTAATTCATCCTTGTGTGTCAATTATTATTGATAGGTCATTTATTAAGAGATTCATGAAGCCTTCCCTTGGTACATTAAGGGGACTATGGAATCTTAATACAAGAATTAAAGCCCAACTATTTATGATCCATTGGCCTTCAAAATTTATCTTCATATATTTGTTTTCATAAAAAAGAGGAAATGGAAAGATGTCTTGGCTCAACATTCATGTGCTAGGCTCTGTAAACATGATGATCACCTATAAATATGGTGTGCTCACTAATTTAACCCCCCAAATGCCCCCTTCTTAAGGTGTACAATGTAAATGGATATATTACATTTTGAATTGTCTTAGTGAATATTTTGTTTGATTTAATTCATGATCCTAGTTCATGCAATCCTGCCTTTTGGAGTTGACAATATGAATACTTCTTTGCCGTTCACGTCTCTTGTAAGCTGTATCCTTAGTGATTGTTTAACATGGCATGATATGTTAGTTTTGTTACTTTGTATTGCAATTACCTTAAAACCGATTTGTGGGATCCTTGGTTCATTTTCTGCATCTACACTGAAAACAACTTCTTCAGTGCTTTATTTCTTATTGTTTTCCTCAAAAGTCTCTTTTTCGAAAATCTTGAATTACTTTTTCCATTCTCATGCTATTTGTGCTTCTGCCATATGCAGTGGTCATGCAGACATAAATTTCAACACTTGCAAGGAGCAGGGTATGCTATACTAATGGACTTCTCTCTCTCTCTGTGTTGTTTCCCTAGTCTTCTCAAATTTCCAGAATCAAGTGGTATGAAGTTTATTCGATGAATACTCACTGGCTCTGACATAGATCTGTAAATTTGCAGAATTACTGAAGGATGCCATTACCCAGAAAGATGGTGATAATAACTGTGCTGCCTCTGAGAAAATTATTAGTAAGAAGAAGAAAAAGAAAAGTGATGAGAGCGACAGGAATTCTGCAGCTGCCGAAAAAATTAATCAATCTACCAACACGTGTGAGAAGATATCGGCAAATGATTCAAATCTAAAATCGAAAAAGGTTATTGATTCCTTAGCTCAAGCTGAACAATTCAGCTCTGAAGCTTTGAAGAAGCCTGCTGATGATGCAGTTTATGAACTACGGATGGACGAATCCAATGTAAAACATAAGGGCAACAAGAAAAAGAAAAGTACATTAGTTTCTGGATCACTTGATGGTAATATAGAACAAGAAAAATTAGATTCATTGCCAGGGATGATGGATTTAGTATCTTCAAAAGGTGACTGTATAATTGATTCCGAGTCAAAAGTTAAATCTAGAGATAAGAAGAAGAAAAACAAGCTAAATGTTATTTCTCTTGCTGAAAATGTTGAGGAACCTGGCTTGGAGGATAAGCATGGGGCAATGGCAAAGAAGCTTGTTGATGATTCTGCATTGGGGAATATTCCTGACATCCCATTGGAGGGGAAAAAGGTTAAAATTAAAGATAGGAAGAGAACGAAAGATGGTTCAGTCTCTGAAAGGTTACCTCAAGAGGTCGTGGAAGTGGTTGACAAAGAAAATCCAATAATTAATGATTCTACAAAAGAGTGCTTTCAGACATCAGAGGATGCAGCCAGCAAAGGAAAAAAGCGTTCCCAGAAAAGAAAAAGATTAGCTTCTGACGAAAATGAGCATCAGCCTGCTGAGGAAGTAGCAACTGAAGACTCCAAACGCAGAAAAACTAAAGGTTTAGAAGAAACGAAGAGTAATGAGCAAATTACAAAGGTGACTGCAATCCCAGGGGATGATGGACATGCAGGCGAAGAAAGTAAAGGGGAAAATGGACAAGTTGGTCATGATGACTTGAAGAAGGCTTGTACAAAGCAGCTTGATAAGCATGTAAATGGGAAGCTTGAGAAGAATGGGGAAGAGAAATCTGCCTTGCAGAAAACCATGAGGAAAGAACGAAATGGTTCGGATGAGGTAAAAAAGTTGGAAATCTTTTACTTGTTTCTTGATATGCATGAAATTGTCCTTTGCACCTCACTATCATATAGTAAAGAAAGAAATAGAAGTACATGTGAAGTTGTAATTGATAAAGAAAGACATGGAGTCTGAATCTTTTAACACGGGCCCCCATTTTATTGATGAGTGCGTAGAGCAGAAAATTCAAGTGCTAGGCAAGTGTAACTGCGCAAGACATGTGCTTTGTGGACTTATAACCTAGTAGTGCATGAATTAAGCTCCTCGAAGCATTTTCCTTGGACCATGTAGTTATGAAAATAAATAAGATGTATATTTACATCCATAGATAGTGTCATGAATTTATGTGCTCAATCTATCTTGTAATTTACTTGCAACTGATTTGTTTTGGACACTTTTCATTATCTATGATTGGCAGGTTGAACACAAGTGACCCCGATACTTGCATCCATGCATGTCTGGAACCTGTTTTTGGACTTGACAAGTGTTCATCTTTATTTACAAAATTGTGTCGAGGAACAATGATTGATTTTATTTTATTTTGTTTCATAGTGTGTTTAAGTTTTTACCTATAGTCATTTGCGAGTAAGCTTCTTTTCGCTTCATTCTAATTAATTCTTATAGATCATATTTGTGATGAATTAATGGCTGAATTTTAGTTTTGGTGTTCATGGCATAACAAACTAAAAGTAGTGATTCAACTCTTTTATCTTTTTAAATAGTTTCACGAAAGGTCAAACAAGCTTATTGCATCTAGTCATGTTTAATTGGGGCCTTTTACTTTGAACTGTTGTGACATGTAATGTATTTACCTTGTTTGTTAAATATGCCAACAGTTCTATATTTGGTGATTTTAGACCACCATGTATCTCCTCTTTACTGATATTGTTTTTCTTTTTGGTTGTTGCGTGGGGAAGGTTTTGATGACATAGTAGCTGTCTTAAAAGATCCTTTTTTTTTTAAGTGAGCCTTTGATTTCAATGATTTATTATTAGTGGTTCTTTGGTTTTCTTATCTTGCATTTGATTGTTAGTTTTTATCTTTTGTGTGCACATTGTCTTTTTTCCCATTAAGTTATCGTCTTTGCCACTTTTGTTGTTGTTCTTGTGTTTATTTATTTCAATGCGTATGATAGTTTAATTTTTCTTTTTCAAATAATTGATGTTCCATTGTGAAGTTTAATTTGATGGATTCTGATTTTACAGCCAAAGACAGTGAATGCATTTCAAAGAGTGAAAATTGACGAGGTTGAATTTGCTGATGACAGGCTTCAAAATAATTCTTACTGGGCCAAGGTGTGATGATTTTCTTGTTGTTTTTGCTCCATATTATTCTTTTAAACATTTATTTGTTTTTCTATTTGCTTCGTCTTTTTAGTATTTATCCTATATAAATGCTTGGCAGGATGGCGCGGAGGTTGGCTATGGTGCAAAAGCGCAGGAAGTTCTCGGGCAGGTTAGAGGAAGGTATGCTTACTACTATGCTATATGACATAAACTCAACTTGTATGCTTTTATTATGATTTTAACTAGGAAAGACTATTACGAATAGAAGAGGTGCAGGAGGAAGAGAAGTCTCCCAAGGAAAGAAAAATCAATATTGATTGAGTTTATAACCAACACAAAATACCGTCCTAGCCCTAACCTAAAAAGCCGAAAGAGAAGTAAGTGAAAATTATTTCCCATAAGTTCACCCCACAACCTGCACTTGCTGCCAGAATGTATGCCTTTGAAGTAGGCTAAAGACCAACCAAGGGGCTCAACCAAATGTGAGAATAAATAAAGTGCATTGTAAATGTGTCAACATAACTAAGTGGCATTCTAAAGAAGCATGGACATGATATGACACCTAACACGTCAAATTCTAAAAAAGTAGGTCAGGGACATGGCTAATATAAATATAAATTTTCATTTATATATCTATTGAATAAGACAATTATAGAACATTAATTAATTTATAATTTCAATTGAAGCTATTCGAATATAAAATATATATATTTATATATATTATATATGATATTACCATCCTATCTTGTTATTATAGCCATGTTTTTTTTTTCATTACATACTTTCACGTGTTTAACATCAATTTTTTAAGGTAAAGGAGGTTGGACATGTGTGTGTATAATGTTGTTTCTAAGACTGGCATATGTTTGTTTTATAAAGACAAAGTGTGGGATGTGTCGGTCAAATGTCAGGAATGTGTTAACCAAGTGTCCAGAATGTATCGGCCAAATGTCCGAAATGTGTCAGCCAAGTGTTTGAAATAATAATAAATAAATAAAAATCAAATTTTGGACACGGTCATGAAGTGTTGGAGACATGCGAGGAGTGTCTATGAAGTGTCGGTGTCCGACACGATGTCGGATACAGATACGACACTTTTACATGTTGGGTACGGACACAACACTTCATAGAAGTGTGAAGTGTCTGTGCTTCTTAGGTGGCATATCTATGTAATTCATGAGACTACATATTACCACAAGCTATTAGCTAGGGAGGTCTCTCCTGCGACTCCCAGAGAGTGTTGGTTCAAGTCCCTGTGTTCTACACAGATGTGTGGGTTATCAATATATATATGTGCCCGTGTGTGTGTATTCGAGGTTGCTTATTTTCCTCTTAGATTACAATTCAAATTTTATGATCATTGATTATAAAGGATATTACTTGTAGTCCCATGGATTACTGTCCTTTTTTTTATTTTACATATGGCTCCAACTCAGAAGCCTTTGACATACCTCAAGGAAAAGTAGAAAACCTACCTTGATCTTTCCAAGTCCAAGTAAAGGTTCTAAAAAGCAAGATAGTATGTTTAGACATGGTTATGGGAAGAAGCAATTACCGTTGCGATTTTTATGTACTTCACATGACTGAAATGTGGTGCACTTTGTTGAGGAGAGAGATACTTGTAAAGCAGCATAAAAAAGCAAGAGCCGAAGTGCATCAAGAGCCTATGTAAATAGGAATGTCTTGTGCTCTGTCTTTTAACATGGCTGATTTAAATCTTTACAAGTTTGAAATGATAGAACGTACGTGCATTGATGCTCATAAGTTGGTTAAAAAGACCACGGATCTTCTTTTGCTTCACCCTGAAATACTTGTTTCAACTTAACACTCAGAGAGTCTGAGGTAATAAACTTTTTTGAGAATACGAATTTGACGTTTGGACAAACATCTCCACCCATTGCATGCATCAGGATTGCTCATCATGCTCCAACTGAGTGTTCTAAGTAAGCTTATTACTATCCTAACACATTGTTTTTTCTTTGAGTGCCACAGTGATCCAGTCTCAAATTTAATATTGGTTTGTGTACTGCATCCATCATCATCACTTTTGGCTTTGCATTTTAATGGGCGAACTCAACAGCTGTCTTTCTTTCCTTTTCTTTCCAGGGACTTCCGTCATGAAAAGACCAAGAAGAAGCGTGGTAGCTACAGAGGAGGGCTGATTGATCTACAATCCCATTCAGTAAAGTTCAATTATTCTGATGAAGAATGATTGGCAACTAATTTGCCGGTGAAGCATTCTTGCTTTTTTGGTGCTGGTTGATTTTGAACTCATAATGCCTTGCATAATTTTTTGCGTCCGATTAATGTAACAATTCATGCGAGATTCTCCATGACACAAGTTGATTCAAAGAATTATATCAAATTTAATATATTTTTGTCCTTATAAATTTAGAACTTTTTAAATTTTATGGTTTTGCAGTTGCTGTATATCATTTTACTTTTTGCTGTCCTTTTCATTGCACTCGGCAATTAAATTAATGGATCATAAACCTTTTGTGACTAACAATGGTGGTTCTTAGCTGTGCAAGTCGCAGATGGCAATTGTAATTTGCATACTGTGACAGACTTTGTACCCCAATTTAATCATTCATTAAGCGATGATTTCATGGCAGTACTCTGTTTAATTGCTGGGAACTGGGAAGTGGATGAATGGCAAAACAAAATCTAGTTTCGAAATCCCAAGTTTTCTTCCCCTTCATCATCTCATCAGTTATAATAAAGTCCCTGCTTCTCTGCCTTTTTGCTTATGAATGATTAAATGTGGCAATACAAGAAGGCTTCTCTGGAAAGATTTTTGTATGTTTGTGCCTGGCTTTCTTCTCTCTCTCTCATAGAAAATCTGTTTGACATCTTCTAAATCATGTTTGTAGCAGTTACAAGGACCTCCCTCTCTCGTATAGGAAAAAGACAAAGCACAAGACATCCGGAATGTCTTGAAACGATCTATAGATCCATTAGCATTCCTCTTAATCCGAAACACCCACTTATAGCTAACAATATTACAGTCATTCGGAGGTGGTACCAGTTGTCATGTATTGTGACGCATTAACACAGTCAACTAAGAGGACATGGCATCACGCCATCTTGAATCAGTGAGTGCTTCAGTAACACTCGTGGGTTCCAAGGAGGGTGGAAGACTACAAAAGATGTTTTTGCTTATAGATATCATTCATGGAGCGGGTAGTTATTCGGTGAGTGCGCATGGTATTATTCTCAGAGACAATGGGTGCATGCACTTTTAATGGAGAAATTTGGCTTGAAATCAAGGTTGGAGAAGATGGAGTACTTACTTGGAGAGGAGGCCGTTCAGGGGAGGACCCATTCGCAGACGACAACGAGACACTAAATTGTTATGGTTTGGTTTTTGAAAAGGGAAATTCTCTTCGTGAAAGATGACATGCCGAGAGGTAAAAAGCTTTCGGGTATTGGGTTCAAAGCAAAGATACGCGTTTTGGGATAGTGAGTAACCCACGAAGGTGCATTGTTGGGCCTTGAGCTCAAGTTTATGCTTGTTATAGGGCCTAGTTAATGGATAACATAGGTAGCCAAATTACTTGAGCTTGAGGTAATTTGGGATTTGTTTGAACAATTTTTCAAATGGCGATTGATTGTTCAAAGTCGAGGTGGGCATTCTATTTATGAGATAGGAACGGTTTGAAACGCGTATGACCAATATGAGAGAGGAATGTGAGCATCCGTGATTAAGGTGAGACTAGTCTCAATAAGATGGCGATGTCGTCTTTTAGACATACCATTTTGTTGTGGAGTGTAAGGAGCGGTTGTGTAATGACTAATCCCATGAACTGAAAGGTAAGATTTGAGTTCAACATATTCCCCACCATTGCCAGAATAAAGACTTTATTTTGGTATTAAACTTATTTTTCACAAGATTTCGGAATTATGGAAAAATTATTTGAACATTGGATTTATTAGTCATAGTATAGAGCCAAATGTATTTGGTATAATGGTCAACAAAAATAACATAATAGTTTGAGCCATCAATACCAATTTCATGAGATGGACCCCAAACATCTATGTAAATCAATTCCATGGGAGTAGTGCTAGTGAGAACATGAGAATGAAAAGGTTGACGATGAGCTTTATTTTGAGAACATGAAGTACAAAGAGATAGAGGTTCATTCTTATTGGTCGATAAAGAAAAAACATGAATTAAATAATGGACCATTTTTTACGATGGATGACCAAGCCTTTTGTGCCATCCATCGACGGTAGTACGTTCATGAACATAGGCAACGACATGTTTGCAGGTTGGTGGTAGATACTCCGGAAATGGGTTCATGTCATCTTCACAGTCGCCTTTGAGTAGTGTCACCCCCGTGATTCGATCCTTCACCAAAAAATAAGTAGGGTGAAATTCAAGGTAAACATTGTTATGCTTGGTAAAATGGTGAACGGAAATGAGATTTTTTTTAATTGTGGGAACACAAAGGGTATCACGTAAATGAAAGACACGATTAGACGATGCAAGAGATAATGAACCAATATGAGATACAGGCAAACCTGATCCATCACCAATTACCACCTCATCAGTACCATCATATTCAGAATTAATTGACAAATTAGAGAGATCAGTGATCATATTGTGAGACGCCGCCGAGTCAACTAGCTACTTTTGATTTTTTCCTTGGAAGGATGCTGCACAGTTTGCACTGAATTCAACTGAAGGTATTTTTGGGCAAGTTTTGGCCGTGTGGCCCACTTGATCACACCATTGACACTTAGACTTATATTTCTTGTAGCCCGAATTGGAGGGCCCGTTCTTATGGTGCTCGTTGTTACTGCAAGGCTTGTTCGAGAAAGACTTAGGGCTCGGTTTATGCTGTCCAGTAGCACTGCCTTGACGGTGAGAGTAATTTGTAGTGGGAACAAATTATTACATTCTACCTCTCACTTGTCTTGAGGTGATTCTTTTGTGAGTATTGCACTTTGTTCCCTTTTATTTTTTATTTTTACCTTAAATCAAATTTACAGTAAAAAAAGGAAAGAGTGAAGTTGTCCCACTTCAACTAAATTTAGAAGGCTGTACACAATTTTCTCCTCTTTATCCTTTTGGTCGAAATGGAATAATGGAGTACACAACAAGGGACAACGCCTCTTCCTTCCCCTCTCCCAAAACCAATGGAAGCCAAGATTAGATCACATATCTTTGATAGAAGGACTAGAATTCAGTGCACATTTCAGAATTTGGAGAGTGTTAGATTTATACCGGCTTACTTCTATATGCAAAGACACTATTTCTTACAAGTTACAAGTAAAAGTAGAGCAACCTTATTGTTGCGTCAAAGTCTGTCTCATACAAAAACTTAAACAACTAAACTAATTGTCACCTCAGTGCATTTCTTAGGTAGCATAAAAAACCATGAGAATTATTAGGATTCTTATAATGGTTATATTAGGAGTTCAAATCATTTTTTTTTTTGTCAATTCAAATGAGCATCACCTACCGCCTATGAAACATGAATATGGATACTAGACATGAATACGACACAATACAGATTTGGCGATACTACAAATTTCAAAAAACATAATATGGGTATGACAAATACGGCAATATATAAATAATAAATTATGAGATTATATATACAAAAAAAAATTGATTTTATATTATATATTTTGTTATTAACATTTCTTTTTTATAAAATATCATATTTAATGAACAAAAGAAGAGTTGAAAGTTATATTTCATAATTTGCATGGATAAATTTTGAATTAAATCATGATATATTTCAATACTTCTCAAAATAAATTTTAAACTTTTTTCAACAATTATACTTTGATACTATTGTTAAAAAAACTATATTTTAATATTCAAAACTTGTTAAAAATGTATTGTGAAGTATCTAAGAAATATCAAATTATGTGGTTGAAATATTTAAAAAGTGTCGGACACATATTAAAAATAATAAAAAAATATTTTTAAAATTATAAATATGTTTAAAAAGTATCGGACTTGCAACCGAGAATATTGATATTCGATGCGAATAGGTTGTTACCCGGTTGTTACTCATATTGAAGTGTCGGTGCTTCTAGAAGGGATCTTAAAATTATATTCCCAATTCAGTAACCATTCTTGAAAGGTGGTAAAGGAAAATGTGAAAAAAAGGTAAAGGAAGAGATCACTTGAAAATATTCTATACATGGCAAGATAGTCAATTTCTCAGGGACAAGGCAATAACTAGGCAGCGACTCATTGACTTAAATGTATTAAAATAAAATAGTTATACAGAGGAAATCGGGGAGAAAAACAAAAATTATGGTTCCCCAACTGAAATTTATCATTAATAATTGAAAAGTGCAAGTCAATTTCTAAGAGTTTCATAGAGCAGACAATGGAAGTGGTGCATGGCCTTCTCAATGTTTGGGGCGTATCTGCCACTACAGTATGCCGGTGATTCAAGGCCCCTCTGAACAGCTTCACACAAAATGATATCTTCCATCTATACATTCTCAACCATATAATATAAGAATTAGGTAAAAAAATATTAAGACAATTCAAATAGATTGTCAAGGTTGTACCTGCACACTTTCGCTATCTTCTAGACTTCGCTCTATGAAAGCTTTGTCATCCTGCCACCATAACAACAGAATAGTAATTACATTTTGTTGCAATTGTTCTCATACACATTCCACATACGCTCACATAATTTCATGAAAAGCCCACTTCTAACTCCAAACTTATGACATAAGCATGTAACAATTTGCTCTGAGAACATAAAATCTGGTTTTACTTCCTTCTTTTTTTCCCAAGGGCGAGGGAAGATTGGAATGGGAGGAAGCCATAAATTCTGGCTATAGTGTAACTTATAAATGGAAATAATATATATATATATATATACACACACCTTAAGAGAAGCGTCAAGAAAGTAGTCAAATATCACTTGGCACTTCCTAGGTCCCAGTGGGAGTACTAGATTGGTGTCCATCCAAGGTCCATACCTGCAAGTCCAAGGAACAAGCTGAAGATATCAGAAATTGATATAATATCAGATTTAGTCAACTCACAAATTGATCATTGACACATCTGATGGCCAAGCACTCACCTGTTAATCATGAAGTTCGGATAAATGAAAGCATATAGAGCTTTTGATCCGACTCGACCAAAATCATCTTCACTTTCGGCCGAACCACCATCACATCTTTGGACGCTAACCTTCTCAAAAATCTACTTTATTGAAGAAAATGAGTCAGACATTACAAATACGGCTTTCAGACAATATGTGGAAGTCAGAAATTAACATTGCTAAATCCACAAAGATGAACCAAGTAGTGAGCATACTGTGGTGGAATAGGACTCGAGCTTAAGGCCAGATGCAAGACCTTTATGTGCGTATGGTACATGATAGCCACCATCTAAGTAGTTATCACAGAATACCTACAAGAAATAAGTTCATAAAAACTATTGTCATCCATCAAAACGTAGATCATACTAAATAGAAAGAAAAAAAAAATGATTTGTTGGCAGCTTATATTGATATAGGAGACACCAACTCTAAGTAAATGGAGAGGGGGAGACAATATTAGCTTCTATATCATACAGAAGAAAGGCAGAGACAATAACGTATTGGCAACATGAGAGGTCTCCTTCAACAACACTAGGGCCACCAATAAAAGACCAAATGTCAAAAGGTACTATAGTACATTGGACAGGAATCTGAAGTAAAACAAGAAGTGGAACGAACCTTCCAGTTACATTCAATAGTATATTCACGTCTGCAAACATAACTAAGTGAAGAATCAACTCCATTGGTACTCAACATCTCTGATGAGCTACCAAGCCATTCATTGCTGACAATGTTGCTAACAGCTTCTTGTTGAGGAGAAATCTCATCTTCCAAATTGAGAAGAACAAATGGCCCCCAAATGGCTACTTTCAGCGGTATAAGTCCAAATTCCTACCCTCCATAACCATATTAAAGCACCCAAATTATCCCTCCATCGGAAAATGTGGAACAAAACAGGAATGAGATTGCTACCATAACATTTACTGCATACATTTACATTGAAGTTCTTGATTCCTGTTATTCTAGTTGCTTTGAGAAGTGCTCCATCCAATCCATATGTCCATCCCTACAGAATAGATCAGAAGAAGTTGAACAACATGATATTTGTTAAACTAAATTGACGGACAAATGATAAATTACATGTCCATCCAATCCGTATGTCCATCCCTACTAAATTGATGGACAACATCATACAATCAATTAAAACACATTGATGCATATTATAAGACTTCAAAACATAAAGTTTACACAATGGAAAATATATAAGATTATGAATGTAAGTAAGATTTTTAAGCTACTCTATCTTAAGCTATACATGAACTCACATGATAAGGGCATTCAAAGCAAGATTTTTGTCCACTTCCAAATGCAAGAAGAGAGGCATGATGACGACACACATTGTGAAAAGCACGTACAGTCCCCCTATCATCCTGACATACCACATATTCTACATTTCCCAACCTGCCACAATATACTAATTACTCACCTTAAATACCAACAAAATTACATACATACACATTAGAAAGGTTGTTACAGATTTATGGAATAAATAGAGAATTATGGCATAGACAATCAACAATCACAAACAATACCTCCCAGTGAAAAATTCACGAGGATCTTTAATTTGCTCCGTATATCCTAACAATAAAGATCAAAAGCAACAAATGAGTCAAAGCATCTATTTATGTCAATCAAAACGAGAACAATCTCTAATAAACTAATCAGAAATCTGATGCAATTCACATTTTATCCTACAAAGTACGATCTAGTATTAAGTATTGTTGCGAAAATTTTCAATGCCTCTCTTTGATTGCTGAGAAAACAGAGAAAATACAAGTGTGTGTGTGTGTGTGTGTATATAAATCGAATCATATAGCATGAATTGTTTCCCAGTTGAGTGAAAGAGTTTCTAGATTTGTTGGGTTTTAATATTCAAAAAATATTAAATGAGAGAGAGAATTATATCTATACCAACGGCCTGCCAACCACGGAAGAAGACGCGATCGAATTCCAGAGAGAGAAAAGCAGGGTGAGTGTACCAGGAACTGGGTGGGGTTAGGGCTTCCTGTATCGGAATATTGGGGTTGAATTCATCGACCAGTCTTCGAGCTTCGTCCGAAGTCTTGAATGATGAACAATAATAGTTGGGTTTGCAGGAATTGAAGATTCGATTGAGAGATGGACGTTGGTTAGTACGCGAATTAGGGTTTATATTTCTGGGTTTGCTGTTGAAATCTAGGGTTTCGAAGATGTGAGGAGAGACAGGTTTCAGCGTCATCGCCATTGCGGGTATTACTATGCGCTCTCTCTACGACTCTACCTGAACCTGAGGAGTGAGACTAAGTTTGACTTGTTCTGCTGCAGCCGGTAGTATATTATGCGAGGGAGGGAGTTTTTTTAAATAAAAATTTGATTTTTTTCTTGTTATGGAGCCAATACTACAAATACGTCAAATTTCAAAAATTATTTCAACATTTGTTAAATTAAAAAAAAGTAATTACAAATACATCAATATATACTATTTTGGTCCAAAATGCCCCTAACACCTTTTTATGAGATTATACAAATACCTAATTGCCTTCTTCTCTCTCTAAACAACACCATCATACCCCACCCCAACAACCACCACCACTACCACAATGCCTACCCCTACAACCACCACCACAGTCCCCACCCCCTCAATTGCCACCACCATCTCACCAACCGTTCTTATATATATATATATATACACACACACACACACATATATATTCTGGCCACCATCATAGGAATTCATACGAACAGACCCAACCACACCCATACCCTATTGTCGCCATCTGCTGGGAAAACACGTACACCTTCGGTGAATGATATAGCGGCGGCGCCACCTGCTGGGTGGCGCACAACCCATGCCATGCGCGTGAAATTTCTTCGGCAGCGATTGATTTGAAACTTTAACAATTGTTGCGGTCAAAGTTCTTGGATTCTTGTTTGTGATAGGCCAATTGAATCGACCGAAGAAGATCTGGCTGTCGGAGCCCAATTCGAGAGGCTCGACTCTTTCACCATAGATACGGCCTTTGAAGCTTCAATACTTGGCCTGAATCGCGCCGGCGCGTGGTGTATCCTCGCCGTGGACACAGATTATTTGCGGCGAATCCAAATCGATTATCTCATCACTATTGTCACAACACCACTCTTCTCCGTCATTGACGACGGCTCTTCGGGAAGCCACCATATCCAGGAAGCACCATCTCGTGCGTTTGATTTTCATTTGTGGGTTGGGGATGGTGGTGGCGGTGGCGATGGAGGCGGCACCATTGGTTTGGTTGTTAAAAGGGTGGGGACTGTGGCAACGGCGACTCCACTATTGAGTTAGGTCTTTGTTCCATTTGATTTGGTTGTAGGCCTCGATTTTCGGCCGTTGTGGTTGAATGAATTCCAGATGAGGGTTTTGTGGGTGAGGTCAAAAATGAGGAAATTACAGGGGATGGGGGCACTGGCGGAGGATGATGGCGACATAGTGGAGCTCGGCAGCTGACATTTTGGAGGTGGTGGAGGAATTGGGTTTGGGGCATAGTGGAGGAGGGTGTCGAAGACTGGTTTGGGTAATGAGGAGGTGGCGGCGGAAGAGATGGTGACGACGATGGTGGGAATAATGAGAGGAGGATGGCTAATGAGGGGTAGTTTGGACAATCTGTATAGATGAACAGTGAAAGTTGACATATTTGTAATTAATTTTTGTTAAGTTGAAAAATATTGCAATAGTTTTTGGTATTTGTAGTATTGGCTCCATAACTAGACAAAAATCAAATTATCCCTTTTTTTTATTGGTTAAGTGAGGAGTGAGTTTTTGTGTGCAAGACACTACAGATTATTAACCATGAGACCTAATAGATTTCTTGGTATTCTCTTGACCATTAATTAACTCTTATTTCGTTGACAACCCTTCATACTGTATGTGCATTTATTTATAAGAGTAATGTGTTGTTTCATAATTTAATTTACTTAATTCTAAATATATTAAATTTTTTTTAATTAAGTGCATTTTAAATACCATTTAAAATTTTAGATGAAAAACAGTTTTATTAGCTCAATCTCAATCTAAAACTTATCAAACTCATTCAAAAGACAGAATTAGACTCGACTTGGGTTCGAGTTGGTCTACTAAATTGCACTCTTAGTTCTTAATTTATAAGTTGGGTAAATATCACTGACACCATCTAAGGTTTGATGTATTGTCACGCGATTATAACTTCATGATTTTTTGTCACCAACACCCCCTGTCATAATTTTTAATTTTTTAATAAGTGAAATGTCTTATTTGCCCTTGATTATTTAAATGAATTTTAATATAAAAATATTATAATTGGACAATGACAAAACTAACCTCATGATTATATGTCCACCATTTTTCTCTCTACCTTTTTCAACCACATTCAGAAACCCTAACCAAAACATCAACCACCACTGCTTTTTTCTCTCTCATCTCCTTCTCTAACCACCACCGCCACCAACCACAACCAACTTTTAACCACAGCCACCACCCCTGGAAATATTTTCTTGTGTTAGATTAAGAGCAATTGAAGATTTGAATGTGAATTTTCTCTCTCTAGAAAGTTTAGATCGAACATAAATCAGAAGCAAATGGAGAAAAATGAAGCCAGCATCCACTGTCCATAGTTAGCCAAACCCTTGTACTAGCCACATGCAACCAACCCTGTCTCTCCAAAACAAACCCAAATCAATCAAAACCCCTAATCCATTCACCATCCAAACAATCAAACAAAACCCAAATCCACCACCCAAACAACTAGTCAAAACCTAAACCCATCACTGCAAAACCCATCTGCCTTGAATCGTCAACAGTCCAAAACTGAAGCCAACAACTCCATCGTGTCACCACCAGAAATTCCCCATCTCATTACGTTGTATACACATCCACTAAACAGCACATAATCGAAGATTATGTCTTCGTCACTACCTCATCATTTCGCATCATCGAAAAACCATCACAGATCCTCTCATCGTCATTGCCGAAGTTTTCTCTTACCGTCGCAAGGAGATTTTTCAATCCCGATTTGTTGTCTCTATTGTTTTGTCCGGCAGCTTGAGGCTCTAATTATTCGGCATGTGCTTTTTTGGTGGGTGGTGGTGGCAGCGTTTGGTGAAACAAGTGGTGGTATGGGGTAGGACGTGGATGATGGTGGCTGGTGGTAAAGGCGTTTGGTGATAATCCTATGATAGAGCTTTAGAGAGAGAAATAGAGCTTGACAGAGGGAGCTTAGGCAGTGACTGATTATGAGATTTAGAGAGAGAAACCACAGAGAAATCGAAGTCAATTGGAGAAGAGAGATGGCAACTGGTGGTCGCCGAAAAGGTAAAACCACTGCAAGAGCCGCCAGAGTAGAGTCTTGGTTTGAAGAACTTGGCCTTCTGAGTCTATAACTATTCAAATGTTTGATTTTCGCAATGAAAACTCGAGATCTGAGAACATATTGAATACTTTAGAGGCTTGTAGAGCTGCTCTAGAGAGGAAGATCGGATCCACGATAAAATATATTTATCATATATATATGTGTGTGTGTATACATAATATTTTGAGTTTGATTTTTCTTTTCTTTTTTCTTCTTAGTCTTTTGTGTTGAGAGGGCATTTTGGTCCATTAAATATGGTTAAATGGATAATTTTAGTATTTAAAAAGATTAGGTAAGAAATCAAAGGCCAATAAAATTATTTCACCGTGAAAAAGTACTTTAATACGGTGTACTTTTGACAGAAGGTTGTGTATGTGATATACAGCACAAATCATAAAGAGTGTTAATGATAAAAAATCGCATAGTTGTAACCGTCTAACAAGGGTGTCAATGATATTTAACCTTGTAAGTTTAAGTCTCTGAGATTAAATTCATTTATTTTCCATAACGTCACTGCATAAAATGGAAAGATATATCCTGTATGGTCATTCACCAAACCATCATCGTACGACTTCATTTCAATCTCAGACCCACAAGAATAGTAATTTGTGTTCACAATCATATCATCAATTCCTTTATCTATATGTTCTGTGAAACCCAGTAGACTGATTCAATTTCCGTAGGAAGTCCAAGCATTCCATGAAATTTGACCCCATCCAGAAGTCAATGATTTTGAAACCAACAGTCCTGATGCAACGAGATCCCACACTTGGCTTTCTCTTCCAACAAATCAACGGCTATTATGATTTTCCCACCGATGACCAGAGTGGGTCTCCTGCTCATACACAGTATTTGGTGTATTTATCTTCTGAAACGTAATACTCATGTGCACCAATCAATAATAAAAAATGATACTTATCTTTCGTAACAAAAATCTTTCTTGACTATTGAAGTTAGATCAGAGGTTTATGAAAAACAGATTACTAACGATATTAAAAGTCCAATATAAAAAGATGTATTTTGATAAATTTTTCTTCATAAAATATTAAAATTCCTTTTTCTTGTTGTGCATAATATATATTATGAAGCCTTTTTCAAATATAAATTATTTAAAAATGAATATAAACAATGGGGGTATGAAGAGGATTAATCAAACACAAATTCTTTTATTTTTCTAATATGTGAAATCATAAGGATAAGTTTAACAAGTAGAAATTTTTCTTTTTACTTTTCTGCTATCCAAACTAACAAAATAAGACTTTTTAACAACTCTTGCGAAAAAATTGATGTTAACCAAATCATGAAGGAAACTAAATTCTTCTTTCCTTCACTTCACTTTTCTGTCGCTTTCACTTTCTACCATAATTCTGTCTAACCAAACAAACCGTTAGGAAAAGATATGAATGAATTTTTGAACATAGAATGCATGTGATGGACGCCACCACATAAGTTTTTGGCTAATTATTCTGCCAGCCCATTCGGCCTGAGTAAAAGAACATAAATTCCATATCCATTATGGCCATTACAAGGTAAATGCATAAAAGAAAAGAAAAGAAGCAAGGAAAAATGGAGACACAGCATCTATAATCAACTGCCGCTATACAAAAGTACTGATGCATTACAATGAACATATGCTGGGGAGATCTATAGAACTGGAATAATTTACAGTTACTGTACAGAATAAGAGACAAACATTTGTGGTATCTTATATTAAGTCCTGGTGTTGAGACCATAAAAAGCTGGAACTTGAAGCGAAATAACGAGGCAAGTACCTGTTTTCAGGAGCCTTAAATGGATTTTTCCACATGGTATGTCAGCAAAAGCAGGAATAAGCGAAATGGCTCTTGTTAGATATATAGTGGGAAATGTAATCAGTGGCAGAAGTCGAAGTTATTTGGGCAGGAACTAGAATCTGGCTCTTGCCATAAGCAATTCTCTTCCCAGCAACATTAGCATAGAACAGGCCAGACAAGGTAGGTATAAAAACATCACTCTGAGAACATATATGGAAGTCGATCACCTTTTCAAATTCAGAACCTTCTGCATTGAGGAACTTTGCCTTTTTATCTGCTGGCATGATACCTTGCTGTTGCAGTTTCAGAAATGCATACAGGAATTCAAATCAAGTACAACATTAATCGGCATCCATTTGAAAGTATTACCAACAAATGAATTCACACTGTTTCATGTAAAGAATAATGGTGGAGTTCATTTTAAGTATCAAATCTAAGAAATATCCTATTTTGATTTGAAGAAAAGTTTAACACAGGTAACTTTCATAATTTTAAGTTCAATGACGGCCTTTATTGCTTATGGAAGTGCCATATGCTTTTGGGAGATTAAAAAGGAAGAGACTTTACATCAAAGTTTCATGCCAAGTATTGTATTTTCAACATCTTCTATTCCTCTGTTACCACAAATATCTTTTAAAAAAATTTACATGTCTACAGCCTTTACATTATACTGTGATGTAAATGGTTCAAATTGGTTTGATCTTTCCCAATCATCCTGGCCGGAACTTGTATGCAGCACTCGTACAGAGGTGCATGCATAAAGGTTCCGAACTCTTTCTTATCTGAATCTTAAGGACAGGGACCCTACCCTATTCTCAACCCCCTCGACCGAGCTTCAACCCTTACTTTCTGGATAATGAGAAATGCAAGGGAACCACTTCGATAAAAAAATTACTTTATGGAGGGGAAGCATTTCATCTTGATAAACTTTATTCAAGGAAAATTCACTATTTCAGATTGGTTGAAAAATGCAAACCACTGTCAGGATAGCATTCAAAAGAGAGACAAAAGTCTTGCCTTTCTCTTTGATTCTGAACTACTTTGAAACTTATTCAAGATTAACCTCTTCCTATAGGAAAACATTTCAAGAATTTCCAGTTTTTGAGAATCTGTTTTATTTTTAAGACCATATTTGCTGTCAAAATTGGAACTTAAACTCTTGCCTTCAGCTGTTAATGCAGTAACTTTGTGCCTATCCATGGACTCTGGAACTTGTGTAGAGGCAATTAAGAGAGGAGATATATCCCTTCCCTTCAGCCTTCCTCGTTCTGAGGCTAGGGTGTGGCCGTGTGGGTATCTATCCAAGCGTTGGATGTGTCAAATCCCCCAATAGAAGGACAAAGAGACGCTCCAAAATTTATATTATTTAATATTCTGCTATTTTATTTTCTAGTGTTAAATAATGTGTTTATGTAACATCGTAGTATTACATTTCACTCATTTTGAATCAATAATATAATAAAACTGGATTATTGTGTATGTTTGTCGGGTGAATGTGCAACAAAAATGGTCAGACACATTAATACCCAACCGAGTATTGTGTGTCCAACGTTGTTTGAATTCCTTCAGACATGGTACCAAACCAGAAAGGCACACTCAGCCATCTGATGCAGTACGAGGCGATCATAATAGAAAATCCTCCGGGGTACTAGAAGGACTAGAATAGGCAATAAATTACAAAAAAATTAATGGCCTTTACCTTTGTATATGTGCTCGGGTAGATATTTCTCAAAGCATCAAGACTACTATGCCACCCAGATTGCGTCAAGTAAATTGTGGTGTCTCTATGAAAACCAATCCTCTTCAAGAACTCACCAATCTCCCAAGCATTGTAACAATTTCTTCTTCCAGTAACTCCACTTTCCCAGCACTCCTTTCCCAACAACTCAACCCTCAAGTCCACTGCAATGAACCAACCTTTAGGTTTCTGGCTTAAGGTTCTGAGCCTCCCAACCATTGAGTCAACCAATTCCAGCACTTCTGATTGCAACTGGAGAATCCCAAACATTCCCAAGCATGAATATGAATCCAAGTACCCAGTCTTTTCTCTCATTGTCATGGTTAAGGAAGGGAAGTATGTTTCAAGCTTTAAGCTTCCCTTCCTTCTGAATAATGGCTCAACGTTTGCAGCAATATAGTCTTCAGAAACCCCATTAGGAACCCTCACAATGGTGCTTGATACTTTCGTAGGCTGACCCTTTGTTACTGTGATCACACCATCCAGACTTCTAATAAATCTCTTGATATCATAAATTTCTCCAAAGTTCCTGAAAGGTTTCAGGTAAGTTAGAGTGTTTGTTGCATTTTTCAAGGCTAACAAACCAGTTCTGCCTGTATTTATCAAGTAATATAACATGTTATGTAGTCGCCAAAATTTTGAAGTTAATGTAGATTACCCATCAGAAATAGATTTCTTTTTTTCCGGAATGTAGATTACTCATCAGAAATAGATTTCAAACAACATTGAGAGTATATTTTGGAACCAAGGTCAAGGAAAAATGGTTTTGTATTCTGGCTTGACAAGTTTTTGCTTATAATGAGATCTAATGATATAAAATTGTTTTGGCATCACGGCTGAAATGACTGCTTAAAAAACACAGCACCAGCATCTTTGGGGGAAGTTCATTAGATATTTGGAAGTCACAAAGTAAGGTGGGATGCAGTGATTGATAAATGCAAGAATTGCAAAAGGAAGACATCAAATCCCAATGCACAAATTGGGCATTACGAAGTCATAGTGGCCCTTATCGATCATCTTCCCTGAGAGTCGCTTCCAGTGCACTTTGTCCACTTATGCTTGTTATCTTCCAAGCAGCAAGGAATCAATGAGCCAACACTTTTTCTTCTTCCTTGTAATTTCTTAGTACAAAGGGTCTAGTAGGGCAACAGAAAAAGGTTGTTCCATTCCAACCTTTCCCTCTTCCTCAATCAGGTTGAAAAAATTGTAATAGCCTAGATATTTTTCCAAGACAACGAAACCAGATTGATCATGGCAATCATTAGTCTACAGAGCAAGTGCAGAGTGAGTGTTGATCATTTCAGGAGCTGGTAAAATTTTCAGATAGAACCTTTATAATCTCCCTATAGATAAATCTTCAACAAAAATGTCTGCACTACAGCCTCTCACTCAATTTACATCAGTTGAAGCAACTGAGATAGAGTTTACTGATTGTGTGTATACAAAGTCAACAAACACAAACTCGCTGAGACATATAAAACGTATAAAGAACGCAGGAAGAATATTACAGGCTACATTGAGCACTAACCTCTTCTCAGCAGGTTTGCTTCCCCTGATGTCAGGCAGTACAATTTTTGCTCCAAGATATCTAGCAACTACCACTGCATTAGCAATCTGAGAAACCGACCAGAGAGAAATTACATAAGATCAATAGAAGCATAAAAGATTTTGATATGTAGGGAAACAAAGACACAAAGAATGCTGAAATATTGTATGAACCGGAATTTAACAAACCACCGAAATAGACCACTAGAAAATGACAACATTGAAGTTCATCAAGGCATCCATTTGACATTTCACAGTCTACTATATGCCAAACACAAGAAAACAGACATGAAAAAGTCTATTGAATGAATAATCATAGTTAAAAAATTCAGAAATTCCAACTATAAACAGTTGGATAAATTACTTGGTCGCGATATGGCAGTCATATTGACAACCCACTTTTATTTGCATGCAGTCGCAGTATCAATGCCCTACAATAATCTACTTACTTGGGCATTGAGACTACAGATGCCAAGAAGGAATATTAATAGTGTTCTCACATCCTTGTTTGAGTCGCATATGCAATAATTGCCATGTTATACTTCCTAATTAATACCTTAGGGCTTAGGTACAAAACCCACATATAGTTTGTATGTATTTGTGTCTTTGTGTATCTGAGTGGGCACTATTACATGTATATCTTACAAATAAAACACTGAGAGAGAATAAAAGAAAGAAAAGGTGACACAGAATACCTGAGAGACATGATATTCAGGGCCATGAGTCAATGAGAATATTATAAAACCTTTTGACTGCTCCTTGTCTTCTATGAGTGAAACATGAAAATATAGGTTGAAGAAGAAGGAATAAGAAAAGAAGTACTCCAATAAAAAACACTTCACCAAATAACTGATACATCGATCACCATCCAAAAAAGAACTTACTTAGTGTAGGCTTGTTCCAGCAAGGTCTTGGCACTTTGCCATTTTCCTCCCAAGGCTCTTTACTCACACTAGAAAGTTTGACAATCCTTTGTTTTGTAAGCTCAGTGGCATCATACTGACCAATTAATGTTGTTGGACTCTTCATCTGCAAAGCAAAATGAGAAACCATATTGGTTAATCTCTCATTAAAGACTAAATTCATTCACATTAATCAAAAATAAAAACATACATCCAAATGGAAGACTTGCGAATTATTAAATGAAATTATAAAAAAAAAACAATAAATCATAGTTCTGCAGAAATTAAGTATGAAATCATGTAAAATAAACATATTTTACATAGCAATTAATAATAAAACAAAAGCAAAATTGGGATTAACCAAGTTAATATATGTAATACTCAACAAATAAACATGAAATTAAGCTCGTAGAGATAAAAAAATCAACAGAGTAGTTACTTCAAGTGAATCGAAATGGTCTCTTTTGATCATGTTTCCCAGCATTGCGAACATAGAAAGTGTGAGAAAAGCTGCAATCACCTGCCTCAAGTCCATTACAACGCTCCTGTTCCTCTCTCTTTCTCTATATATATATATCTATCTTATACTGCTATAGCATGGAAGAACAGTGGAATGCGGATTGAAGAAGATAATAAAATTAGAAGAGAGAGACATAAAATGATTCAGATCCGGACAACGAAGACAGCAGCTGATCGCACGTTGAACAGACAAACTTTCTCGAGAAAATCCATGAACTTTCCCGAGAATATCCCGTTCGCATTCATATCTTCAGTAACGGTGAATGGACGGCTGTTTTTGTGCTTATTCAAAGATTTGTGACGACAGATTCAGTTTCAGACAGATCCCTACAGCTATGTCGACGCCTTTAGCCTGTTCGTCGTTTTCTTTGATAGATATGGATTCCGTTTAACGTTACTTGTAAAAAATTTAGGGCCCAGGAAGCATGCATGCCTACGCGGGTACGAATGCGGATGCGACAATACATAATTAAAATAAATAAATAAATAATAATAATAATAATAATAATATAAGCGTTTTCAACGTAATAACGTTTTGATGTCACAATTCACCTGTGTAAACTTATTGGATACCAACATGAAAGAAGTATGATTTTGCTTTTTATTAAAAGTAATATAAAAATAATAAATTATATTTCTATATATACAAAAATTAGAGTTATGAACATTTTTTTATAAAATATTATGATTAACAAACAAAATAAGAGTTAAGAATTATATTGCATAATTTGAATAGATAAATTTTGTACTAAATTATAATATATATCTCACATTTTTTTTAAAAGAAAATTTTTTAACTTTTCTTATCAATTATACATGTTATTGTTGGAAAAGTTAAATTTAATGTTTAACTATTAATATAAATGTGTTCTGAAATATCTGACAAGTATCGAATACGTGGTCGAAATATCTATGAAGTATCAGATTTTATGTTAAAAATAAAAAATATATTTTAAAATTATGGATACATTTATAAAATATATGACACATATTCGTGAGTATCCAAGATGTATTGGTATCTAATACGGGTACATGACTCTTATAGAAGTATTTGTGTTTCCTAGTTTAGAGTAAATTAAACTCATCTCTCTTGAGTTTTGGACAAATTGGTAAATTATACACGGATTGACCATGTAAGGTTTATTATTTTCATCTCTCTTGAGGTTTGACACTCCTGACGTCTTTTTTCCGTTAAGATCATTGACCAAATTTTTAAAAACAATCATTTTGCTCTTTCCGTCAATTATAGTTTATATTAAATTATATTAAAATATTGAGGATAAAAATATTTTACATTATAACTTAATGCGGGTTTGAAGTTTAATGTCCACATGAGAGGTCAAAGTAATAACAACCAAATACTCCACCTTTGTATAATTGTCCAAACATCAGGAGGGTGTAATTTACCCTAAAATTTAAATTTGGTAAAGTGAAAAAAAAATTTCCCGAGCTATTGCCTTTTCACAAATAACTCTTTAACTACAAATTGTCCCTTAAACTAATAATTTGTTAATATTAAGAAAGTATTCATCACCTCAATTTTATCCATTCTTATTAAATGTGTCATTTCTTATTAAATTATCTTTATTATCTTTTTTCTTATTTAAATATTAATTATACAATGCACCTCAATTTTATTATTGGTATCAATTTATCATAACATTGGAACAACGGTTCAGAGTTGTAACTACTACCAAATTTAGCCATTTTTTAAAATGATTAACTTATTATTAAAACTTTACTATTTATAATCAAACTTATTATACCTTGTTTGAATTTTTTTTGTAAAAAAAATACATTTTTCATACAATATATTCATGAAAATTTAATAAATTATTTTAAATTTTAACACTTAAAGATTTTTATTAAAACAATTAATTTCCAGAATTAAAGGTAAATTTACTTATCAAAGGGTTTGTAGTCTAATGGTATTACCTCCTCATCTTTAAAGAGGAGAGGGGGGATTCAAGTTCCAGTGTGGGCAAAAAAAGTGTGTGGTAAGTCTCACCCCAACTAAGAAAAAATAAATTTATGCAAATTTGATGAAAAATATGTAATCAAAATAGTATGAATTTTTTTCATAATTTATTTTAATAAGAAAAATAAGTTAAGTGTAATTCTACAAGAAATGGCATTATGGTCATTTAATGAAAAATAGCTCATCAAATGACAACCTATGATAGTTCAGGAATATTATGTACAAAATATAATTCAGGAGGTTTATATGCAAATTTGGACACAGATATGGGGGAATTTTGTAACAAATGTGATAGTTCAGGAGTATTGTGTACAAAATAGAGTTCAGGAGATTTATTTGTAAATTTGGACATAGCTCAAAAAAATTCTTTTTACACTTTACCCATTTAAATATTATAAAATCACTTATTCATGTATGATTCGTATATATTCAAGTCTGACAAAAAAAACAATTGTATATATTCAAACTTAGGTGTATCATGTATATAAACTTAAAGACGATTTAGTAACTAATATTTTTATTAAATATTAGTTACTCAAAAGCTCAATCCGAGCATAAGCTGTAAATTTTAGTTACACTAATAAGTAGCTGTTTAAAAATTAAATTAAGTATAGAAAGAATTTTAATTTTTGAAGTTTTAAATGATAAATTTTAAATATTCTCTTTTGAATTTTAAGTGTTCATTCAATGATTAGTGATGTCAGAGTCACTTAAATATTTTGTCCATTTTTTGAAGTGTCAGTTATTTTTCTAAGTAATATTCACGATACATTATCAAAGTCACTGAATTAAATAAGCACTTAATATGTTTAAAAGTAAGTGCAAACACACTTAATTTGAAATTTTGAACTTAACACAAACTCTAATTTAGGTGTTAGTTGGGACTTGTAAATTTTTTTAGTCAATGACAAGATATCAAGCCTCTTAGAGCATTTCATAATTTACTTTTGGACACATAGAGTCTTTTGTCTCACATTAGTCACGTGTGCTACACAATTATTGAAAAAACCCTCAAAAAATGACCCCGAATATATTCGAACACTGAAACTCCAATATGTTTTTACCATTTTTAATTGCATTATATTATTCAGCAAAGCGCTCAGTCTTTCTTAATTTTCACATTGGGTTGAAGATTCAAACATCACACTTTTCATTGTGTGATTATTTGAAATAAAATAAAATAATAATAATAATAATAATAAAAGATTTATTTCTTTCAAAAATCAAGCCAAACCCACACGGAAAGGATGAGGGGAATCTTTTACGGGCCTAACTAGTCAAAACCCAATGGGTTCAGTCCTGGGCCCGAGTTTGGAATGGCCAAAGGCCCAAAGGTCTGCTCGAATGACTTTCTAGCTAGCAGTCGCTGGACCTATGCAGAAGAGGTTGACATTAGCTGTGAATATCTTTCTGTTATGGTCGGCTGCGTTAAAACCAGGTCTAATGTGATATATGTACAACTGTATGATTGATATAAATATTATTTGACGCGTTATTAGTCATGCAATGCCACGTCACACACACACATATATAGATATATATATGCGTGTATGTATGTGGTGTAAATGTCCAGGTAATCAAAGAATATCCAGGTCATACAAACATATATTATTACTATAACATTTAATTTCTCACAAAGGTATATTTATTGACTTCGAAAGAGTACATTTTCAAGTAAAGGGTGGTCTCACTTCTCAACCCTTGTCTTTGAAAAATTGATAAATCTCTCTCTCTCTCTCTCTCTCTCTCTCTCTCTCTCTATATATATATATATATATATATGTTTATCAAAGGTAAGAAATTAAGGATAGAGTGCTTAATCTCATCCTTATCCTCCTCTTAAGGCCATAATTGGTTGAAAGAAATAAAAGGACAACGGTGCCCTTCTATGGTTTTGTAGAGAGAGTAGAGTGAAGAGGGATGAAATAAGTTGAGGGGTATAATAGTAAATCAATATTTAAAACCTCACAGCCTGAATATTTCAATCAAAATTTATGTGAATTATTAGTATTTTTTAATTAGGGGTGGTCAATTCATTACAAACTTGATTGTCAGAATTTCCGTACAACTTCATCTCAAATTTGGTTGGATAACTACTTAATTAGTAACTGAGTACAATGCCATCATCACCAATCTCTCCCCCCTCTCTTTCTCTCTCTGTTATACAGTAATTGGTGACCAAGGACAAACTGAACATGTGTGTAACAACTGTGTATAAATCATGCTGCCTTGACAAAACTTATATATATATATATATATATATATATATATATATATATATTAATTTGCTATGCACGTACTATTGGGTTTATAAATTGAAGAAAGATGGAGTAATTGAGAGTATTTGTAAGTACAGATAAAACCATACGGAACAACTACCAACTGACGCAAATTTTGTCGTGATTCGGAAAGGAGTGGCTTTGACTTCGTATGATGGTTTCCATGCCTGTATGTCTGTATGTCCTATCTATTTGTTTTTCTTTTTTATTACGTAACAGTTTTCACAAGTGGAGATTTCTTTCTAACAATATTCCGAAACTTCGTGGAAATACACCCCTAACTTATCTGGTACTCACCAAAACAATTCTAAAATATATATTGCTAATCAATTTTGTTACTAAAACAAGCTGCAAATATACAATTGAAATATATACATAATATAATCTATAAATTATGGATATTTTACTGAAGGTGTCGTATCTGTGTCGGATATTTAGTTATTCTTCAAACAAGTGTCAGATACTTTGCAAAATTTTTTTTTAGAATACTCATTGGATACTTCTCGAACACATGTCATACACTTCGTATCAGTAATGTATATTCAACTATTTCGAAAAAAAATTATATACGACTAAGTTATGATTAAAAATATAAGTTAAATATACATAGAGGACTAAATAAGTCTGATTCTTTAATCTGTTTGTCTGTTTTTATTTATAAGTTTGTTTGGTTCTTAAATGTTTGAGAAAAAGAGAGGAGTCTCCAATGGGGTTGACTATTCTCCCATCTAAGGGTGAGGCGGTTTGATAAAATGGATATATTAACCTAATATAATAGCATTATATTTCTAAAATTCATCCAATTTTTTTTCAAAGAGGTGGACTTGAATCAGACAACTATATTTGAGTTAAAAATTAAAATAAAAAATAATATGAATTGGATGAAATGTTCGGTGAAATTCAAAAAAAATAATAATTTTGAATTCTACTATTAAAATAAGCGGCTGATATTGGAACTCTAACAATGTATCCACCCTCTTTTTTTTTAAAATAAAATTACAAAAAAACAATTCCTAAACAAAATGCTTGATTTTTTGCATTTTTTAAATGTCATCATTATTCTTCATCTCCTATGTCTCACATTCTCATATATGACATCTGGTAACAACTTTTTAGATCTCTTTCTACAACAAATTTTCTCTCTCTAAAAAATTTTTACCTTCGAAAAGCATCTCCTTTAACAAGCATGAATCAGTTTTTGATAGCACCACCTCAAAACTCTTCAGCGAGAAATTTTCTCTCTCTAAAAAGTTTTTACCACCGAGAAGCATCTCCTTTAACAAGCATGAATCAGTTTTCGATAGCTCCACCACAAAACTCTCGAGCGAGATAGATATGACACAGTGGATGCATTTTCTTCACGCACATACTAAACTACAAATTCAAATTTAAATTATCACATAGAACACACAAAATATATAAATAAATATATGTGTGCGTGTGAAATATGATGTGACTTTTAAGCTTTAGAAGGTTTACTTTCTAGGGAGAGAGCCATGGAAGTTTCAAAAGATTGAGAGATTCAGCAAAGGATTACTAAACTTAGAGGTCAAGTTTAGTTTTGATTAATTATAACCCATGGAAGAATTGTAATTAATCACTCCATTGAAACAAAGTTTGATTTAGAAAAAACTCTATTTTCTCTCACTAGCATCCTGCATCCACACATTCACATTGTAGAGAGATAGTCCGAGAGAACATTGTTGGAAGGCAAATATTAATTGCCTTAAAATAAATAGATATTTAATGATTTATAAGGAAATTCAGGTTAATAATTTGAAAAATTGCAAGAACATACTTGAAAATATTTAAAATTTTAAATTTTCTAAATTTAGTTGAAGAGAAAAAATTGTATAAAAGGAATAATTCGGATGGTTTTATTATTATTTTTATTTTTTTAATAGAATTCTCCATTCAAATCCTTGAATATGGTAGAGGAAGAAACATCGAGAACTTGCAGGCCAGTGCAAAAGTCACAATTAACCCTCATCAAGGTGTTAATATTTAGTTAATTAAAAGAAAATTCAATAAACCATAAGCTATGAATAATAAATTAAATTATACTCCGTATATTGCAGCGCAAGCGTAACATTAACATCCAAAAAGTGTGGTAGAAGGTCAAATCTCGAGAGTTTTATTGTTATCCCACTAAACAATTATCATAATAAATAAATAAACTAGTGGCTGAAACCAATGGGCCATAGAGCCGATGTACATGAGAATCTATGTGCTGTTAGATCACACCAAAGTTATATTTACATATATATATATACACACACACACACACATAGTCACATACACATATTTTAGGATAAATTGCAAATTCACTAGCTTATATTTATGATAATTGGAGAACTAATCTTGATGTTTCTCAAACTGCATTTTCCCCTTTGAATGACAAAATTACTTGCAAACTCACCCAAAACATGATGGAAAAAAGCAAATTTTCTATTTTATGGTAGAAGGTGATTATTGTTCAAGTCAAAAACAAATGAGAGTGTGACTGTCCTTTCAAATAAATAAATTATTTCACACATATAAATTTTACCAAAAAGCAAATTTTCTTTTATAAAATAACTGTTTTACCACTCATTATGTTTAGCACCAAAGTAGTATTTTTGAAAAGGGAATAAAGTATCTTTAAAAAATATTCTCTCTCATTCCAATTCATTCTGATTGTCAATTCCTTTCATTGCCCTCCATTATCTCTATCTATATCATCTTTATCTCTCAAGGTGGTGGAAGCATATACTCTCCAAACACCCATGATTTTCATGATGGGTGACAACATACTTGCTCCAACTATATATATATATATATATAGCATTGAGAATCTACCCCTCCACCACTAAATCTTAAAGTAAGAAAGAAATAGGCTCAAGAGACTTTAAGAGGTTGAAAATTTGTTGATTTTTTTATTCTCACACATTGAAACTCTTACCATCCAAACATGATCAACAATAGAACATCAAATAAGTGGCAGTCTCCCTTCTAGTTTATATTGCAAATTAAATGAAAGGTTTAACTCACCATAGTGACCTACCATCCAAAATATGAACAATAGAACATCATTTGATTCATGTCCATACTTATACGATATATATGAACAATAGTACATCATTTGATTCATATCCATACTTATACGAAAAAAGTATTGAATATTCGAGAGTACCATGCTCTAACCAATAAAAACTCCAATTTTTTTAATAATTATTGGATATTTCGAGGATACCGTATATATAGGAACATACCTCACCGGTACCAATTCAGTATTTTTTATTATTTCTTATTATCATGAGAAATACAAGGGTTACTATTCAGTGTGTTGCAAAAATTATAAGAAAAGAAGATCAAACACGCAAGTTTAGACATACATATTTATAAGATTCACCCAAAATTTAGTATTACGTCTTTGGTGTTTCAGGATTTTCACTATAATGATAAATTGACATACAAATACAGAAAGTCACCTCCTAACTAGGGCTACATAAAAAAAAGTGTGAAACTTTCAAAAAATTTGGGATCCGCAAAGTTGGGTCAATGTGTACATTATAATTAGACTCCACACTTTCTATCATAGTGAAATTTCAACATGACAGATAACTCCGTACTAATTAATAATTTTTTTTACATTTTTTTTATGATAAAAGATAACAATTCACTGTTGGTCAGTGTCCGGTATAACCAATACTTACTCTAGGATTAATTTACACAAATCTTGGGCGGAGAGTTTGCTAATCATAAAAGAAATTGGGGTGCATTTGTAAGTATAATTATATAAGTGATATAGCTTATATTGTCCCTCAGATAATAAAACAAACAACAGTAGCATTGCAAGTGGGATTTAGTCAAGGGACAAAATAATAGCAAAGACGAGTGATTCGCGGGCTGCCTTGGCTGCAACCTAAAACAAAGGGTTGACTTTTTTTTTATGAGTGGTTAACGTGGATACGCAACCTCCCTATACGGGCTTGTACTTTCCCACTACGTCATGCTTACCTGTATTGTACCTCATGCTCATCCGTACGTCCTTCCTTACCATATATAATATATATATATATTAAATTTGCCGCAACAAATTAGCATATATACAACACACAGAGGTGGTCAGATAGCAACCTCCTCTTCCCCTTCTCTCTATCTACCTAGTTTCTCTCCCCACTTTCTCTCTCTATATATACACACATATATAGATACATCAATTGATATTTGTCTTATATAATTCTTCTCTCTTTCTGTGTGTTAGTGTATACATATACATATACATATATATCTTTTTCTGTGTGTAAAGATGATGTATGAACAGCAACAAATGAGGATGGATGGGAGGAGGAAGACAGAGAGGAGAAGAGCACCTACACAAGAGGAAAGGCTTGATATTGTGGATTTGAGTGGGATGTCTTTGGAATCTCTCCCAAACCCTTCTCTCAATTTAGGGACCATCTGCAAATTAGACCTCTCCAATAACAATCTACAGGTATTTTAATTTCAACCCAAGTACTAACAGTTTTTTTTATATATATATTATATATATAGGTTATATACTGTGAAGTCAATGAGTGACATGATTGTTGTTTGGTTCATGCATTGAGTTGTGGAGAATATGATGACACATGAGAAACTAATAAGCATTTTCTCAGGTGAAAATTCCAGAAGGGGATATATATTTTATGTCTTTATATTTCCTTTTTCTTGATTTATTTATTTATTATTACTTTTTCTTTTGTGTGTGTGTTTATGTTTTTTTTGAGTAGGAAGAGATGATAAATTGATGGGAGTTCAATATATTTTTAATTTTCACTTTCAAATTTTTTCTCTATCTGGCGAAGAAATAGGGAAGTTTCTCTCTCCAAGAACTTAATGCACCAGATATATATCCTTATATAGACTTTGTCAGAATATATATATGTGTATATATATATATATATAGACACAAACATATATCATGTATGATTGTTATAATATTTCTTGTTTGGACAGGAATAATTAAGATGTGCGGCCCATTTTCATGTATCAAATCTATCTTAGCCTTTCACATAAAAATCTAATAAAATATTAGAAAGAAATTTAAACATGAATTTTGATTAGAGGACCATTAAGTGACTTTAATGGTCCAACACCTGTCTAATAATTTATCTTATTTGTCATAAAAGAAAAAAAAAAGACAGTTAAAATATCAAGAGAGTCGTACTTCACTACTCATATCTTATATGACAATGGATCCAGTTATGAAAAGTGTGATGGCACCACTTATATTTGGTTAGAAAAGCTCTCACATCTCAAGTTTGAATTTCTAATTTTCTATAATCTACAATAATATATATAATTATATATAACATCAAATCTTCCTGCACCTCTCCAAAGGAAAGGTTGGGGTTTTCAAGACCCACTACAAGCATGTGTACGTGTATGTGAGTAAATTTATTTATGAAAAATATTATGTGTATATATACACACACACATACATGTACCAACTACATATAAATACACACTATACTCCTATGTATATAAGTTTTGTTTATTGTTTGTTTGACAGGGCATACCAGAGTCTCTAATAGCAAGATTGCTAAATGTGGTGGTGTTGGACGTGCACTCAAATCAGCTTAAGTCCCTCCCAAACTCAATTGGGTGTCTGTCAAGGCTCAGGGTTTTAAATGTTTCCGGCAATCTTCTTGAATCACTCCCCAAGACTATTGAAAATTGCAGGTATATATATATATATATATATATATAGAAAATGCATTTCTTGTAGGTAACTTAAATTCTAGAGTTGCATATACATGCACCATATTCATAGAAATTAAATTATTTATTTTTCCTTGTTTAAAAAACTTGTATATATTACCCCTCAAATAGTTTCCAA
Source organism: Cornus controversa (assembly GCA_026545225.1). Lineage (NCBI taxonomy): Eukaryota > Viridiplantae > Streptophyta > Magnoliopsida > Cornales > Cornaceae > Cornus > Cornus controversa. The sequence continues at coordinate 57,474,959 of CM048851.1, read as the reverse complement.
CTCTTTTAATTTCATGGTCTGTGCGCATGCAAAGGAAGAATTTTATTTAAAGTTAGATGCTATATATAAAGGAGATTAATTGTATGCAACAATATATTAGTAGTTGTTATTAATTTGTTAATTCAATACCCACAGAGTGGATATTATTTATTACCATAAATTTATCTAACAACTTAATTTTTATTTACTTTATTTTGGGAAATTGGGTACACGTGGGAGACATGCATAGCAGAAGAAATGTAACTGAGGAGCAACCCAAGGTTCATTTAATTGTAGAAGCTAGTTTACAAAATAACATTAAATTCGGTCAAACTTTGCATGAGCTTCAACACAAAATCTGGACTCTCAATATAGCTCACGGGTTTACCTCCTCTAACTAAAGTGCCAATACGACTCCGTGACTAGTTGAATCTTATCATCAAAAGATAGTTGCCTTGCTATATACATTCATTTTTATTATATAGATGTTATATTATAATCTCGCATAAATATATGATTTTCTTTTGGTGTTAGTTATTCAGCTTATATATATATATATATATATATATATATAGATAGAGAGAGAGAGAGAGAAGTTTACATATGTGGGTGGCTCATGGATGCATTTAATTGACAGGTCACTGGAAGAGCTGAATGCTAACTTCAACAAGTTAACCAAACTTCCAGACACCATAGGGTTTGAGCTGCTGAACCTGAAGAAGCTATCAGTGAACTCCAACAAGCTCATCTTCCTCCCTCACTCCACCTCCCACCTCACCACCCTCCGTGTCCTCGATGCCCGCCTCAACTGCCTCCGTTCCCTCCCTGAAGACCTGGAAAGCCTGATCAACCTCGAAGTCCTCAATGTCAGCCAGAACTTCCAGTACCTCGCCATCCTACCATACTCCATAGGCCTCCTCATCTCCCTCGTCGAATTGGACGTCAGCTACAACAAGATCACCTCCTTGCCGGACTCTATTGGCTGCCTCAAGAAGCTCCAGAAGCTTAGTGTTGAAGGGAACCCCATGGTGTCGCCGCCACCGGAGGTGGTGGAGAGGGGAGTGTATGCGGTGAAGGAGTACCTGAGCCAGATGATGATTGGGGCATACAAGGACTCACCCAAGAAGAAGACTTGGATTGGGAAGCTCAAGAAATATGGCACCTTCAATGGTGCAATGTCCAATAATATGGCACGTACTAGTGAGGAGAGAGAAGGGTTTATAATGCCGAATTATAGGAGCATTGATGGGATGGCTTCGCCAAGGTACATGGGGATGTTTTCACCAAAACGTTTGTTCTCACCCAAGACTTACTTTACAAGATGAGCATGCATGAAATCAGCTTAATAAATCCTTCTCTGGATTATATATACATATATATATATTGTGTGTGTGTGTGTTTATGTTTCTGCATTTATGTTTGTATATAGATGGATAACTTCATACGTTGAGGTTTGAAGTGGGTTTTTTTGGGTTTTGAGATGCAAGTGGTATAAGGTTTTTGTAGGTATATGGGTGTTTTAGTATGCATTTACATTGAGATATCAAGTAGTGGGCCTAGTGGCTTTGTGATGTAAATGGATTTTATCACCCGTGTTTGAAAAACCAATTAGTGTAAGTTTCAGACTGTTCAACCTTTTTTTTCCAGCTGGATCTTTATGTTCGTGAATATGTATGTATATTCTGATTATAATATATCTATGGTCATTGTGTTAGATGAATGCTTTGTTTGATGCCAAGGTAGAAGGAAATGAACAAGTATTCTTAGAAAAAGGAATAGATTTTATTTTTCCCTTATTATCATTTTATTTTCTTCTTATTATTTGATTAACTAGGAAGGAAATGACGTAGAAAAAAAGAAAAAAAAGGAAACTCTGGCATAGTAAAATATGCTCCTTCAAAACAGTGATTAATTGCTATATTAAAAAAATGCAAGTTCTCTCTTTGAAATAAAATTTACTCCCTGAAGAGTGAAAAGAGAAAACATCAGGGAATCTGAAATTTACCCACAAAAAAAAAAAAAAAAAATTCAATTTGATGAATATATTACCAGAGTCAAACTGAGCATTATTTAAATAAATAAAAAAAACTTTCAGAGTTTTGGTTCAATCAAAATGGCCAAAAAATTGTAACCTCATATATCTATCATCCAATCTTTAAAAATAAAAATTAGAATCAGCAATCACTTGAAAGCAGAAATTCGGCCTGCTTGTCACTGAGCCGCTTAAAATGATCAATAATTGCATCAAAGCAGATCACTAAGGTAAAGTCACAATTGTTACACCATTAACCTAACTACAAGTGTGGCAAAACGCGGATTTTATTGCAATTCGCAAATCACTCAAAATTCTGGGCTCAAAGATCCTCCTTTGCAGTGACCCCCAGAAGGTCAGCCAATTTTCCACTTTCATAGGCTTCAGCAGTATCTGTAATCATTTAAGAATCATTCAGGTATGTTTCCAGTAAAAAGAAGATTCGATGAAGGTAGGGAGAAACGAAATCAAGAATATCAAGCACAAGGATGAGTGACTTACCATCTGAACCTCCAATGTGCTTTCCATTGATGAACACCTGCGGTACAGTCCGCCTGCCAACAATCTCACTCAGGGCATCCTGAATGTCCCAGCCATCATCTGTAAAACAGAGAGCAAATCTTTCTCAAAAACATCCTCGTGAGTGACATGGGCACCTCAAGTATGATGATGAAACTTAGAACTTCAAAGAAACAACATAGCCACATTGGTCTTTCGTCTGTTTATCATAAAATGTCAATAGATCGAGCCATTAAAGGTGGAAAAGGCCATCATCATCATCATCCTTTCCTCTATCCCGTACTTGCGGGATCGGCCATATGAATTCTCTTTTTTCAATCTTTACTATCATAAGTCATTTTTCTTACTAGATTTAATTTTTTTAAATCATTTCTTATCACTTCATTCTATTTTAGTTTTGGTCAACCTCTTTGTGTTTTTCCTTCAATACAAATCAATATTTCTTTCCTAATTGGTACATCTATAGGTCGGCGTTGAATATATCCATACCACCTAAGTCTACTCTCTCTTATTTTCTCATTAATAGGCGTTGCACCTAATATCTCCATAATCCTTCGAGTATTAATCTTATTTTTCCTAGTTACTCCTAACATCCATCTGAACATTCGTTTGGTCACTTCATGAATACGTTGTTCGTGTTTCTTTTCTAACGCCCAACATTCCGCTCCATATAAAATAGTAGGTCTAATGATTGTTTATATACTTTTCCTTTTAACTTAACTGGTATTCGTTTATAGCAGAAAACTCCACTAACATTACTCCTCTTTGTCCAACCTATTCTAATTCTACTACTTATATCATCATCAAGCTTTCCATATTTTTGTATAACTGACCCTAAGTATCGAAAAAAATTACTTTGAGCGATGCTTTGGTCTTGAATTTTCATTACTATAATATCATTCTATCTGACACTACTAAATTTACATTCCATGTATTTCGTTTTAGTTCTACTAATTTTTAAGACTTTTACCTCTAACGCATTTCTCCGAGCTTCTAATAACCTGTTAATGCATTTTTAAGCCATTTGCCTCACATAACCTGTCAAATATGCCGAGTTGCTGACAAGCACACTTCTAAGCACTAAAAAGATAATTAACATTGAATTGAACTATGACCATTGTGGAACTCAACAGAAAAATTACAAGTCTATTAAAATGCCAAATTTCTCGTTTTCTTTGTTTCAATTTTTCTTCATCACCTTTGCACCTCACTATTTTACATTACAAATTATTCATCAACAAATACGAAAGTTCCTTGTCATATGTTTCCAGATCACTCTACGCAGATGTAAATTAGTTAGTTGTGTAGACAAACCTCTCTCATCAAGCTCAACAACATGTGGTATTTGGTTCAACTTTTTAAAAACAGCTTTTGCCTTTCTACAATATCTGCAAATCACAAAATACAGAGAAGAGTGAACAGCCAGTGATTTATACTAGCCCAATTTTGCATACAAACAAATAACATTGACGGCAACCAAGAAAAAGTTAGTGAGTACTTCTCAAAAGACAATATAAACTGCCTTTAGAGCATGTGACCTCCCCTAGACATTGATTTTGTCAAGTGCTTTTAGGTATTATTTTTAAAAGTAATGCTCTACAAACCAAAAATTTAGGCCAACTAAACAATGCAGCTAGTAGATGACTAAAAGGTATCTTCCTGTTAGATTCACATGATATCACCTCTTCAACACTCGGTGGTTTCCTTCCATTAGCATCGCTTAGTCAGTAAAGTTTTTCACTTTGAATAGAATTTTTCTATTTTTAAACCCATGTAAATAGAGTAACATTAAGATATCTTTCTTATCAGGAACGAAAGAAAGAGATTAGGTCATCATTAATATACAAAATATCCCTTTTCTTCCTCGAGGTTTGAAAAAATAAAACTAAATAAAAGAAGTCTCACTCTATATCATATGTGAACTTCAATGGACACATTCCTAGTAAAAAATCTCAATTTATTAGGTTTTTTCGCATTACCTATAAATTTCATTTCCATATAATACTGAATCCACTACATTCAAAGAAACTTTAGTTTATTGCAGCAGTGATAGGTTGAATTTTTCACTCCTAATTAAATGAGACGCTGATTGTAACTCAGGAACCACTGGAAAGATGCAATTCAATTTCGACATTTCACAGGAATGGGACAAAAGTGTTCGACATCACTCAATAATCAAAAAATGGTACTTAATGTGTTGAATGGAGCAGAATGAATATTAGCATCACATCAAATAAATTGAAGAGTGTTTAAGATGCCTATGGAAATTGATACGGTTAATTGTTTCACCAAGCAATTCAAATGAATCAATTATCTTCCCGATAGGGTAGGTTTTCACTCAAAGACATTCATTCTAATCAATCAATCAATTCATTGTAAATTGTTGTGAAATTTTCATTTGGGTAACAAGAATGGACCAATTTAATTCTCGTGCAAAATCGAACATGCCTTTAGTAATGCAAATTGCTTTAATTAAAATAAACAATCCAGTTAACACATACAAATATATATATATATACAAAATCAATTTGGGGAAATTCAACCACTCTCATTTCAATTACTGATTTGAATGCCCAGAAAAAAGAAGGAATGCAAAGAAATCGCTAAAACTTAACAGAGATCTTCAGATCAGAAGTAGTAATATGAGGATAGAGAGAGAGAGTAGTCATACGGGCAGTAAGATTTGGAGAAGATGACGATGGAGTGAGAAGAGATGGTTTTCTTGGCGAAGTCGGCAGAGGTTGATGATGATGTTGCGCAGATAGAGGATGTGAATATCATCAGCAACAAGGCTAAGATGAACGATGCTGAAAGGCTCATCCCACACTTGGCCATTTACTTCAATATCAGATCTCTCACTCACCCTCTCTCTCTCTCTCTCTCTCTAACACACGCCGACGATGTTTTGTGAGGACGAGAAAGGGAAGGGAAGGGAGTTTTGATTGTTTGGAAAGATGGATTACAAATGGAATATTGGAATTTAATTTACAATATTACCTTCTTTTTCCTTTTTTCCTTTTTCTTTTTTTCTTATTTACAATTTTACAACACTATTTTTACTTTAGAAATTTCCTTTCAACTTTTTATAACTTTTAAAATAAAAGCTATTAATACACAATTTCCCTTTTATAAACCGTATCCCATGCCAAACAAGAGGGAGATAAAATGATTTTAAAATATAGCAGAAATATTTTAAAATATATTTCGAAATATTTAAAATAAATATATAAATATATTTTAAAATATTTCTTGAAAAGATACAAATTGAAATTGAAATCATCTCCTGAATGAAAACGTATGAAATATTTGAAATCATCTTGTGAATGAAAAAGTATATGGTACTTAGGTATCATATCCCCTGTCACTTCTTGCCAAAAGTGAATTATTTTTTTTATTATAAAAAAAAATTATTATTTTTTAGAATAAATTATTTTGACTTAAAGTTTTATCTATTTCTCTCCATAAAAGTTTTTAAAATATGATCAAGTTTGGTTGACTTTACTCTATCTTGATTAGATATCTATTAGATAATCTGAAATTAGATACTTTAGCTTAACAACGAGTGACTTATATGTCAGTCCTTACCTTCCTTTTAATCACACAAGACTCCCTTTTAACTCTAGTATGCGAAAGTATAAACATGTCTTTGTTAATTGAGAACTCTTTTAAAGTCAATTAACATAAAAAGAAAAAAATCCAAATGTCAAAACTATCTTTGGTGGCTGTAGTGCTAGTGTGACATTGATAAACAAATATATATATATATATATATATAACATTTTAATCTCTCTCAATAGATTAGAAATTGAGATTATTTTTGTACAAAAATATTATAATTTGAGGGTACTTTTGTAATTATAAATTAGATGTGATTTTGTTTAACAAATTGTTAATCTAACAAGAATGTCAGAGTAATTTTACAAAAAAATTAATTTAAAAATAATGAAACCAAATCTCAAGATAAGTCGGAGTTATTTATCATATTTAAGTTTTTATTAATCAAGTTATAGTGTTATACACGAGTTCAGCTCGTAAGTAACTAACACAACACAGTTTGAAGTTTGAACATTTTTTCCTTTTTCTCTCTTGTTTGATATGTGTCGTTCATTTACATCTATAATATGTTTTATTTCAATTCTCTCTTATTCTTGAATAAGAAAAAATATCAATATTTAATTGCTATGGCCAAAATATCCTCTTCTTTTTTAAAATTAGCACCATCGAGGAAAGTTTATGGAACAGCTAAATTTGCTTGGACTTGATCTATTTTTGGTGAAGTTTAATAAGAGGTTTTTTTTTTTTTTTTTTTTAACTGAGATAAGTAATAATTTTCGACAGCATATGTCATTTACAAGGTTGTGTCGTCCAAACTCACACAATTCAAAAAGAGGATAATGTTTTGTGCTTCACTTGCTCTTCACTTAATTGTTTTAAAAAAATATAAAACATTATCGCCATTCAAAAACACATTTACCTTCACAATTATTATTACAAAAAAGTACAATTACATTTCTTTAGAGTAATTTTATCATTTCAGTTATTAAAAAGATTTCAAGGAGTGCATGTTGTGAAAAATAAAATGTAAATATCATCTCTCTTAAAATAATAATTCTCTTTTTTTTTTGTAATTCCCTTTTAAATAGATAGTTGGAATATTAAAAAAAAATACTCCCTCCGTCCCATAATTTTAGTCCACTATTTCTTTTTGGGATGTCCCAAAATACATGTCCATTTCCTAAAATGGATTATATGATTCCTAAACTACCCTTTCCAAACTCTACTATCCTAAAAGTGGGACCCACCATATAATAATAATACTACCTTTCAAACAGGAACTAATATATAAATTCATGCATTATTACACTAAAAGGTGGGTTCCACCATAAAAAATTGAAATCCCTAAACATGCCAAGAATTATGAGACGGAGGTAGTAGATAGTTGGAATATCTGAGAGTCACATTGAATTGAATTGATAATTTATGGTTCAACAAGATATTGAAACATCTCAACTAGCTTTGAATTGATAATTTATGATTCAACAAGATAATGAAACATCTTAACTAGCTTCACTCAAAGCTCTATAATTTCAATCATTCAAATTCACATCTATTCCATATATAGGAATCGTTTGATTATGGTTTTGTTTGACATACGTTTTTACTTTTACTTTTAAAAACAGAACAATTGTTTTTGTTACAAGCATTTTAAATAGTAATTGAAAACACGATTTATAACAAAAATGTGTTTTAAGTTTTTTTTGGTTTTTTAATTTTATTTTTCCCGCTAAAGTAGTCGAAATACAATAAAACACCAAATAGCATTTTCAATTTTGGCTCAAAATTTTGAAACGTTTTGACACTATTCAAAACACAACGACGAATACTAAACATGTTTTATTTCAGTTTTTTACTAAACAAAACACAAAAAACAAAATGCATGCCAAATAGCCCTATGTAGTAATGAAAGACGAACAGTACACAATAGAAGATTGACATACAGATTAAAATAACTCGAACACTATCACCTCGTGAGAGAATTTTCTGATATTTGCCTGCTGCATGTAGAATAGTACACAATAGAAGATTGACATACAGATTAAAAGAACTCAAACACTATCGCCTCGTGAGAGAATTTTCTGATATTTGCCTGGTGCATGTAGAAGAACCGCATGTGTCAGGTAGTGAAGTATGAAATGCTCCAAAAGACCTAACACCACCATTCCATCGTCATCAACCCAAGATAACAAAACCCATGCATGAACCAAATGGCGAGTTCTTCCACAGCGTTTATCATATTCTGATGGTGGTCAATTTGGGCTAAATACACACCAAAAGATTGCTAAATTCAGCTTAAAGTAGCTTTACTGGAAAATATTTTATCCCATCTGAAATCTACTTGAACTTCATCCATAATTCCCAAGCAAGAATCATTTATGATCTTTTTTTCCGAATGTTTCAAGTACAAATAAAGACTACAATACTCGTTTAGTGGTAGGATGACAATTGCTGAATAAAGCAAAACCTGAACCTCTGAAAATTATAACTTCCAGCCTAAAGAACCTTGGTAGTAATCAACAGTAAAATTCTCTCTTCTTTCATACTGACTGAGGTCTATATCCAACATCAATTGGTAGTACAAGAACATAACACAGATCTAAAGCCCAATCTAATGTGTCCAACATCAACTTTGTGCCCCATGCATGATAATTTTAACATGACCACCAAATTGGTTCCACATTTGCCATCGACATAATCAGAAACTTGAAAAAGTTTGTAAAAGAGAGATTGTAGTACAAGAACATAGCACATATCTCGAAAGACAGTGGATGAGTTGGACGGGGCATAAACTTCAAATGAGATCAGAGCTATAGCAATTAGAAACAACAATCTATGAACAGTTAACAATCCTTCAGCAGTTCAGCATAGTTATAGACCTCATTATGATCAATAACAAATGACTGTGTGATCCCTAAAAACTGTTAAAATGCTTTTGAAACTAATTCAGTTAAATGAGATAGAAAAAGACAAGATTTTCACATCAATGTAGAACAGGGGAGCTAACATCGTAAACAATTCTACTAATAATCAAAGATTGACCAAACCAAGGTACATTAGCCCCCCAGAATGTGGAGAGAGTAGTCAAAGACTAAATTTGCAAATGGAAATCCGTGTCTTCAGCCTTATTGAGGTCTGCTGTAGGTCTCAGAGTAAGGTTTCAGGCAAATAATTGTGTTCTAAAACACAGCCTAGTGGAGTCTCATAATGACATACCCAAGTACCCAGTGGCTGGTAATTGTAGCCTGTCTAGGACCATGGACCTTACAAATTTTCAGGTTTCCCCTGTGGGCATATATGGACACATGTTGAACATTGTAAGATGATATGATTGGGGTTTCCCTCCCATGCCTTAATGTTTACAGAATTTATGCATATATATATATATAGGAAAAAATGAATCGGGAAAAGCTTTAGGAACACAGCTTGGTAGGGCATGAGAGGTTTTGTGAAATCAGGGTGACAACTTTGGTGCATTGGATTCTTATTGGACACAGTGTCCTACTTCTATGATTGCTAACATGTGTAAGGGCACATCAAGCATTTATGAGTCCCGCAACTCATTAGGGCTTGGATGTCTTTCTGATAATCTGAAAATTAGTCTACATACAAAGAACCCTCAAAAATAAATGGTGCTTTAGTAAGAGGCACAACAAACTCCTAAAAAATGGAAAGATTAGAGGCAATGTTTTGCAGTGGCAATCGGCAAGTATGCAGGGGAATAGTCAATTTAGTGGCAAGCCGCAGAAAGGGCTCAAATCATCTAAGTTGTCCTTTGTATCAGACATAACTTAGAATCCCGTGGATGTTGCCATCAAATGGCAACTGATGCCACTGCAGATGTCTCTATGGCATATGCCCTAAGCATTCTACTAGCATGAAGCATGTTATTCATTTGGTAACACTCTGTTGAGCATATTGTGCAGTAGAATCATGTATTACACTCATGTTTCAGAAAAGGGCTCCACATGCTCCAATAATTATAGCTCTGTTGGCATCAACAAGGGGAAATGTTGGAGTTTCTCCAAAACAATGTTCCTATTGCAGTTGAGCTATTATTGATTATCCAGTAGATGTACAGTTGCATGTATCACTCAAGCATAAGTTCAAGGATTGCACACTGCACAATAATGCACAATGGCCTTCAATGCTTGGTTTGTACAATCATGTTCATTAGATTTCTATATGCATGTGGGTTACCTAACAAATATTCTTTCTTGGTTAAATATCTGTGGAGCAAATTGATTTTTTACCTGTAGACCCTGCTCAACACGGAGCAATAACAATCAGCTCAAAGCCAACCTTGATAAAGCCACTAGTATGCAACGCATGCAAGATGCTTGACGTGCAAGACCGCTGTGGTTATGGGCTGATTTCTGTAGCATTTGAATGGCCAATCATGTGTGTCAAATTGTAGTCGGTTGGCCTTAGCTTGGTGAACGCACGGTTCCACAAAAAATGATGAACTATGGCACCATGAAACCAGCCTATCCCTCCTATGCGTTGAATGTAAAATATTTGTGAACTTGCCTAGCATTTCTAAGGCTGCTTAAGGTACCATAATGAATTACTAGAATCATTTCCCACAAAAGGCACAAGTAAGTTGGACAAAGTTTATAGAGCATATCAACTTCCCTAAACCAAACCTTTTCCTAGTAAACTTAGTCAATCATGTGTAGAGGATATCAAAACAAATTCAGGCTACTTCAGATTGAATAGCTAACTAAAATATATGTTATTGACCGATGACCTTGCAATTACTTGAGAGCAGAGCAAATTTGACTATTTAATAAACGTATAGACTTGTTCCCATGATACATTTAAATACATTTAGTCTTATAATCAAGGGAAGTGCTTTTTCCCCTATTAAAAAATGTCACTGGCATCAATAAACCCCACAAAGAATACCCTTTGCAAACTCTCATAAGACTTTTCCTCCCTTTTAAGGAAAAATTTATTCAGATTGAAGCAATGTGAAAAAGACACAATACGCCAAGGATTTAAAAGATGATATTGCGTTGGATAGAGCTAATGGAGGAGGATTCACATACCCAACGAAAATAGTTTCATTTAATGTCTGTCGAGTTGAGATGATTTGACTAGATGTTTTCCTTCCCTTCATTATTTCTTAGATGTATTTTTGGGTATGTCAACTCACAAAGTCCAAAAGCAACTAATTCATATTGCAAGTTTAGGCTCTTCCCCACGTTAGAAAGGCATTTTGCCTAGGTTAGTCCTTACCCATCAATCACGCAACTAGTCCTTACCCATCAATCACGCAACTAGTCCTTGCTAGCTATATTTTGAGATTTTGTACTAACTAGTCCTTGCCTGGCTATATTTTGAGATTTTGTACTAATTTGTTTCTCTTCATTTATTCTTTCCACTATCCACTATATAATCAAGTCATATCCCAAAGGGTTTGCAAGCGCACTTCCAACCCATACCCATGGTCCCATACTCTTATTGCCTTCAAGCAATAAGCACCTAAACGAAAATGTGATCCCAGTCCACTATATTTGTTCCCCATATTTCACACACTAGTGTGATATCCATGTTTCTATACACAAGAAAGCTTTTTGCAGGAAGCCTATTTCTCAACAATAACCAAAGTTTTCCAATTTGGGTGCAATGTCAAGTTTCCAACACCAATTAGATGATTTTCTCACCTGTGATTCTCCTCCCTTCAACCTTATATAGACTAATGTTGCTGATTTTGTGACAATTTACCAGAGCTAGTGCTCTGCCAGCACATTTGATCTTCAACTCCATCAAAATAAATATGAATTTTTACAATTTGTGTCAGAATGTGTTCAAAGGAATACAAATTTTACTATACGGCATCAAAAAACCGAAAAATCATCCAGTTTTCCTGAAAGTGTAGCATTTATATAAACATTATTATCGGAAAAAGAAAATAAACAATAAAAAAAACAGAAAAAATAAGTAAGCAAAGAGATCTGTACAGGACTCATGAGTTCATTCAGGTAGCTACGAGCTGAAGTAGCAAAATAGTCCACTCTACACAGGCGGTATGTTGGAGAAAGAGAAACCCTTGTAACCCTTGTAGGCGTAGTACGCAATCCGCGTATAATAGAACCCCGGAATGAACAAGATCCCTCCCAATATTGCGAAGAAAAGCCCTAAAAAATTTCAAGCAGACTTCAATTACAAAGTTTAAAATAACAATACAATTGGGACATATATTGAGCGAGAGAAGCATATATGTACCGTGAGCTCTGTCGCCGCCGACCCTGTTATAGGCCATGAGGATACCCAGTACGATGCCTAGTGTTCCGAAGACGAGGAGAGCGATGGCGAGAGCAATCTCCTTGATGGGAGGGCGGTTCTGGACGGTATAAGAGGTCTCCATCATGATGTCCTCGTCTGATATAGAGAAGGCGTGGTCTACGTACGCCATTGATGATGTTATTGGAAGGTGTCGGATTGTTCTCTAAACCCTAGATCTGCTGCAAGATTGATTGATAGAAAGAAATGCTTGAAACCCAAGTCTAAATCCGAGACTTTTCAGCAGATGGATGGTAGTAGAAGTAGATGACACGGCAAACGAGGTGAGAAAAAGAGAGAGAGAGAGAGAGAGAGAGAGAGAGAGAAGGTAAAAGATGAAATGTTTCTTCTTCTTTACTGTGTCTGTGTCTTGTGGTGGTGCGCATTGCGCACCCGGTCTGCCTTGGCCTGTAGGAATAAACAACAATTAATAAAGTGTGGCCCGCCTCTTATAGTTGGGCGAATTGCATTAGATAACGCATGCGTGGCAACAACGTTTTACAAGTCAAATATATAATATAAAAAATATATAGAGTTTACGTGATGCAATTTTTTTCGTTTTTTTCTTATTTTTCATTCGCATTAATTTATATGAATTAAAACCCAAACTTTTTTACAAGCAGTTTTATTCCTCTGCACCCTAATTGTTTAAAAGCATTTTCAAAAAAAAAAGTAAAACATAATATGATTTCTCGAGAGTAGAAAGAGATTGTTTTGAACTTTTAACCATCAACCAAATTTAGGTCTTTGAAAACATAATATGCACGGTATTTCTTCATTATCTAAATTTGGATAACTTTAAATGCATTTCTGGATAATGTTAAGCGAGATAGTGGCAGCATTATTTCAACTTTTGTATTCGGATAAAAATTCCCTTCAGTCAAATCTTTTTCCTGATTTTACATAACTCAATCATGTTATTCAAATTCAATCATAATCTTAAGCTCAATGATGAAATTTTTTTTAGAATTGAATTTGAGAATGTTAAAGTTGAATAAGACGATGACGTAGATGAATATGAACTACAAATTAAAGTTGCAAAGTACAAAGAGAGAGATTTAGCTGAAGACGATTCTTGATTCAGTCACGTCATCATCTTGTTAAGTTCAATGTTGAAATTTCCAAAAAAAGAAAAAATCCAAAAGTATTTTAGTAACAACTCAGCAGAATAGATTCAAAAGTATTTTAGTAACAACTCAGCATAATGAAATAATATCATAATCTAATTAAGATCTGCTTTTGAACAAAGTCCCTCTCTTCAATCACTATGTTTTGTCAAAAGTACTCTTTCTTTGTGTCAAAATTTTAACATTGAGCTTAACAAGATGATGACATGACTGAATCTGAATCACAAATTGAAATCTGAAGAGTTCAGAATAAAAATTTGACTGAAAAAAAGTTATTGTCCTTTGCGTTCTTAAAGAATGTTAAAGGCAGTCTAGACTCACTTGAACTTATATATGAGACCTATATGATCCAAGAATTGAACTTGCACAGCAGCAAATGTGCATAACACAACTATCCATAGCGTTTTAAAATGCAGGAATAAAGTTAGATGAAAATAACTGCCAATAGTGTTTTAAAATGGAGGAATAAAGGAAGATGAAAATAACTGGAAACGTTGAGGGTTGTTGCCAGATTTGGGATCTGCTTCAAATCTCTCGTACAATTTTTATTTTCTTTTTCTTTTTAACTATTGCTAATGATTATAATCTGTCTAATATTAAAAAAGGGAAAGAGAACTTCATATTGCAGAAGAATGAATAAGAATTTGAGAATCTTGAGATATCCTGAAAGTACTTCACTTCAAAACCCAAGTGTTATAATATAGGCAATGTACAATGTAGTCCAAGTAAATAGCAAAAGCACTCCCGTATAACATGCATATACAATCCTTTCAGAACAAATTTTACTATAAAGACCATAACACTACTCCAGAAATCGTAATCAGAACATAACTGTTGTTACTAAACAGACTTGAAGAAATAGGTAGGAGTACCCTACTCAACAAAGAACTCAAAATTGTAAACGAAAAGAATAAATAAAATAAGAATAATTCCCAGGTTAGTAAAAGTTTCTCCTCTCGTGTATATTGGTTCTCTTCCCGCAGACAAAAGTGTATAATTAGACACATTCTTCGCCACCAGTCTCATCATGGCTGTTCCCATTTCCTTTGCTCAGCTTAGACTTTGGTAGAGAGAAAGAAGCTTGTTTGGAAGATGTTTTATTTGATTGCTGCGACGGAAGCAAGTTGAGGTGAGTGTAGAAAGACATGCCAACAAGAGCTGTGATTGCTCCACAGATGCTAGTGGTGCCTGGATTGGAACCGAAGAGCAGAAAACCTCCGAGAAGAATGACACAAGTTTTGAACTGACCAAGAACAACATGGGTGATCGCAGAGGTTGCCCTGTGTGGAGAGAAATAGAGAGATGAAACAATCTTCTACAATGTTCTCTTAAACGCCTGACCTAAGTTGAAGGACAACTTTCCAAAGTTCCCAAATTTGAACTTTCACAGGTCTTGAGATGAAAATTGAAATATGAAAAAGAATGAACAGGTGACACTTACCCAAGTGCTAGAGCACCTGACCATTGAAGCAAAAAGCCAAGGATAGCAGAAATGCCAATAATTGATGAATTATAGAAGCTCCAGTCAAAGGAGAGGACACCTGGAGGATCAAGTGACGGCATCAAAATAACCAGAAAGAACAAAGTGATCGGTGTGGTCTTCCACATTAACCTGCACATTAGTTATGTGTCTTAGATAAAAAGATGCCGACATGAACTCCTATAGTAGTAATCAATATCAAGAACAGTTAAACCCTGCAAGTGGTATTCTTTGAGCATGTCACATACGCTAGGGCAGTCCAATTCTCCTGCTGTTGAAGATTGGACCATAGTATCTTATTGACTGCACTGGGTATTATCCACGCCACTGCTATACAAGCACCAAAGAAGTGGAACTGCAGATCGGTTACGGAAGCAACAGCAACGCCAATGGATACTACCGTTAGTGCAAGCACCTGAAAAATATCTTATTAAGATGGGCAAGGAAAAAAAAACAATTTATTATTGTTAGATAGCAGATGACGCTCCCAAATTTTGGGATTACTTGATAATCATACATAAAGAATTTCCATACTTGTTATAATGACAGTATAAAAATACATAATCAGGGCATTCACACTTCGCCCACCAAAGTGGGAAATAGAAAAGGCACTTGAATGATCAGTTGCATTAAAGAAATAAACATGATAAAATATTATGATGATTAGATGGTTTCCTAATTCAAATTGTACAACTTTACATTGACAGAGGAAGATTGTCATGAAAGGTGCCAGAAAATATATCTATGAGGTAGCCATACCCATATTGTATTTGTATTGGATGCAGCACTCAGATACTCAATGACTAAATGTACAAAAATGGAAGGGGGGAAAAAGTTCTATGCTTATATGCCAATGGCCCCATGCTTCAATTCTTAGGCTCATGACCATGTGGCAACATGCAATCATCCATAAAAAATATGTGAACTATGTAACATAAGAATCACAGGAAAGAGAAAAATTACAAAGAAAGGGTTTCTTTTTAAAAATACAAGACCAAAACAATTCCCAAATCCTCCTATATACAACAGGTACATTTTATATGCGTCCAATAGTGATGCTTATGTGCCCATGCTTTAGTTCTTAGGCTCATGACCATTTGGCAACATGCAATCCATCCATATCCACGTTTTATTGCCCATATAAGCCATATGTCATATTACACACATTGGATGCTCGTGATATTTAAAATTCAAACAAGAATACTCATTTAATAATCTAAAGAATAAATTATTGCATTCAAAAATTTTGCAAAACCTAGGAAAGCCCATATTAGTACTTTAAGGCCCTGTTTGGATTGGCTTTTGAAAAGCGGCTTTCAGCTTTTCAATCTCAAAAGCCGTTTTGGAGAGTGTTTGTTTTGGTAAGGTTGAAGAACTTCGGAATCCAAAAAGAGCGTTTAAAGGAAGCTGGTGGGTACCAGTTTTCTCATTTAGCTTCTGCTTCTCTTTTTCTTCTGCATAAAAGCCGAAGCAAAAACTCTCCCAAACAGGACCTGAGTATCTTTTATATGCAAACGTCATATGAACAGAGATATCTAGAAAGTAGAATCAATGTGGATTCCTTCCTCCATTGTAATGAGATCATCAGTCTGAAGTTTAATCCATGTAGCAAGTAGTTAAGTGCAATCTATTTATCAAGTACACCCCTTAAAAGGAGCTGTTCCATGACGGCGTCCATGCCAGATGCGACAATCCCTCAACATGCCCGGGAATATGTTGACACGGCCCAACATTCAGAATCTTATAAAAAACTTTGACATTGCAAACATGGCCATCACAGATCAAGTACTGAGCAGATTTTTTTATATATAAAAATCATATAGTTCTAAAGAAATTATATGTGACAACTACATATATCAAATCTGTTAAGCTTCATTTTCCTTATTATTCAAAAATTTTCCTTATTATGGCAATACTAGAATAGAAGCAACCATAAATTAACCAAAACTATAGTTACTAAAATCAAAATTATATTTATGCATCGTCTTGTGAAAGTATCCATGCTGTGTTGTTGTGTCTGCCGACTCTGCCCCTTAGTCCATGCTGCATAGTGCATAGAGTGCAACATTTATATGCATGCATACCATACTACTGTTTTGAAAATGTAACAAGTCAAATGTGGAAATATTCATCTTATGAGAGTATAGAGAAATCAGATGGCTTAAAATACAGAAACAATACTCATAAAGAATTTTGGCTATAGAGTCTGTTGAATGGAACTCATTCAAATCTATTCCATATATGTTGCATATTAGATACATATTTCGGATGTATGCCAAGGATGGATTTAGTAGTAAAGACGCTGAGTTTCACCTTTGAATGAATAGCTGCAAGGAAGATCTATGAATGGATATTTATAAATCTAGTACTATTGCCCAATAAATAAAACATTAAAGAAGAAGTCATGCGGGACAACCTCGCTCTAGATTCATGTTTGACTTAAATATGTTAACTAAAGAGTAGTTACCTTCTGGAAAGAAACTTTTTTCTGAAAGAGAATAAATTCAGCTAAAACAATTGTTGGAGTCACAGCAATCTTAGCCATCTGATAAAATCCAACACTGAAAATATAGAGTTCAATTAAGACATCAAACAAGTCAAAATGAGAATATTTAAGCATAGCAATTAAGGATTGTCATGTCTCACCTATTATACTTCAAGCTAACATTAGCAAGGCCAGTTGAGAGAGACATAACTATACCAAGAGCCAATAACGTAGAATATTTGGTTGTCTTTGATGGAGGAGATGCAGGAAGGATATAAAGAGCTTTTAGAAGGCCCATTAACAACCAGCTACATATGTAATGAATAAAAGTGAGGCAAATTGGATAATTGAATCCAACTTTGCCAAGCACCTGAATTTAAAAAATTAAAAAGTAAAACAAAAGGTAATGTCTAGAAAGCTGTTAAATATGATGGATGAAATGGGAGGAAAGGTAATGTTACTAACCAATTTGTTCATCAAGATAATACTAACAGAGACCAAAAAATTGAACGTAAGTGCAGCAGTAGGCCCCCATAAGAGTTTCTGTTGACGCTTTGCACTTCCAAAGAACCGGAATTTGCTGAACAAAGATGCCCGCAGTTCCTCCAGTGCTTTTCCTAAATTGATAGAGGAGACATAACATCAATTCATAGATAATGGCAAACTGATGTGAAGATCATCTTAATAAAAACACAATAGCTGAACAGAAGTTCATTCCAGACAATTATGAACCTAAAATAGCCTTGCATCAATCAAGACTCTGCTAGACATAACCCAGAAAGTGGGTATACTGAATTTGCTATGATTTTCTTTTCTTTTTTGTTAAGTAAAATTGATATGAATTTACTGAATTTAAGAAGTAAATCAAGTTAAAGAGTATAATATAGAACTCTACTCCCAGAAGCATCAAGAAGCTTAAAGCCTGTGGTGTGTCATGAAATAAATTTATGATCAAGCATATGCTATCATCTGCACAAACACTCTAGAGAGACTTAAAAATGTTAAAGACTGATGGGGCTTTTCAAACTCAGAGAACTCAATGCGTTCAAGCCACGGATCAAAAACAAAAGATATGTTTTCAAACACCCTAGCCCGTAGCTTGAGGAGAGGCATAACCTGCGTAGGGATGGGAAGTTGGTAGAGCAGGGGTAGCTGGAGCAGTAGTGGATTCGGTTGATAACACTTGGGTTTGAGCCGGAAGACCCTGGGAAAGGAATAGTCTGCACTAGAATTATCCGGGAAGACAAAATTCTCAAACGGACCAAAGCCTTCAGCACAATGGTGAATAACTTCAGAAAATGAAATTTTTTCTACATTTCTACTTTATTAGAAATACAACATTATTTAATAGACCATGTTTATTACTATTATTTCTTCTTCTAATTTTTTTGTCTTTCCAAAGTAAATAATGGGCAACCACAGCACATCTATAACAAGCCAAAAACACTTCAGATAATTTCAAATGAATAGAAATAAGAAATTGAAATCCAGAATCAGACTAACAACCAGAGAACATTAAAGTCTTCTTCATAATTCACATCCCATTGCTCAACCAGATCATCCAAATCTAACAAACCCTTCACTACCCAGTATATGAAGTGTAAGAAACAAACAGACAAATAAATCCACCGACAAAAAGAAGGCAACTTTTGTAATCTTCCATCACAACTGCATTGTAAAAACGAGACTAATGTGGGAAGAACCATAAATCCTAACCCCAGAAAGTGAGAGAAAATGTGAAAAAAAAATAATGGATAAAAGCAGAGAACATGTGAGCACTGAAAATACCTCTTTCGCCTGCATCACTGTCCTTGCGCTTGAGAATTTTCCTGCCATCTTTTCTGGTCAAGAAATTGAACATTTTCCCCCTCACAGCATTCCCTTTCACTCCAAAGCCCTAAAAGAAAAATGACAGCTACACGAAATCTGTACAAAGCGGACTGAAGAGAACAACAAGAGACCAACTTTGAACCCAATTAGTAAAGATGAGTAACGCGAGTAGGTTGGGGACTTGGGTTCTATAGATTTTTAGAGAGAGAAAAATATAAAATGTAGAGAGAGAGTTTGTGAGAGAAGAACACGTGGGGCTATGAGAGAGCGGTGATGGCGGAACATAGAAAGTTGTCGGTAGATTGAAAAAAGAAACGCAACAAGGCGGAGATATCGCAAATCAACGCTCGACAACAACAGCAACCAAAAAAAAAAAATTGTTTCTGAGCAAATCAACGCTCGACAAAAAAAATAAAAAATAAAAAAATAATTGTTTCGGATAAATAACACACACTACTCATTTTAACCGATATCTCAAACACACCTCTTATGATTTTAATATTTTTTATTATAACTTTTAAATTTTTGATATTTTTTTTCTTTTTTAGTGCCACGTTATCAAACAAACATAATTTGATAACATCAAAAATAAATTTAACGAATATTACTAACAGAAAATATAATTGAGAATATTAAAATTATAGAAGTCTGAATATTAACAAGACTAAAGGTGCAAGTAGTATTTACTCAATTGTTTTATATTAATCATTTTACAAAAATGATATTCATACTTAATTACCTTCTAAAAGTGTATTATATAAAAAAAATTAAAAAAAAAATTTGGAGTATTTGAATCTAAGTCACAACATTCTTATAAATAAGTATCGTTCTCGCGCTCTTGTTCTACCATTCTCTTAGTATGACAAAATGTCGTTTTTGCGCTCTCATACTTGATTTTTTGCTTTCGCTTTTATTCTGTGTGATTTAAATTTTAATTTTTTTTTAAAAAAAACAAATATTATCTGGAAAAAAAAATGTAGTTCAAGTGGATGAAAGTATGGTGCAAATATCATCCATAAATAATATAATCTAAATTATTGCAGTTTAGTGAATATGGTTGTTATACAATAACAATTGTCATATTCAATTGTTAAATTAATATTACGAACTTCTCTGACCTTGTTTTAAAATATTGAAAGATAAGGTTGTGTTCACCATCGAAAAATATTTTTGTTTTTTTGTTGTCAAAAAGTAGAAACAAAAACAAAAAAATATGTTTAGTAATATATTTTTGTTCTTTGATGGTAGAAAACGTTTTTCATTTTTGTGAAGAAAAGAGAAAACATAAAAAATGTGTTTTTTCTGTTTTAAACATTTTTGGTATTGTTACTACATGAGCACTCTTCATTCCTACATGAAAGATTATATTATAGTTAATTTATATTATAATTATAATTATAATTGTAATTGTAATTGTAATTAATTTAATTATAATTATATTATAATTAATTTATAATATTACTATATATGAGATATTATTTATTATTTATTATTATATACTATATGTTAAATATATTGTCCATCACATACTAAAGTTATACATAATGCATATACATAGAGTTCGTGATTTAAATTAGATGTTTTATTTTATTAAGATAATAATTTGTAGAGTGAAAATGTATCATTGAATGTGTAGTGAAGAGGGTGTTCATCCATTAAATTGTGAAAGTATAAGTCTCACTTGCACTATGATAGTGATTCACTTTTTTAATTCGGTGATAACTTTCATTATATCTATCATTACTAATTTTATTATCATAATTAAGTATTATTAAAATTTATAAAATTATTGAATTGTATACAATATATATATTTTAAAGTTTCTGATATCAATCTATAGATGAATTAAAAATAAAATAAAAAATTAATAAAAATTAATACTGTAAAAAAGAAAAATAATATGTTAATAAACACTCTTATCCGTTTTCTATTTTTAAAATTGTGACAACAATAAATATTAATAAAAGTTATTTTTATTTTCTATTTTCACTCAAAAAAATAAAATAAAATTTTTACTTTGAAATTGCAAAAACAAAAAACAAAATCATTATTAAACGCACCCTAATATTTTTAGCATTGATTACTTTATCTTTGTGAAAAATTATAGATGAAGGGATGATTTGTGTGGAATTTGTTGCAGATATGATGATGGGTTTTCTTCCGCTTCACGTGATGAACTAGTACGGTGAGATAAAAAAATAAGGTATATTCGTTAAAAACTTTTGTTGTTATTGATAATTGACAATACTTAGCTTAGAAAATTCTTATACGTTACTCTAATGGTGGGGGGTCTTTGTATGAGATTATGCTAAGGGACCATCTTGGCCATTTGGGAAAAAAAATATTAAAATTTTGCAAAAATTGTGGACTAATGTCTAACAAATGCATTATGCATGGATGTTCACGTGAGGAATATTTAATTTTTTTCCACTTACTTAGTTTGTTTATAAAATATATATTCACTAAATGTAAGTTTTATAGATATTCAAAACATTCGATGCAATTACTTAAATAATAATAAGCATTTTTATTGGCCTGAGAATTGAGGACGGAAGCTAGCTAAGAGAGTCCACTTTAAATGACATAATAAAAAAAAAAACATTTTTGAAAAATAAAAATAAAGACATTGTAACGGTAAATTTTTATATTGAGGGTGTTAGATTATACATTTTCTATTATCTTTTTTTCTAAATTACATAATTTTTTTACATTATCTTCTAAACTATTTAGGATTATGATTTCTTATGTCATAAGTTTTCTAAATCATATAGGTTTCTTATACTATCTTTTAAATTATATAGGATTATGATTTTTTTCTCTCATAAGTTTGCATAGTCTCATTATGTGCCTATAAATAAGTCTTTGTGTATTGTTCATAACAAAGACAATTCAATATATAATATTCTCATTATTTCTAACATAGTATTAGAGTCTACCACTCTCGACTAGTCTTCACATTTTGTTACGTCATCGCCGGGCAATCGTCAAAATAGTTTCCGCCTTATATATATTATGCAAATAATAAAAGAAGAAAAACATATTACAGTCTATCTCAAGTTCAATTCATCGACTCCCACTAACATATGTGTGTCAAAGTCACTGATTTCAGTAAACTCCTTTTCAATGCTACCGATTGATTTCGACAATTATTTGTTTTATCAGTTGAGCCATTTTTGGTCCGCGCACTGTCTGATTTGTTTTATCAGTTATTGCATCATGGGCATTTAGAAGCAGAAATATTTTTTGCATAAAAGTTGAACTTTGCAATTCGAATTGAAATGTGAGTAATCTCCTGATAATCTGGAAGATCAGAGACTTAGACCTTGTGAGCTTTCGTGCATTTCACCTTTGTAGAGAGTTTTTATGTTAACTCTTAGTCACAAGATGACTCAATTTGATTGGATACCGTATTAAAAATTGTTATTAGTCTCATTATCTTTCATTTTGGTTGATCACTGAGAATGAAATCACTTCGAGTTAAGAGAAACATAGGCTTTGTAATTTATTTTTCTACTATCATATCATACCACAGTCCTTATTTCTATTGTTAGTTTCTGAAAAGTGATACGTACGTTATTGTGTACAAAGAAAAATTAAAAAAAATCATTATATTTTTTTCAAATGAAAAAAAAAAGAGAAAAAAAAAAAAGAAGTGAATAAAGGGGAAAAAAATAAAAGAAGAAGACAAGTTTTCCCTTTGAGATATTTTGAAGACTCATCGCTTTCAAAAACATTCACCTACAGCCTCATACTAATCACCACCTGTAGGATTTATGAAAAGATATGATAGTGGGTAATAAGTGAGAAAGGGCTATGGTAGGCAGCTCGACATTCTCCCAAAAGTGATCAACATTTCCTATTATGAGAATTTTCAATTTATATGTATCGATTTTTCATATTAGTATGTGAACTTATTTTTACTTTTGAAACAAAGTTTCTACTCACATACAACCGAGAGAAACAATTAACCAAATCTCCGAGAGTTATTTTTTAGAGAGATATTTACCTTTGAGATTTGAAGTCGAAACGTGTTTTTATTCTAGTGACTTGGGAATTACATTACTTGGATTTGAGAATGGTTTTTTGTCGACTTCACAAACATGCACTCTGCTTCTAGGTTGTTTGTGGATGAATTTTTCTTAATGTTTATTTTTATGACACCCTAGTAGCTTGTTGTATGTGAGAAACTTAACAATTTCATTTCTTATTTTTCATATTTCATGAAAATATAGGAGATTCTCTAAACAATATGACAAATTACTGTCTTAATAATTTCATTTCTTATTTTTCATATTTCATGAAAATATAGGAGATTCTCTAAACAATATGACAAATTACTGTCTTAAAACAACTCTTATTTTGTAGTAATTAGGAAGTTTGTCAGTATCTTCACTACAAACCCTCACGAGGCTATAGCTCATCCACTAGGGATAACTTAAGGGTTTAAGGTCTTATTGCATACAGTAAATGCAACCGAGAACAACCTGCGAAAGTGGCACATCTTTCGTTATGAGTTAAATAAAAGTAGTATTTTGGCACATTAATCTCTTTTGCTTGTATTTGCTAGAGGACTATCAAAAGCTCATTTGGGATAATTTGATAAGTGTACAAAACTTGCTATTTTATATCCTAAAATAAGTTTTTAATTACTCTTTTATTTTATTTAAATTTTTTATCTTTGCATCTTATGTTTTATAGAGGTTGATTTTCAAATAAGAAGAAAAATAACAAAAAATTGCTAAAAATGATATATATAGTCAAATAAGAACATAAGAAGAATTATAGGAGGAATGATATTTTGTGCAATCTACTTTACAAGAGGTCTTAAGTTCAAAACTTTACAAAATATTTTTTACACGGTCACGTCTGTAATCCAAAATTCAAATTAAATATATGGAGATCAAATGTTAGATATTTAAATTCAAAATTTTGTATTTTGAATTTTTGTTTTAAAATTTTGTATTTTAAAATTTTTTCACCTAAATCATTCCCTTCTAACTCTATAAATAAGGGGTCTTAGGGGATGGTGAAGGGGATTATAAAATTGTAGAGAAATTATAGAAAAAATAATGTAATTATTTTATTGATTAAATGAAGAATAGTAGTTTCATTTCTATTTGTTTGTTTTTTGTTGATATGTAAGCATAAACATCCTTCTCAGGGAGTGATGAAGCCACCATGACTGAAATATAAGTAAGTTATTTTATTTTTTTGTCTAATTTTTTCCTCCCAAGAACATTATTCTACTTTTCTATTATGGATTTTTATTTTCTAAAATTAGAGGGAGGATTCTTCATGTTTGCCAAATAATAGTAATTCGAAGAATGTCTACTTCTGTTTACCTAGCAAAAGGTGCAACAGATTAAGTAAAAAAATGTTCTCTCGTATATAATAAAGTATTATTTTTTTTATGCCATATCTTCCTTCATTTTTTCAAGTTCTAATTGGATTGGTGAAGTGTATTGATTATTGAAAGAAAAACTAGATAAGAATATTATAAACTTTATTTATATGGATCCATGGTGGTGAATTCTCTTTTCTTGAGATTTTTCCATCATTTGATCAAAGACATTTAGTATTTGTTTTTATTATTAAAAAAAATCAGAAGTTTATTTTTAAATATTCATTTTTCATTCCAAAAGATTGAGGTTTTGAATTTTAGACTTGTTACTAATTCTCACTTGAGAGTGGTTCGACCCTGCTTATTACTATAACAAACTTTGTCCCAGACTCACACCTACTCTACTCTGACAAGAACTTTGATGAGGAAACACCTCAAGCTTACAATTGCGACAACCTCGTCCAATTGTTGCAAATTTTCGGCTAATGTCAAAATCTTCTCAGAAAGGTATCTAGAAGAACACGAACACTTAACAAGTATTTTGTCCCTTCGTAGCTCCATATTCTTCTTCTTCCTCACCAACGAACAGTTGTAGAATTAACCAATTCAGTAACTTGATAATGAAAAAATCTTCAATGCAGTATTCGAACAGTTGATCAAACAAATAGATAACACTTTAAATCGCTCTGTGAAATATGTGTGTGCTTTAAAAAATATAAACAAAAAATTTGAGGAAAAAATTATCTGTTTAGAAAAATATCTCAATGTTTTCTCTCTCTAGAATAAGTACAAGTCTCCATATTTTTAGAAAGTTCTGGGTCCATTCCGGATCAAAACAGGACAAAACAAGTTAAATTTCGTAGACCAGATAGGTTGGATAGGTCCAACTCCTGTAGCATACTAAATTGGAGTTGCTGAGACCTCTTGGACTGGTCCAACCTTGAAAAGTTCACTATTTTGCTTACCCTTCTTTTCAAGATCGGAATCTCCTGATTTAAAATATATGTGTTCTCACCACTTTACTTGGATTACGTGACTCTTATATGTGATCAACGATATCCTCATGCATTCGGAACCATCTCGAAACTTTAATTGATTGAATTATTGTTCAGACCATTAATGACTTTTTTCAAAGATTCAAGCTTCATACTTTGACGAACCCTTACATGGTTGGTGTAGAACTTCATGCTCACTCTGAGACTTTAATTAGATGATCAATGATAGAAATATAACTCAAAAAATATAACTCAATCATGTTTGATTTTGACATCGAAGATTGCCAATTAAAAAAATATACGTCACATTAATGCTAGAAGATTTTTTTTGTCTGTTTGATAAAACATTTGTTAAAACTCTTCTATTATTGAAATAACTATTTTGCCATTAGATGGAGTATTTTTTGGACTGTTTGACAACATAAGCTAGTTTTGCCTATTTTTTATAAACTCTTTTTTAAACACATACAAAAAATTTTAGTTCACATATGAAAAAGAGACTACATATATATTATTGGTGTTTATTTTTTTGGGGTGAATATTATCGTTGCAAAAAAAAAGGTGAATTTTGAATTGGAAAAAAATGGAAAGATTTGTTGATATTATTACACATTTTTTTTTCTAATCTTGAAATTTTATAGGTATATTGGTATATATTTGTACATAGGATATCCACATTCTAACCAAATGAATAAATTGACAAAATAACATTAATCAATTGCACAGGTCACCAAAATGATTAAATAAAGCTATAAACAAAGAATCATTGCTGTTGAGATTTATTATATTTAGAGGAGATTCAACCAAAAGTTTCAAAAATCAAAAATCCTACAAATAGAGCAAATACTAAGAGAAGATGGAGTGATTTTATTTGGTAGGTGGAGAATATCGTCTTTGTGCCTCTTTTCTGATGATCTAGTAATTCAATAAATACATATAACTTATATTGAAACAGTGTACTTTTATGCTTGAATATATATTATGTTCAATTTAAAGAACCCACATTCTCTAAGGGTTTGTAATTAAATAAATAGTAGTGTTATAAATAATGGTAATTAGGCAATCCACAGCAGCTTCGCCAGACCCAAGCAAATGGCCAAAATGCCAAACAACAGTTTGGCTAAATTTGAAGGACTCACATGAGCTTCGCTAGAAGCTTCGCCCAATCGGCAAAGCACATAACCGAGCTCAAGAATTTTATATTACGTTTTTTTTGGTTTTGACGTTGCTTCAGCCTTTGTGCCATGTATATATATATATATATATATATATATATATATAACTTTTACACACATACAACTTTTACATGGCACAAAGGCCTTTGTGCCTGTGCCATGTATATATAAAGGCCTTTGTGCCTTTACATATGTGTTAATTATTTACAAACGTCGCTAGAAAAAATTCATCTGATTAGTGCCGCGGAAAAATTTAATTAATTTTTAATTAGATTAGGACTTTGGTTGTATTCTCTTGGTGCATAAAGTGGCGAATTAAAGGCTATTTGAGAGACATATTCTATGTAGAATGACTCATAACTCATTTACAGATAAAACTCGAATTTTGTTCGCATTTGCATACATACTTGAAATCTATAGGAGTTTACTTATAATATTTGAATTTGCCTTATCTTTGTGCCTCTTCCATTCATCGCCGGCATTCAGCTATTTGACCTTAAAACTTTTGATAAAATCATTTATGTTAGAAAGATAATTTCGAGAGCTTTAATTTGAGTATCACTCAGACGATTTTTTGACTTAAGATGAAAAAATTATAAAATTTTCAAGTTAAAAAGTACAAAAAACTTTAACATATATATATATATACGTATATATCAAATTTTAGATTAATTTAATTTTAAAAGATTATTTAATTGTGTGGGTAATGAAAATTTGGAAAATTTGTTGTGTGGAGTCAAATTTTGGAGATCTTGACATGTTGATGTGGCTAAATACCGATGTGGTGGACCAGAATTTAAATTTGAAAAAACAAATATAAAAAAGCCATTGTGAATTGCCTTAGCTCGACCCCCTGTCGTTTCACAAATCTCACGTGAAGTGTGGATGAAGTTTAGTTTATTACTATTAAAAAAAAAAATTGAAAGAGGTTGCGCTGTTTGATTCACTTTTATACTAATATATTTTTTATATGTTTTTTGGGTTAACTAATAGACACAAAACATTTAAAATTTCACGTGATCGACAAATTTTTAAAACTATTTTTATGAAGATTAAAAAAAAATCTCATTCGCAAATTTTGTTCTCTTTAGTAATTCTTTGAAACATGGTTTCATTTTTTAAATTACTAAAAACTATATATATTTGAAAGAATCAATTTCCTTTTTTCACACCCAAAGATCGATTTCAAACCTGATTATGGTTTGATTTGATTCGAATCAGACAATGATATTCAACAATCCATAATCCGACAAATAATTCATAATGAAAACAATATTTGATTTGTTATTAACCAGATATCAGCTCCCATGACCCCCTTCATTTAAAAGTGTAGGTTTTTTTTTTCTTTTTAAATAAATAAATGTCAAAAGAGTTTGACAGACAAGGATTAGATAAAAACAAAAGAGAGAAAATTGGTTAATAATATGTAAGTATTATTATATTACAGGGTTACAACATGAGATAATGAAGTATATGTTTATCGTATTATATAATATATGTTATTTAGCATCAAATTATTGTGCAGTTTAATTAATCATAATACATATTCAACTTGGTTAGTTAATAATTTGGATCGAGTTTTCAGATTAAATTTTCAATTAATATAGATTTATGGAATTCGTTCGAATTTGAATCTAATCCTATCAAAATCTTACTTGTATACAAAAAAAAAAAAAAAAATTATATATATAAAAAATAATTTTTGATAAGTTTTTTTTATATAATATTATGAATTTAAATGCAATTATTAATATATTCTAAATAAAAAATAATAAAATATTACACAAGAGTTCAATTCACAATACAAAAAACAAACCTCACCCACCATCACCAAATAAACCTTCAACTATGATACATGGATGATGGGACAAATTTTAAAAGATTAGGATACGAATGTGCAAGGCCACAACAATGTATGTGTATATATATATATATATGAATAAATTTAAATAATAGTTATTTATGTTATATATATTGTTATTAATATTTATTTGTAAAATATTATGATTAACAAACAAAATAAGAGTTAATAGTTTTATTGCATAATTTGCAAGAATAATTTTTTTACTAAATAATGATATATACCTCAATACTTTTTTAAAAATAATTTTTTTTAACAAATACACTATGATAATGTTATTGGAAAAATTATATTTTAATATTCAAAACTTGTTAAAAGTATGTTTCAAAGTAATCTGACAAGCATCATATGCATAGTTCAAAATTATGGATACGTTTAGTAAATATCCAACATATATATGTGAGTATTCGAAGAATTTCTCTGTCTAATACGAAAATGATACGGATATGCTTTTATTGTATAGTATCTCTGATTAGTTTGTGGATTGTGTGGGGAGTGTATATATATTATTTTACTATAATTTATTATAGGATAAAGTGCAAAAAATCTCTCCAGTTGTTCGCAAAACTCTTTTTACATTTTTTAATTTGTGTAATTAATGATAAATTTTTAATTTAAGACAAATTGAACACTAAAATAACTGAAGTACCCTTGTTTTATAAATAATAAAAAAAAAAAAGGTGAAATGAAAAAGTTAGCCTAAGTTAATAAGGCAACCAAATCTATGCATTCCTTAATCATGTTGGAGAGAGAGAAATTGCATGCGTGTGTGTATAGTATACGTGTAAGTTTGAAAGATCTTGAACTCATCCACTCCGGCAAGACATTCTCATGACACGTCGACCAACCCATCCACTCCAACGAAATTAATTCTAGCAATCCTTTTTTCGTTTATTAATTTCTAGCATTCCTTTTAATGGTCTTCGTTTGATTTAAACATGTTCACCCTAGTTAAAAGAATTTGACAGCTATTTGCTATGGATTCATCATCTTGGAAAGAAAAAAAAAACTCCATTCTCAAGCAAACCCAATACCCACAAACCCCAAATTTCAAATTAAAACAATAATTTATACAAAGCAAAACATTATAAACCCAACTCATCAATCTTATCAACAACGCATAAAGCAAATCAACTAAATTTTCAGTCACAAAACTTTCAGAAAATAATCAAAAAATAAATTCATATATACCCATTTTGGAGAGAAAGCAAGAGAGATAGATGGGAACTTTGGAGTAAGGATGATGCAGTCGCACTCAAAGCAAGAACTCATAGCTGAATGTGCTTATAGACGATATTGCCCGTGGCGTCGGTCACCTCTTCGGGTGTCGATTTGGAACGGTCTCCGCTTTAAAGTATTATTGTTTGGATAAGATAGAAAAAAAAAAAAATAACAACTAAATTAATATCATGCATTTTTATATTTAATGACATATGGGTAGAATAATAATTTTCTCTTTCTCATTGTTAAGAGCAATTTCAGAATTATGAAAATATTACTTAACTCATTATTCTTTTTCTTTCAATTTTTTCATTTATTAGAGAATAAGATATGAATGATTAGGAAATATTTTTCAAATTCCTCTCAATTATTATTTTTTCTTTATTTAAAGTACCCAAATAACACCAAACACCTAGAAAGCACGAACACTTCACCGAGGGTGCCGTATCCGTGTCGGACACTCCGCGGACACGTGTCGGACACTTCGTACCCGTGTCCTGATATTTTTCTTTTTAGGACACTTCTCGGACACTCCTTGGACACTTCTCGGACACTTCTTGGACACTTCTTGGACACTCCTCAAAGACGTATCTGACACTTCATAGCAGTGATATATATTATAATATTTCAAATGAAAATTATATGATACTAAGTTATGATTAAAATCTAAGCTAAATATATATAAAAGACTAAATAAGTCTGGTTCTTTAATTTATTTTAATCTATTTGTCTATTTTTGTTTATAATTTTGTTTGATTTTTAATTGTTGATGATGAATTGAAGTATTTATGTAATGTAGTATTTTTTTATTGAATAATTAATAGATATTAATATATTATATTATTATTTTATAGCGGTATTCTCGCCGTATCCGTGTCTTATTTTTTTAAAATTTCCTGTATCGCCGTGTCCGTATCGTATCGTACCCGTGTCCCATGTCCGTGTCCATGCTTCCTAGCCAAAACACACTATTTTTTTTTCTTCCTTTTTCTCTTTATCTTTTTAAATCCTTCCATTCATAAAAGATAAACCAAGTGTAGAAAACTAAATGAGGCAATTTTGTCACTCAAAAGAGATACTTTTGGTTTTAAAAAATATCTGAGATGATCAATCCCTATTTTCAACTTATATACACAATTGGGACAATTTGATCTAAATTTTAAAATTATAAAAACTTATATGAATGTACTAAATTTTAAAATTATAAAAATCGAATCTTATTTATTTATGTATTTATTTTAGTTTCTTCTCCATCCGGCCACATAAAATCGAGTGACGGAGTGCGAGCATAGAGAGAGAGAATCGACAGGTCCACATAAAACGAGTGACGGGGAGAGAGCGAGCGAGAGTAGTCGAGTTCTAGTAGCCTTCAGGTTCGTGAAAAAAAAAACCCCTTCAGGTTGGATGTTACTGGCGTCAATCGCCGACTGGTTCATCGATTTTGTGAAATTACTAAAACCAGAGGTTTCTTGAGTCATCTGCATGCTTTTTCCCTCAGTATTACTATATACACTAGTAGAAACGTGTGTTATATGTCTATATTCACATGGAGTAAGATCAATTGAGTTTGGAGCTAGCACTGATGTTTAGAAGCAACAATGTCGCTGCCAGAATTTTCGAGCGTCAGATTTACACTCCTGCTCCGGGCACAAGTGTATGTTTCTTCTTCTTCTTACTCTAACTCATTTGATTCCTTTATCTTTATTGCTTTGGCCTTTGGACAGGTTTA
The DNA here is from genome assembly GCA_026545225.1 of Cornus controversa. Lineage (NCBI taxonomy): Eukaryota > Viridiplantae > Streptophyta > Magnoliopsida > Cornales > Cornaceae > Cornus > Cornus controversa. The sequence goes on along the minus strand of CM048851.1, from coordinate 57,443,342 downwards.
TCATTTTACCCTTTTGTTGTTCTTATGTTTTGTTTTGTTTTGTTTTTTGTTTTTTGTTTCCTTTTTGCTTTTTTCATTCATATATTTGTCTTTATAGTCACTGCTTCATGTTTGGGTTGTTTGCAAAGATTGAATTAGGATTTGCTTTCAGTATGCCACTTCCTTTACCCCATTTTAACGGCTGATTTGGCTTTCATGCTGCCAGTTGATCTCAATTTTATGGTCTGTTTGGTAGAAGGGAAAATGCTTTGAATGAAAGAGGGAATATTGAAAGGGGGATAGGTAGAGTTTCAACTAGGAAGAAAAGGAGGAGGGAAGGGAATAGAACAGGAAGCATTTTCTATCGGGGTTCAGTAGTTCCAGAATTGCCTCGAGCCACACCCAAAAGGAATTTGAGGGCTTTTTTATTTTTTTTGGCTGAGCAAATGCTCTGGTTTCTTTTAGAATATAAACTGTTCTCTTGCTTCTGATTTAAATTAACCGAGAATCCGTTATCCTTCCTCATAATCCCATTTATCTTCCAGGAACACACTGAAATCTTATTGTTGCATCCAAGGTGTTCCAAAAGTAATCAGCCCCCGAGAAGGATCAGTACACTTTTGCCCATCGAGGTCAATAATGATAAGGCAATGGTTCTGGGAAGGTGCTTCACTGTTGCTTCAGGGAATAAACTCCTGCAATGTGAATTTTAGAAAGCTTTATCAAGCCTTACCATGTTAGAGCCAGCCCTTCTCTTAAGTTGCTCCGGGTGAATTTTGAACTACCAAGCCCTAGATCCATCAGCCTCATTTATCTAAAATATTCTGTGAAGCCTCTGTATTGTGTACGAACTTGCGCAGTACTGAGGACCCTAGGGATTTTCAAAATGGACGCCCTAGAACTCTTGATCCTGATGTATCAGGTTCTTAGGATTAGGACTTAGGTCAAGAGTACCCTCTAAATTCACACCCACTGACCAACAGTGTGGTGGTTGTCCAATCACTCCTAGAATTCCCATACTTCACTAGCCTTCTCCAAAGTTTACCCTCGCAGAGGCATATTCCAACCACTTTCAAATCTTAAGCTTCCTCACTCTCAAGCCTCATACATTGAGAAAAGCATATCACCTTCCACTCCACAAATTATTAAACTCCTCCCTCAATCATGCCCAGAGAAAGTCAAGTTTAAAGAAATGTCTGTTTTGAACTGTGGATTTGATATTGAACTTGCTGCCTAAAACATCAATAGATCCATTTCAAATTAATTAGTTTTTTTTTTTTTTTTGATTTTGGAAGTCAAAAAATTGAAACATTGGCCATAAAATACTGCAATCCAACAATAAGTATACTTCTTATTTCCTTGTTCTTTGTTTAACTATTTATTTATTCTTAAATATCTATTCGCACACAAAGTGTGCTTCAAATGGCTTAAGAAATAACTAATGCTGGCATAGAAATGCCTAAATGTAAACTCCATTTGTATTTCAAAAATGCGTGCTCACGATTTCCTTCCAAGAATGCGCAGGCACGTACTAGAAACCCAAAAATCATTGATAGGACAAATCTTCTGACCTCCACGTCAGCAAGCAATGATGCAAATACAAATTAAAAGAAAGATATGGAGAAATGATGAAACAAATAAAGAAAACAATGATGCAAATACGAATTAAAAGAAAGATATGGAGAAATGATGAAACAAATAAAGAAAACAATGATGCAAATACAAATTAAAAGAAAGATATGGGGAAATGATGAAATAAATAAAGAAAAATAATAAAATATAGGGCTGGAAAAGTTTTTCACACCATTGAAATGCTTAATACTACATGTATCGGACAAAATTTGGGCTTGAAAATGATGGAACATAATTGTGACCAAACTAGTGGGGAGTCTTTGAAGAGTGAAATTTCTGAGTCGTTGAAGCAAATGAGATAAGGAGCCCTAGAATGTAGTACATGTTTATATATAGGAGGGTAGCGACGAAATAACAGAGTAAGAGCAAGGTGTCATGGACTTGGTGATTTCTAAATACCCGTGCGGCCTTAGACACTTTCAAGCTCCCTTGAAGTGCTATGGCTAGCTTAGTAAAGACTAAGGTTAGAGAAGTGAAGGAAGAGAAAGTAGGCAAAGTGAACAAGAGAGAGTTTGAGAGAATGTAGAGAACTTGTATTGCACTTGAGAACTCTTACAAAGCTTGGTAGCTTGGTGAGGAGCAAATGAACTTTCCCTCCTTATATAGGCACTTAGCCTTGCCGGCTAAAATATGTACAAGTGTCAACAATCTAATGATTAGTAGAATTCTCTACAATGCTAGACATTTCTAGAGAGTTCTATACAATTCTAGAGTATCCTATACAATTTTAGAATACTCCATACAAATCTAGAGAGTTCTTGATGTTGGAACAGTTTTAGTAGGTTTCATATTATATATATCTATATATATATATTTAATATTTTTTTAGAGAGTTTAATTTTGGGTACTAATTTTCTTTTCTTTTAGTTTCCTTTTCTTGTTAGGATTAGAATTTCTACAAGTTTCCTTTTGTTTTTAGGTTTCCTAGTGCTGTTAGGATTATGATTTCTTTATTATGAATATGGCAGAAATCAATCAATCAATTTATCAATATACCAATTGCTTGGCAAAATTCTTTAACTTTGTGTATTCAAAGTTGTTTATTTTGTTCGTGTGCGAACGTTCATAGCTTCCGCTTCGTCAGTTGATATCAGAGCCTTGATTTACCCTTGTTTGATGACAATTGGTTGTTTTGGTAGTACCCACTTTGTTGACGATGATCCCAGAGTGAAGGCCCCTTGGGCAGCCATGCAAGCTCGGGAACAATACTTTGGATGGATGGAACGCATTTTGTAGGATCTCCAACAAACTGTCGTTGGACTTGGGATTGGTGGCAACCGGGCTCGTGAACCAGTTTGGGTTCACTCCGCCGACGATGCTCCTCACGGCCAACCGAACATGGGTTATGTTCCTTTATATCCGCGTAGGCCTCCAGCCTATAAGGATTATTTTGATGATGAAGAGTTTGGATTCAGAGGAGTTACGGCTTATCGACGTGATCAAGGTAGACGTGACAAAGTCTGTAGATATCCAAACAATCGTGAGTTCCAAAGAAAACTTGACCTACTCACTTTTAGTGGAAGTTTTATTATTGAGGAAGTCTTGGATTGACTTGAAGAAATTGAAGAATTTTTTGAGTATTTTGATGTATCCAAAAACAAGCAAATTCCGCTTGTAGCCTTCAAGTTTAAAGGATGTGCTTCAACTTGGTGAGATCATAAACAAACTAATCGGATGAGACAAGGAAAACAACGTGTGCAATCGTGGTACAAGATGAAAAGGTTGATAAAAGTTAAATTCCTACCTCCAGAGTATGAGCAGATGATGTACAACAAATATCAGAATTGCAAGAAAGAAAGTTGGTCTGTTAATGAGTGCACGAAGGAGTTTGATGGTAATTTTGTTGAAGCAACTAGTGATTTTATTGAGATGGATCAAAAACAAAATTCTGTTGTTTCACCTCTTGTAATTGAAGAGAATGAAATTGCCCATGCTTTTGCTGTAAAAGATGTATCGGAAAGGGATTCCAACAATATAATTTCAGACACCCACTTTGAAGGTATCACTGATGATTTGAGAAATCTAGACACGGAATATTGCGATGGAGAGGATCATGGGCTAGAAGATGGATTCAATAAAATTTTCAAATTAAAAGTCCAAGACGACATAAGAATTTTACTGACCCTTATATTATCGGTAGTCTCGTCACAATGGTAGTCTCGTCACAATGGACCCCATCATCAATTCCAAATCAAGTGCTTGGGTTTCTTCCAAAATCACGTGTTCCACCGCAATTTTTATACACCAACAGCTTTCATCAGGTGATAAATATAATTGGCCTATTGGTGATCAAGTGAGTTTCAACTTCTCATATATTCATAATATGATAGTTATCTTGGATAATTCAATGCTATAGATTTGGATAACCTTTCAATTTTGCTCATTGGGGAGACAAAACAAAAGCAGACCATGTTATTTTTAAAGTGTGGATTTTTCATGAAGAAGTTTACAAAGTATCAAGGTTAATTCGTCAATGGATTGAAATATTATTCATACTCGTATATGATGAGTATCTGTAGCCGAACTCGAGGGCGAGTTCTTTTGAAGTGGGGGAGACTGATGTAGGACAATTTTAGTAGGTTTCATAATATATATATATATCTATATAATGTATCATTTATGAATATATGAGAGAATGCTAGAGAACTCCACACAGGTCTAGAGAGTTCTGAAAGAGTCCACACTTGTGTAAAGAAGTCTAGAATGTTCCGGAAGCTTCCTGCCATGTCATCATCCTGCTGCGCGCGCGCGGCGCCTATGTGGCATAGCTTCCAACTGCGGGGCGTGACAAAGGGCATACTTGTATTTATGTATATATATTTAATCGGGGCATGTTCAACAATAAATCCACCTCCGCCCTGAACCAGAGATGGGTTTTAATTTTAAATACATCCCCACCCCTACTCCTATTAGGGGCATACCAAATCCACTCTATTAGGGGCCGGGGTGGGAAAAATTGCCGCCCCTAGTACTTGGGCAATAAGATAGTTGAAGCGAGCATCTTTGACCACCCCATTTTAGATATATTCACATTTGGATTATCATAATTATTTATTGGGAACCCAGGGCGGTTCTCGATTATTAGAGATGTTTTATAGTGTTTAAGATTCGACTTTAAGCATGGGAAGTTGTTGAAAGCAGAATTTTCTTGTTCTCGCGGTCAACCTTTTGGAATCTAGGCATCTCTCTTTCTTTTCCCTGCATCCTATTGTAGCTGATAAACAAAGAAATCTTTTTGAGGCCTTGGAAGTAATCTCATATTATTTGTAAAATTATAGGCATTCCCTCTATGCTGGTTACTGGTTTTATGCGAATTGCTAAAAACATATATTTTTTCCACATAACATAAAATATTAATTTTCTGCTAAAATCTGTTTCTATTTATGGATTGGAAGGAAGAAGTGAATGTGGCCGGAATTAGTACGGATCCTCTCTCTCTCTCTCTCTCTCTAACTTGTGAATTATTTTGTGCCAGAAGTTCAAAGCTGGTAACCATAATTTGATGCTTGCAGATTCATTATACAAGGCGGTTTTATGAGAATCTAGTCCCAAGTTGCACCATATATGACGTTGAATGCCCCGACCACTCATTCCGTAAGTTCACTGATGATGGTCAGTACCTCATAAGTTTCAGCAGAAATCATCAGGATCTTATTGTCTATAGGCCAACATGGCTGTCATTTTCATGCAAAGAAGAAGATTGTGATACTCATGATTTTCCCTCCAAAGCCAATAGGTTTGAGAGCTTTTTCACCCAACTATACTGTGTACCACTTGCTTCCAGCAATGAGGTTATATGCAAGGACTTCTTCCTTTACATAGAGAATAACCAATTTGGACTCTTTGCAACTTCAACTGCCCTAATTCATGGCGCACCTGCTGTTGGTGGAGCTGTCCAAGGAGTCCCTTCAATCGAAAAGATAACTTTTCACCTTTTGAGGTTTGTACTTCTATTTTCTGTAATCAGTTTACAATCCTGTGAATTTTTTTCGCAAGATGACAATTTGTGAGATATTTCTCAAAGGTTCATTATAGCCTGTTGATTTACTTAGATTGGAAGATGGAGCTATCCTTGATGAGAGGGTTTTCCGCAATGATTATGTTAATCTGGCCCATAGTATGGGTGTTTTCTTGTATGATGATTTACTGGCTATAGTATCCCTTCGCTATCAAACAATACATATTCTCCAAATTAGGGACTCTGGGAACCTTGTTGATGTTCGAGCAGTTGGAGCATTTTGCCGTGAAGACGATGAACTTTTTCTCAATTCCAATGGGCAGGCAAGTTGTTTTTTAATTTTCAAGCTCCTGATGAGCATTTGACTGAAGGTTTCCGTTCATTTTACCTGCTATCAGATTTGAGACTTCACCTAGAAGGCTAGAATATAGAAAAGCTTAATGCCCTAAGACAGAGTAGGACAGACAAAATTGTAAATTCTATTGATTTAATATAAAATTTCACAATGCTTAGCCTTTAGGCAGTTTTTTATTAATTATAACGATAGGCCCTTCTATTATACATAGAATAGGGTTCCTTGTTGACAGGGGGCGTCGTGTTTGTGTATGTAAAAAGGCAACATAAACTTGCTGGCTTTCATTATTATGAGCTAATTATATTAATCAATGTGGTTTTCCAAATAAAGAGTTCTGTCTCTTGTATCAAATGCATGTTTCTAGACTTACAATATAGCTATTGATTGCAGTGCATGGTAAACCCTGACAAAAGTAAGCTGCATCACGTGCCCCTGAATCATGTTGGAAATGGTCTGCAACATACTGAGTCTATTCCAGACAATTCTTTCCTCAGTGGTATTAAGCAGCGCTTGCTTTCATTCATATTTCGTGGGATATGGAATGAAGAAACTGATCAAACCCTGGTTAGGCACACGACTATCAAATTTATGATGCTTTCGACTCGAGTCTTAGAAATTTTTAATTCGTTAATTTATCTCATTGTTTATATGGGGTATTTCATATATAATGTAGCATATCATTTATCGTGTTTCATGTTGGTTTCCCTAATATTTCTTAAATATATTTTTAATTACAATGTGATGAAATTCTAAGAAGGGTCAAATCTGATTTAGTTCAAAATTTTCCTTGGCTTAGTTGCTCTGTTTTCTTGTTCAATCAGAGAATCCAATGCCTGAAGAAGAAGTTTTATTTCCATTTTCAAGATTATGTTGATCTGATTATCTGGAAGGTATGGTTCTAACTTTGATTGTGTGTGCGTCTTCCATCTTTATGCTCTTGAATGAAAATGTGAGCAAGACTTGCATATCTTGTTTTCTCATTTTTTTTTCTTTCTATTTTATTTCCCAAATCTGTTTATTCTCTTTGAATAGGACATATAATAAATTGTGTCTGCGTTTTGAGCAGGTACAATTCTTGGATCGGCATCACCTACTGATCAAGTTTGGCAGTGTTGATGGAGGGGTGAGGATTCTTCTTCCTGCCTTTCTGTCTAATGCAATGCTTATTTTGTTCCATGTTGAAAGGGATTTTTAGTTGTTGATCACTCTGGTAAGAAGAAACATTAAACATATATGGGTGCAGACATCCGCTGCCTCCACCCATATAATAAGATAAATACATGACAATATAAATATCATGATACAGTCCTATGGGGTATGATCTTTTTATTGGATGTAACTAATGAACATAAGGTGTTGTATAATTGTATTTGGTAGAAAAGATCACACACCTTGGGCCTTTTCGTAAAAGAAAATGTATAATTGTATTTGGTAGAAAAGATCATACACCTTGGGCCTTTTCGTAAAAGAAAACACAAAACAATATCAATGCTAAACGGGCCTTTACGATTTGACTATAGTTTAAGTTTTCTGTGATTTATTTGTTTATTGTGGTCCGCAGAAGGCTTTGTCGAGTTCAATTGAGTATATGTGTATATTGATGTTTTATGTCATTCATTAGTCCCTGAACTTTTAGTTGTAGCTGACATTTTTTGTCTTGCTAGATTCTTGCTTTGCTTAATTGTCAGTCTGGTTCTTCATAATGTGCTTAAAAGTTAAAACCAACCAACCTTGTAAAGGCATTCAATCTTTATTATAAGCACGCATATACAAGAGTTATTAGCTGTAAAATTCTCTTACTCTAGCATGGCTACCTCATGATTGTAAGCTTATATTGTCTAATATCAAATCAGCATTAAATTCTAATCCGTAATCAGAGGATGGCTTTAAGATATCATATCATCTCGCAGACATGGAGTGCATTTTGTGTAAACTAGGGGAAGAGGAGGGGGGGGGGGGGGGGGAGAACTGGTGTTTTCCATTGATCATCTTTAGAAGCCAAAGAAGAGGTTTAGATCAGCCACACCTGTCCTTGAAATTTTGTTTACTTATAAAAGAGGAAAATAGGTCAGTAAGTCTTCACAAACTAATCAACTCCTTGGTGCTACTCAATCTGATCCCGGTTGGTCTAGTGGATAATATTCATGGTGGTCAACGCTGGAGCTTTAAGGATAAGCTCCTGAATTAATGGTGTGTTAATTTAGTATGTGTTTGATTTCATATTAAATCTAAAGGTCATCGACTTTTATGTGAAACAAGGTTTGTGCTCCTTATGAGAATTATTTGTATGGTAATTGAACATATTTGATGTCTTAGATAACTCGAAATGCTGATCACCATCCTGCATTCTTTGCTGTATATAACATGGAGACGACTGAAGTTATCACATTTTATCAGGTATCTGATTGTGCTCATATATTGGTTGTTTATGTTTTCTTGGAATTTAAGCCTTTACTCTAATATATACATGAGTTTTTCCTAATTTCCTGTAGAATACAGCGGAGGAGCTCTATTTCTTGTTTGAGCAATTCAGTGACCACTTTCATGCAACATCAAAAAATTCATTGTATATGAATTTCATAACATCTCACTCAAATAACATTCATGCACTTGAACAACTAAGGTGCAACAAAAATAAAGCCGGCAGCTTTTCACAGGTAACATCTCTAGTCGAACTTATATGTTTTAAATTTGGGCAAAATGCTCTAACACCCCTTGAGGTTTACTTTTATTGCTCACGGAAAATAGTTGTATAAAAAACGGTGGTCAACCTCCCCCAGGTTTGGTTTAACTTGCCCTGACACCCCCTTCTGTTAGTCGACCGTCATACACGTCAGAAGTCAATGAATTTGAAAAAGAAAATTGCCAAAATTACCCTTCTTGTTTAAATTTACAATTTTAACCTCAAATGTCATTGTATCAGGAAATCAAATCACTTTGCTCCAATTATATCTTATGTATCTATATAATTCTGAGTCCCTCCACCATGGAAAACACTTTTCCAGCCACCACCACTTGCCGGAAGAACCCACGCGCCGCCAGCTAGCGTGGGGAACATGCTGGCCTATTGGGATTTTCATCTCCTACCTTCAACCGATTCTCTTTGTGCATAGTAACCCCAAGTTTCTGAAGTCATCGGTTTTTGCCATGGTTTCAGGTCACTCTCACCCTCAAAACCTCAAACTATACCCGAATCAACACACCAACACACGACACCTTTAAAACTTCTAAAACCATGCTGGAATCAACACACCAACACACGAAAAACAGTGACCTCTGTTCGTGAGACCACTGTTAACGTGCTTTATCAACCCTTAAAACCAACCCGTGAATTAATCTACATTCAAACACAAAGATCTCCCTAAACTAATGTTTGGTTTAGAAATCCCCAAATTGAATTTCTAGGGTTTTAACTCTTCAATCCCAATTTTTTTCAAATCTGTCTCCAAATACGTCAAAAGCAACCAATCATGTTATATGGGTAGTGCAACGCTGAAGACGAAATAGTATCAAAATTGGGGAGAGAATTGACATCTGAAATAATGGATTCGAGCCACCAAGAAAGATCAGAAGGGTTACAAAGAACGGTATCATGGATTCTTCTTGTCAGTGTTCTCCAACATCTTAGATTTTACATCCGCCGCCATTGAATAGCCGCCGCCCCAAGAGGAACTGCCACCACTGCCGGAGTGTTCTTGATAAAGAGGAGGACAGTGGTCTCGTGTTATATATATTCTAGTCGTAAACATATATATGGTTGAGTGTATATATAGTGTATATATGTGTATATATGAATATACATATATATACATTGTTAGCAATTTTAGAGATATCAAGGTTATTTATGTCATTTTGCATTTGAATGGTATAAGTCATCAATGACGTCAACATTTCATTGTAATATGGTTAAATATATGGGGGTGTAATGGTAATAGCACTTGCACTGTTAAAAATAAATGACTGTTATATCTGATAGGGGTGTTGGAGCAAATTGACATAACTATTCACCGTGGACAATTAAAGTAAACCTAGGGGGTGTCGGGGCAATTTGCCCTTTAAATTTTTGCAATTTTTTTTTTGGCATTGTCTTTGAAAAAAATCTGGTGTATAATATAGATATGGGTAAATTACTCCGACCTCCCTTGAGGTTTGGCTTAATTACCCTCAAATTAAATTTTTTGCAAAATTACTCTGACACTCTTGTCAGACTAACGATCTGCTAAACAAAATCGTATCTAATATACAATTACAAAGTATCCTCAAGTCATAATGCTTTTGTGCAAAAATAACCTCAATTTCTAATCTTTTGATTAAGATTAACATGTTATATATATATTTTCTCCATCAATGCCACACCAGTACTATCGCCACCGAGGGTAGTTTTGGCATTTTGATTTTTTTATGTCAATAGACTTTAAGAAAACTGACTATCAACTAACGACAAGGGTACCTGGAGTAAAGTCAACCAAACCTCAGAGGAGGTTGACCACCATATTTTAAAAACTTTAATCCAAGAGTAATTAGGCAAAATCTCAGGTCAGAGTAATTTTCCCTAAAAATATATTAACAGGGGATTACATATTATTTTCACGCTCATGCAATCATTATGGCCTTATGCCTTGAAAATTACTCTAATGGGCTTTGAATTATATGCAGTTTGTGAAGAAGATGCTGGCCTCTTTGCCTTTTAGTTGCCAGTCGCAGAGTCCTTCTCCTTACTTTGACCAATCTCTCTTTCGATTTGATGAAAAGGTTTGGTTCATAAATTCAATCTTTCTTTTAAATGCTAACGGCACATCACAATTGAAAATTTATTCACCATTCAGCAAATTTTAGTACTTAATTCATTAATAATTTAAATATAATTTGTTTTCTTTTAGATATAACTATGCGTCAATGTCAACAAGACTGGTTTTTCCTCTTAATATGTAAAGGTTCATTACCAAGTGCCGGTCCTGCCACACTTGAAACTAAAGAGGGAAAAACTCGAGGCAGACCAAGCCTTTGACCAAGCATTTGACACTATTATTAATAAAATTCCTACTCTCAACTTGAACCCGCATTCTCATGCTTGCTAGTTTGAACTGTTACCAATGCATCAACAGGTGTTTCCTTAATTTTTTATTGTCTATAGAGCATGATTCATTTTGTTTACTTAATATAGATTGAGCTAAAAAAAAATGGCCGTTGAAGTTCTTCTAGTAAATTTCCGGGAAAAAAAAAATTCTTCTGGCACTTGCACTCATGCTTTGCTTCTGACAAAGATTTGAATAAAATTAAATCCCCTTTAAAGGATTATATCATTCTTGGAGTAATGGGATCCTCATTAAGTATAGTAACATACCACACTAGGGAAACAGGCAAGAGAAGGGATAAGATCACCATTCTAGGCCTCCATTCTCGCCAACCAAGCGACCTTGAGGTACTTGATTTCCTTTGGGTTTATTGGTGAGTCGATATTGCCATTAACCCCATTCTCTCTTTTTCTCCCTGACGGGAATTCAATCTCATTCTTTCCATTTTGTGTTGTTCTGGACGATTTTGCTGGCATAGTTATCTGGCATGCTTTCAATTAATTCTCTCTTGATGCTACAAATAATCTTGCTCAGAAGAGCAAGTGCTTTACATGGAATTAGCCATTGTACTGGCACTTTATTTTCTTGACAAAGGCTAAATTTGATGCAATAGTTGAAAATTCAATTTTAAGTTATTTTCCTCTGGAGCGGCTTAATTTCTGTGACACTTCATTGTTTTGGCTGATTATTGGCTAAAGTTTATGCACTTTTTGGATCCTCTAAATCAGAAATTTGATTGCTCACATTTAACTTTCAAGTGTTGTCTCTATATCTGTCTCTCTCTCTCTCTCTCCCCGTACTGCATGTACCATATGGTTCATAAGTCTTTTTTCTTTTTCCAGAAAAGACGGTTAGTGTTTCCATTAATCTTCATGGAGGGCTAATTTTATTGGATATGTTAGTATTTATGTTGAATGAACATTATCATGAATATCGGGTTGATGTCAAAAATTAGCTGCCTATTGAATCATCAGTGCAGGGTTTCTATTAGTTATATGGAAGTGTAATGCTGTTATTACAAGGGCTAAATTCATAAAACCCCCTTTACTATAAAAAAAATCTCATAAAACTCTCCTGAATTTTCAAAAATCCCGTCTACTATCAATTTTTCTCATACAAGGGCAAATTTAAACGGCTTCGTCAGTTTGAATCTGAAAGTACCAAAATATCCTTCTTTTATTTTACAAAATAAATTCATCAAAAAAAGCTATTTGTAAATGACGGATGAACCCTTTACAGGGGTGAAGGGGCAATTTGAGAAAATTAGAAAGTAGAGGGGGTTTCTTGATTTTTGCTCAAAGTGGGTCATCTTCTCCTTCAACTCACGTTATGCTACTGTAAATTTCAAATTCTACCATTTTATATTTTTGAAGTTCTCTCTCTTAATTAAACCTATATAATGCCACAAAACTTAAATTAAATTTAGGGTTATTATTAATTTACAAATTTCGAATCCTAATTCAATATTTATTCAACTATTCACAGTTTAAGAATGTTTTTTCATTCTTAGTTAGGATTCTTGTATGTATATATATACACACACCTCATACAGATATTACTTGTTTTTCTATTATGTTTTTAACATTATCAATTTATACAGTAACCCAATCTCACCTCATTTATGTATAAACATATACATATGCATCAAGAATATACATTGGTATATATATATATATATATAATAGCAGCAAGTATGTATATAGGATTAAAATCATAAAACTCCCCTCTATTATAGAAAATTCTCATAAAACCTCCTTAGTATGAGGGTATTTTAGCACTTTTAATTTCAACAGATGCATCATGGGTATTTTAGTTATTTTCACACCACTTAACAGCTCAAATGAGATGCACATGCGGTTTCTCCGTTTAATTCAATAAAAAACTATAGGGAGGGGGCAATTTGGTTGATTTTTTAGTGTAGGGGTTTTTTTGAGAATTTTTTATAGTAAATGGGGTTTTTTTTTATGAATTTAACCCTTATTATAATTATTTGTAGTGTGAATTCATTGTAGAACATTGTTTTATCATATTTCCCCTCATTCCAACTGTAACTGAATCTCATTTCCTTTATTGCATCCATTGTATCTACTTCACTGTAATGATGAAATTCTAATATGGCTCATAAGAATGTTTGGTTATTTGCAATTGTCAAAGGTTGGTTTCCTAGAGCATCTCTCTCCCTTTAATGTGCAGCTCAGGGGTTTTTACTACTTTTTGACCTCCATAATTGATTTATTGCAGCTGATTTCTGCAACTGACCGACATAGACAGTCCACAGACCATCCCATCAAGTTCATTTTAAGAAGGAAACCGTATTCCCTCAAATTCAAGATTAAACCAGGTAAATATCTCTAAACCGAAACTAGAATACAATTAGGGTTTTTACATATTTCTATGTTGTATATATACGAGCAAATTGTACGAGATAGTAAATCAGAGACATTTTACAGACACTGAATATCATTATTCATTTACATATTATCACGAGCTTCAGTTTTCCTACGTGGATTACTTCCGACCCCATTGCTTGCTTAGTTATATTTTGATCTGAGTGGTTGATCATGGTTAGCTGGCTTTTCAATTAGGACCTGAAGCTGGTAGCACAGATGGTCGGACAAAGAAGATCTCTTCATTCCTGTTCCATCCAATTTTGCCCCTTGCTCTCTCTATTCAGCAGACTATGTTTTTGGAGCCATCAGTTGTTAATATTCATTTCCGGGGATGATTCCTACTTCTTCTTCTTCTCTTCTGTTAGGGTTGCATGTTCCCCATCTGTAACAGCCTCTAATGAGATTGAAATTGAACAGGAAAGTTGTATATTTATATTAAGAGTTTACAACATTAATACATTCATTTCTTGTAAACTATAAGGTTTTGTGTCTTTTATGTAATATTTTTATCTTTTATTTTATTTATTTATTTTTATATAATATCTTACTTTGTTGATATTACATAAGAGACATATGAGATTTGTTAGAGCTTACACCATGGCATCAATGGTTGATCTCTGTACAATTCTAAGTCTCTCCAACTTTTAACTTTATCCTGTACAATTTGTAATTACATATTTATAATTTGTTGAATAATCATTGTATTTTTTTATTTTTTTCTGTAGAAAAAATTCTCTCTAAAATAGTAATATTTTTTTTATTTGAAAAACATTTGAACGAATATATTATTTCTTTAAAAAGTACACGAATTATATAATCAATAAAAATTTTAATATACAAAAATAGTTTCACTAAAAAAAAAAAAAACAAATTGATTGTTGGACAAAAATTATAATTGTAAAATAATATTTTTAATTTTGAGAATGATCTAAATGGAAAATTGATATGTATAAAACTTGTGGGGAAAAAAAAAGGTTGGAAAGGTAGGACTAATTGGATTATTGAAATTTTATAAGATTTATTGTTATTAAAAATGAAAAGTAAGACTTTATAGGTATTTGTTTTTCTATTTTTGTACCCTCCTCTCTTGACATTGTTTAAAATGAATTTTTATTTAAAATTTATTAAACAAAGCTTTGACTCTAATCTTTATTACAAGGAATGAAGCCCTCCTAAATCTTTGCATTACTTGTATCTGGTCTCACCTGCATTAATGGGAGGCCAACTAGTTTATTGATTGATTTGAAATCTGATGTACATTTGACAACAAAATAAACCTGGTGGAGAAATTGGGCCGTTCATTTTGAATGTCTCAGTGCATGCCCACTCAAAAACATTGATTAATTTGTTAAACCTAAAAATTGATATTTGAAAACTTACCTCTCTTTTGTTAATCCTAGGGAGTATGTATTCATTCACACTTTTTGAATTTTTTTATTTAATTGATAATACATCAAGAAAAAAAAGGAAGTAACAATCATTGTAATACACATACAAATACCTATCTAGATTATCTTAATATTTAACCAAGATTCATAAGACACTCACATGAACCTAAATACAGTTGCATATACTACTTATTGTTGTATTTCACATGACAATAATTAAACCCATTCTATCTTTATATGGTATAGAATGTTATTTTTGTATTTCACATAACAATAATTAAACCCTCTACTTTGAAAAAGTAACATGAACAAGCCATCCATGAAGTTAGATGGATGTTAGTTACATGAAATGCAAATATTAAGATGGATATTAGGTATAAGGCAAAAGTGCAAAAATAAATTCTAAAGTTTTCTTAATGTGCAAAAATGTCTCCTTAAATTATTTTTTTTAGAACAAATTAGTTACTCATCTTACAAAGTGGGCACCTTGATCTCTTGACAAAACTATAATGACATATATATTCTTTACTATGACCATTATGCCCTTCTCTATATAAATATAGTGTTTTTTAAAAATTCAAAAAATAAAAATAATTAGATAAAATTTTCAAATAATAAGTTTAGAAACATAAAAAAAAAAAAAAAACTAACATAACTTTATTTAAGTTTTTTTAAAAATAAAAGTGCCCTCATCTAAAGCGATGTGTCCCGGGTTCAAAACTTGGCAGTACCGTCTAAAAAAATGGAGGTAAGGTAAAGATTTGCTGACATTCAACTCTCTTAGACCTTACTTAAGCGGGAGCTTTGTGCACTAAGTACAATCTTTTTTTATATGAAAAATGATAAATTCTTCGACTTTCGGTAGTTTCCGAATAGGTGTATGTGAGAGGGGTGATGCTGGCGTCATGATGATGTCATCACTCCTCTCACATCTATCCATTTAAAAAATGCTGAATTCGGCTTCTCTATCACCACTCTTTTTCTAAATGAAAATGTAGTTTGATAAAATTATGAAGGAAAAAAAATATATTGGCCTTATACTTTTTCATGTTTCTAATTATTTTTTATTATCACAATAGTGCTTCCTACTATAGTTAGCAAATAATAATAAAAAAAAAACCTTTTCAATTATAATTTTATCAAACTCTTTTTTTTTTTTTTTAAAAAAAATACTGTTGACTATACTAGTAGAAAAAAAGAGGATATATGTTAGTTACATTTTTATTTTTTAGAAATCTTAAATAAAGTTCCATTAGCCTTTTATTTTTTTTATGTTTCTAAACTTATTATTTGATAATTTTATCTAACTATATATTTTTAATATTTAAAAAATTCTATATTTATAGAGAGAATGACATAAAGATCATAGTAAAATATATAATGTTATTTTAATTTTGTCAGGGTCAAGTTATCCACTTTTGTATAATGAGGGACTGATTTGCTCTAAAAAAATAGTTTATGGAGTGTTTTTGCACGTGGATGAAACTTGAGATTTTTTTTTTTTTTTGCACTTTTGCCTAGAAATAATTAGAAAATATAGTATTAATAATAAGGGGAATAGGGAGAGACTAGGCGCAACGTTTGTTAGCAAAAAAGTAAGAGACCGTAGACTTAGGTATGAACATATTTAACATCGACTTATACATCGAATATGTGAGAAAAAGATAAATTAATTTGAGTAAGATTCGATCAAATGATAAGAAATGATTGAAAAAAAATTAAACCTATTCGAAGATATGACCTGTAATATAAAAAAAAATGAAAAAATGGGACTTTTCTCGTGGTACATGCATGGTTCAAACGAAAGTGTGTGTTTTTCTTGCATGGTAAAAATAAATAAATTGTATTTAACAATTGAATATAAAAAAAAAAGGAAAAAAATATTGTCATTTTATTAAAAAAGTATATTTATCATAACTACAGTGCACATCAATTTCCTAAAAAAAAGAAAAAATATAAATATATTGTATTTATATTGTAACAGTAGCCATCGGCGCAGAATTTTTTGGTTAGGTGAGTGGCACTCATTTGGAAAATTCTAGGTCAAATCTTGTAGAAATCCATTGATTCATATTTTTTTTTATAAAAAAAGGCTGTAGAATTCATTTTC